>CM055975.1:23085000-23632500 GCA_029531755.1 Holothuria leucospilota | reverse complement strand
GGCTAAGTTCTGTTTTTATTTAAAGCAAAGACATTATTCGACCTCATCTTTCATGGATGGTTTCAGATATTGAGCATCTCAGGGCTATGGGTGACGAGATACTAATAAAGATGAATCGAATTGAAGAGAATTTAATACCCAAGTGCTTAAGTAAGGGCTACTGTCCGCATAGACATATCTCTTAACATGTATTGCTTCTACCCTGAATTCAAGCTAGCATATACCCATTCCACGCAGTGCGCTCTTTTCTTTCTCATATAAACTAAAGTACAACCGCACACAAAACAGAAGTTTAAAAAAACGCACCTTAAAATGAAGTTGAATTAAAATTAAGTGAATTTTAATGACGCACTATTTTAATAAATATTTTAATGCGCCCTAGTATTGGATACCATTCCTCAGATATTGCATTAAGCATCAAAGTAACAACCGCATTGTAGGCCTAAAGCAGTACGCAATCACAGCAGGGAAATGCCCCGACTGTATACGGTAAAATATGAAAATATATAATTGGGCAGCATTGTATCAAGCCAGTTTCCCTGACGTTATCTGCGTGTCCTCTGTTTGCTCGAAGCTCTGATTTCAGGACAGCTCTTCCTCGGACAATGCAAGGTTTCTGTGAACTTTGCTGAAACCGCTCAAGAGAGGTCTTGCTTGAACTATCGCAAGGTTTTATGAAGGCCTCCGGGTCGAAACTCCATTTGGGACTAGTTTCAGGTTTTTTGTAGTTGACGATTAAAGTGTTTCATTGACAATGCAGAGCTCATTGCCCCGATTTCTTTTCTCTTAACTATTTGGATACTGTTATTTAGGTGTACCGGTGCATAGCTGGCCTCCCATGAATCTCGTAGAATGGTGTTGTCACTTAGACAGGGTTAAATTATGCATCAAAGCGACCCACCTCAGCAAGATGAAAGTGTTCACTGTTCAGTACGATGCTTTTCTTTCTTTGGTAACCGCGATGACCATGATAAGGTCATTATAGTTCGGTTACCGTCTGCACACTTTTTGTAATGGCAAATTTTAAAGTTCATTGCGATATAGATACAGATCTCTAAAAGTGTAAAAAGCTGTTCTCAGCTGTAAAGCTGAATGATTTAGACGATCGTCTTGGGGGAGAGGTTTAAGGGAAGGGTTGTCTCCCTCTCCCTCGGAAATTTATTTAGAAAATTGTGCGTCCTTTTATGGAAAAAGTTTGATAAATTTCACAGTGGACAAAAAAGTGGTTTCCGTCTTTGAAAAACAGTAGAAGCATACATTAACTCCCCACATTTTTGACAAGGAGGCCTAGCCCCAGCCCCTCAAACGCCTATGAAAATACGTAATGTAATTTTAGGGATAAGGATCAGTTTTGCAAATAAGTGCCCCAAGCTGACTCGGAGACAAATCAGCAGGCAGGAAGAGGTGATAAATGTTCTAAAAAGTCTCATTTCATCAAGAAAGCCCAATGATGATAATTACGGATACAGACCTTAACATAGGAACGCGTGCAATATACATTGCTAAATCTTATCAGAGCCTGTTAATGCAATTTTTTCAATCAATCTGGCAGCAATTGAACAAGCTCTTTTCAACTCGGCATGAGGATGAATTAACACATTAAGTCGATTTTATCACACCAATGCCGTTCTCGTGGGAAATGCCGAAATTCTATTGGGAAATTCCTTTCACGGGAATACAGACAGCTGGAATCCAGGAAAAACTGTTACAATTACACTCTTAAACCCAAATGAAACGACATGTCAAAGTCAACATTGTTAGCGAATTGAAGTCAGTGGATTTCGAAGGTGATTCATAAAAGCGCGAAAATCCATTTTGCATTGACGTAAATCGGATATTTACACCAAGAACTAGATCCATTCTCATTCATAAATGTAGGCTAGTAATTCAGTGTTACCGTCACCTTAAGTTGTTCAGTAAAACTTTGGACAAGTGGGAACACGGTAGAAAATTGCGCCCTCTGTAAAAAAACTATTCTACAGCTATAGCAGTTTTATTATCATGTAGAAACAGTCGCGTAAACAATGAAGGAGGGTCATGGTAGATAAGTCCACTTTAATCCCCCTGCAGCGTTTCCCTCCCCTCACCTCTCCCCTTTCCATTATGCTGAAGGTAAGCAGGATTTCAAAAGTGGGGGTAAGAGGGGCAGGGAAAAATTTGGGGGCAAAAATGCTTTGTGAGCATGCTCATTGCTCATGTAAGTTGTATACTTTTGTGCAGGGGTAGATTAGGGGAGAGGTTATGACTGGGGCCCCTTGGTGGGGCCGCTGAAAATACGAAATTTGTACATACCCGTAAAAACGCTCCTAGCGATGAAAGAATATTTGTCCTCACTTTTTAAACACGGTTAAACTCTATCTTTACATTTTAAGTGTAATATCTGTAGCAATTAAACGCGTTTCAGCAAAGAACATTCAAGTATTTGACACGTATGTTAAGGACTTAAACATTTCTGCAAAATGGGGACAGAAAGTGTTAAGCAAAAGTTTTAATTTCGTAGCACTCTACTACAGCCTAGTTTTCTAAAAGAGACAAGTGTCTTCGCCGTCCTACATAAAGTAAACACATTATTAGGTGCGGAGTATTATTAAACATATTTTTGGGCTAAACTTCGCCTGAACTTATCAATCGTACAAAACGCTTGTGATTTTGTTGGACATTTTGCGTGAAATTTTCTGCCATGGAAACTCTTTAAAGTGATCGAAATCCCGGATTTTTGGTGTTGCCAGCCGTTGAAAGATGCAAATTCAACTTTTATCTCCCTTTCAAGACTTACTTTCCTGTTCCAGCTTTCTTTAGTCACCACCGACCGACTGCATGGTCAAGTGGTTGGAACATCCGACTTGCAGCCGGAAGGTCTGGGGTTCGTCATACCACAGACTTTAAAAATGGAACCTACTGCCATTGTGCTTGGTGCTCAGCATATGCAATGGAGTAGGAAAAACAAACCAGCAAGCCACAAGTGGCAATAAGGCCGTGGCCGGCCCGACTTAAACCAATTGGTAAGAAACTGAGCCGTAAAACCTCATCTAACTAACTAAATAATTAACTAACTAACTAACTAACTAACTAACTAACTAACTAACTAACTAACTAACTAACTAACTAACTAACTAACTAACTAACTAACTAACTAACTAAAATGTTTTGTTTTCCCTTTGTTATTTTGAAATGTCTTGCCAGGGGATCTAACCCCTTCCGCTTTTGCTGTGGTCACTGCCCTAGATGGCCCACCGTGGTCAAGTCACTCAAACCAGTTATTTTCAGATCGCATGTCAGTCGCATATGTTACTTAAAACTTTGTTGCATCGATTTTTTGGCTTAAAGACTTAGGGCAGTTACATCCATCCTATATTATTCTGAAAACACTCCACAGCTTCCTTATGGCACCGATCAGTCTTTTCAACTATACAACCCCTCCCCCAGCCATTCCCTCCATTCGCTAAAATACTGGCTACACTTCCGGTAGTGTCCTGAAGTGATATATGAAAACTGAAGAGTAGATTAGATATAGAACTATTCAGAAAATGAAACTTGCTTACATATTTACTATTAAGTATTTGCCATACTTGTAGTGAGTACTTACTCGTACTCACAGTTTTGCACAATTGCCTGTTCTTGTACTCGTGAGAACGAATTGTACTCGTCCTCGTACTTATACACTTTGGAAGTTATGCATTGGGGCTAATGCAAAATTTTGTACTCTTACTCATGGAAAAGATGAGTACCCGTACTCGGACTCACAACCAGAGACACTCCTTGCACCCGTACGCATGACAATGTACTCACATGACAAGTCCGGTATTTGCAACTTGCAGGTTGGGTCGATAAGCAGAAAGTTAAAGGAACAAAGAAAACGCTTTCCATTTTCGATGTGTAGGTATGCCATTTAGCAGTAAGGCAGTTTTTTCTTGTTAAACTATTAAATGAAAAAGTTGTTGGTGTTACGGCTAGGTACAATACACAAAACCGAAACGGCGAAAAGATGCAGAAGAATGAGATTAAGATTCAAAACTGATTATTACTTAACACCCTTAATATCTACATAATACACTACAAATTTTCACTTAGGTCTATATTTACAACACTCCTTATAGTTATCTCTAGTCTTGGCTGGCTGTAGTCGTATAGTACTCTCGTGGTTGTAGGCTTAGGCCTTGGTCGACGCAGAAGGGTGTTCTCGTATTACGGGTGGGCACGACGTTGGTGGTTGAATTCCTTAGCGATTATTTCTCTCTTTTTAACACTTCAAGGTTGGTAAGACTCTATCAGGAACTCTTGAAGGCAGTTCATCAACAGCAAGAATGCACGAACAGTTTGCTACTACAACGATTTGTTAGAGTTTCTGAGTTGTATGGCTGATATCTCTCTCAGTGACTATATACAGTTAATTGTTGTTGTTAATCTGTCTCTCTGTTATTATGAGTATTTCCTTTTATATTGATCATCAATTGTTCCAGAGATTTCTCCCTTAGTAAATTCTAGCATGTTCTCGCAAACAATGCATTCATTGACGAAAACTTCCTCGAAAAGACGAATCTAGAGGCTATCATCGCTTAAATTAGAATTTCGAGGTAATCAGTCCTTTCCACGAGGACATTGAAGGTTCTCGAAGTAGAAGCACAGTAGTTCCACAAGGCTTTCGAACGTTCGTGCCAACAGTTGTAACCAGATCTAGGATGTCTGGAGCTATCGTTCGTCGACTCAACAAAGGATTCGAACTGTGATTCTTGGGACGCCACTCGTGCCACGTAACAGTTGGACAGAAAGAAGCTATGAAATTATACAATACATTTGTGGCAAATACACAGATTCATCAGCATTCAACGTACGGGGCTAATCCTATTTGGGAGCTGAACTTGCCTGACTTTTCAGCACGTATGCTTTGTTAATAGCGAGGGGTTTTCCCGAAAGTAGCAGATTTTATGCCCGACTGGGGAGCTACACCCCACCCCGTCTCGTACGTCTATGTTAATTACAAACTTTCTGACTTTTTCACAAATGTCGTCAATGAAGAGATTTAAAACAGCTTTTGCGTGTAATGACTTCACTTCAGTCAGAATGAACAGCACTGGAAGTTGGACTCTGTCATATCAACCCCTCCAGTGAAATTCGTAATCTAGGTATAATATTTGATTATTATACCTAATTACAAGTCTCATCTTGTAATTATCATCTTAGAAATTTATTTCGCATTGGCCGCTATCTTGATAAAGAGACTCGTCATTCTGTTGTCCGTGCTTTTCTCCTTTCACGCTTTGACTACGGCAATGCCCTTTTGTATGGTGCGTCATCAAATGACCTTAATCGCATTCAATCCTTGCAAAATCGTTGTGCTAAATTTATTTTCTCGGCAGCTAGATTAGATAGTCCAAAACCCCTTCTGCGTGCCCTTCACGGGCTACCTATTCGTGAAAGAATCCAATTTAAATTTTGTTGACATGTTTACAAATATTTGAATAATTTTGCACCGACTTATCTCTCTAGTATGCTTCACAGGAAAACCTCACCTTTATATGGTCCTGTTACCAGGTCTGCAATGAATGGAACCCTACTCCTGATACCGCCCTCCAAAAAGCGAGTAGGTGATGGTGCCTTTTCTATTGCTGTTATGGAATTCTCTTCCCTCTCACATACGACAATTGAAATCTGTTACACTGTTCAAAAAACAACTGAAGACTTATACCTATTTAATTGACTGATATTTTTTGGCATCATTTTTCTTGTTTTGGTATGTGCATTGATCATATGGATTTTACGCTATATAAAAGTCAGTATGTATGTACAGTAAATGCGGGCCTATATGAAATCCTGATGGCCGAATAAGGCCCCTTTTTCTTCTTTTGCTTTTATAAGTCGGTTGAGGATAAAACACGAACCGGCTAAACTAGACCTCGGTGGTTATATAACATAACCACTACCGTCACGCGCAAACTACTAGTGTCTTTCACCAATCAAACGACGCCTCCGCACAAGACTTGAGGATAGTGCCAACAGCTACGGCTATATATGCTGCAGTGAAAAAACAAGTCCCGAGAAAGCTATAAACGTAATAAAATGCTAATCGTCTGATAAGTAATCTAATCTGCCTCTTTCATCTGAGAATATTTTGCAGATTTGAAAGAAAATAAAAGGAAATTGCCGTGACAGTAAGAGGTTGAAATAGGCAAGGTATGGTTTGTTTTTGTTTATAAAAGTCGGACTTACGTTCGCTTCAAAAGTAATGAGGAAGGGAAATAGTTGGTAATAACTCTCTTTTTGAAGAGTTACACCGAAAAGAAGAGACATCGTTTTAAAACAAAAACTGGAAGACATAGTGGATAAAACACAGAAGGCAAACAAAAGGACCTGTTGTGCTCTGTGGGAGGAGAATGTTTTGACAAAGCAGTTGTATGGCATGACTATTTCACATGATTTTATCGTCTTAATATTTCTTTAAATCTGTAATTGGTCTTAAAATGTGAGGATTACATCATGTACTTGTCGGTCATACTATGACAAACTCTCCCTAGAATGGTCAGTTGACGAAGTGAGCTCAAAGACTCAATTTTTCGACATGAACATGCTCCTTCTGTCCACAGAAACGCCCCCTGCATTTGCAACGTCTTTCGGAGATGTGGTTGTCAACTTCACATACCCCACTTAGACAATAGAATATTGGGATTTGAAAAAACAGCTTTAGCGCAGTCTATTAAGCAAGATTATCTCTTCAAGTATTGATATCTTCCACTGAACCTTTAAGCCTCACTACATTTTTCATTAAAGCTGTACAGATGTTATGCCATCAAACCATATTTTTTCCTTTAAAATTGGTTTGATTAGAAAACATGATAATAGCACATAGTTAAACCTATCGAATTTTCTTTTTTTTTCAAATAAGGAAGTAACGGCATTTTCAAGTTGGACGAAATGTAAAGAAGGCGACAATGAATATTTGATATTTCAGAAAAAGTAACATACGACCCCTGTGATGCAATTATTACAAACCATAGACCTAGGAAGCTAGCTGTTCTCGACTGGGGGAGGGGCTAAACTTTATTCGGACCGCTGTCCTGGCCTGGGAGAGGACCTAGGGGAAATTGGAAAATTTTTGAATATTTGGGGTCCTTAGATGCAATTTGGTGCAATATATTGGAAAAATTTCAAAAAAAAATTACTGCAATTTTTAGACATTTTACAGGGAACAAATAAGATATCCTTGAATTGAGAGAGCCGAAGCATACTTCCGCCCCCGCACCCCCCTTACTACGCCTATGTTACAAACCCGGTAAAAGGTTTATCTGGTGTCATGGTAATGTAAAAGCAACGACCGTCTTGACACGAAGATTTTGATTTTGTATTAGAAATGAAATATCAGAACGCATTGATCCTGAAAGAGAGACGTCTGAATAAACAGGCCAGTAACCAGATAATGCATAATGTGAGTGACAAAAGCATTCTGGGAGATTCATGGAAGGAACCTTATACCCTACAAACTGGCAGGACGGCGGTCTAAACCCCAATCTAAGCCCCAATCCTCCCTCTCCCCAGCTAAGAGCAGCTTTCTCCTCCTTTGGTTGTAATGTTTTAGTGTCTGCAGTTGACCCCCTGCGTTTTAAAAGGTTAGATAAAAAGTTAAAGATCGTGTGACACGGAAATTACATAATTGGATACTTGATGTAAAAAGCATTAAATATCCAGAAAATAGCCGCAATTCCCATCTAAATCCATCAAATATTGACCATTTTAGAGGGTAATTTCTATTTTACACTTGTATCATGAGCTAAATATGCAAATATGTGACATCGAAAGATGGACATACCATATATGGCTCATGTTAGCCTTTGTTTTTCAACCTTAATTTCAAGGACACTGGTAGCATTGTTATCTCCTGAGGGGTTTATTATGAAAGTAAAAAATCTTTCCTTTAGAAATATTGATATCACTTAACAAACTGTAATCTATCTGATCAGTAATTAAGAGATAATTTATATAGAGTTAACAAAAGAAATTTTAACACTGTGCAACACTCCACATTATTATTTTTGCATAGAAAATGAGTTTCTTCAGAAACCATCAAACTTTGAAGACGTATATTTTGAGAACGGTAAAAGATATTGAAATAATTCCAACGGATCTTTCATTGGGAGACTTAATTCTTTAACTGACAAGTGAAACAGCTCTTTTCGGTGGCATGTCACACAACCTTTAAGGTCTGTCAGCTAAGTATTGTGTAACTTTAAAACTCGCAACTCCGGGAAGCAGTTTGAAGTTTTTCCCGAGTAGGAAAATGGCCAATGAAGTTTTCACAGAATTTAAAGAAGCTGTTGACTTAAAGTAAATTGCTACAGCGGGTAATACAAACAGCGAGGTGATATATCTGACCGGATTACCCTTATCACGCAAACTAGATTGTAGTATTTGACTTACTTTTCATTTAAGTTGATGTAGTTCAATCGGTTTGTTGTATTTAGGTCACCAAGCTTCTTACCTTAGTAACATCAAGAATATTTGACATCGATAACTTTGCCTGTTAAACTCTCTTTGACCGTCCACAAGACAGGTGAATTGTGGGCCGGGATATTTCATGCCGTATTTGATCTGTACATAACCTTAATAATGAAACTGTGGTTTTGATGTCTCATCCGTGGAGAGAACACTTTGTTTGGGGGCGTTGTTAGATAAGGCTTTAGCTAATTTTCCGAATGATTAACCAGGCTAAACGAATTTTGGAGAGTTTAACTTTCTTTATGAAGAATGGGATTTGAATTTACTATATGGTTTGTTTTTCCTTCAGTTTGTATTTAAATTGTCTTTGAGAGGCCGCTTACTTATTTTCGATTTCATTTAATGTCACGTGACAAACATATTTCAAGAGTAGACAGAGAGGTGACAGAAGGTGGTCATTAAACTAACGCGTTATGTGTATATAGTTCATTTCAAGTTGTGCGAAGAAATATTAGTCATTTTGGAAAGTTATATGGAATGGCACGAGCCGTGCCTAATATAATTCATAAACGAATTTTGAAGAGTTTAACTTTCTTTATGAAGAATGGGATTTGAATTTACTATAAGGTTTGTTTTTCCTTCAGTTTGTATTTAAATTGTCTTTGAGAGGCCGCTTACTTATTTTCAACTTCATTTAATGTCACGTGACAAATATATTTCAAGAGTAGACAGAGGTGACAGAAGGTGGTCATTAAACTAACGCGTTATGTGTATATAGTTCATATCAAGTTGTGTGAAGAAATATTAGGTCATTTTGGATAGTTATGGAATGGCACGAGCCGTGCCTCATATAATTCATAAACGAATTTTGGAGAGTTTAACTTTCTTTATGAAGAATGGGATTTGAATTTACTATAAGGTTTGTTTTTTCCTTCAGTTTGTATTTAAATTGTCTTTGAGAGGCCGCTTACTTATTTTCAACTTCATGTCACGTGACAAATATATTTCAAGAGTAGACAGAGGTGACAGAAGGTGATCATTCAACTAACGCGTTATGTGTATATAGTTCATATCAAGTTGTGTGAAGAAATATTAGGTCATTTTGGATAGTTATGGAATGGCATGACGAGCCGTGCCTAATCTAATTCATATACTCCAATAAAAAATGGCTATCCTTAAAGTAAATCTTCATATAGACAAATTTGAAATCACATAGGAGCTATATTACTCTGTAGGGTAAACACTGATGAAGCTTTGGACAAAGTTTATGACTTGTAGAGCACTTAAAACCTTGTGGAACCACTTCATAATAGATCAATGGTGCCACAGCATAGTTACAGACTTGAAGCTATCACGCACTCATTCACATGTACATATCAGCATGCATAGGCTAGGCTACTGGTATTAGGAAGAATGGTATGTAGGCTTCTAAGTCATTGTTAAATAATTTTGCAAAATACGAATGTCATAATCCAAGATTTTGTGCATTTTCTCGTCAAAATTTGACTTTACTCATACTACTACTCATATCTGTACACGTCTGTCAATTTACAAGGATTGTATTGAAACTAAAAGCTGTCTACCTAACAAGTCTGCTAATGGGTGTCAACAGTAGGAGGACGGGTGAAGTCACCCCCCCCCCCTCCCTCCACTTTTTGAAGGCAAAGGACAAACTTCACATATAATCCTACACTTTTTGTCATGTTCTGTAATTAATGCCCTCCACTCATCCACTCACCCCCTTGACACACACATAGTTTTCTCTAAGGTGTTGACGTTAATGACTGCTGATGAAATACTAGCTGAGAGACTCATACCTGGACAACTTTTGAAGTGTTCCTCATGATCAATCGAACAAGAGTGCATCGGCAATCTTCAGTCACTATCCCAAAAATGGGGGTGGGATTTTTAACACCCTGGAGAGAACAAACCCTGAATTCGACAACCCCGGAGTCGAACAGTTTGAAATGATCAATAAGAGAAACGAATCTTGATGATTTTTATCAGCTTTAGCTTAGAAATATAGGTATATCTGACAAATGTACATTCTACTGTGAAGCTATCACATATTTAAGTACTACCCACTTACATCACTTACAACCATAGAGTGGGATACAGGAACTAGAGTGCGCACTCCTAATACCGTTTACGTAAATCCGCTGTGATTGCATGGGGACCCGTCTACCTGTCTACCATTATAGGTGGAGGCAAGAAGCTATCCTGTGTGCGAGCATGTGTGTACAAACTGTATGGCGGCCGAGTCCCCATGCGATCACAGCTGTTTCGGGGAGTGAGCACTCTAGTTCCTTTATCCTACTCTATGCTTACAACCCACTTCCAGAACATGAGACAAAATATTTTAGGTTTTCAACTAATACCTACAGGGGTTTGAAGTTACTCCTTAAAGAATCAACTCAAGACAATAGTCTTCAATACACTAAAATAGCCAATTTTTCTGCTTTGGTTCACAAATCAATGAATTCAGATTTTGCTTAGCTAGGGCAAACTTTTGTTCAGAATTGTCGTAACTTCTGCCACTTCTTGTCCTTCTGACATGTGCACTTTTATATGCAACTTTCTGATTTCAGAAACCGCTATCACTATGCTTAAGTGTTGCTATGGAGCAATTACATACTATAAGTTCCCATTTAGTCCAACTTCTTTACTCCAGTGTGATGTACATTCTCAGTTGTGTATGCTACCCTGGCTATTGCTTATGCCGTGCATCGTCGTTTTTGTTTAGATAAATCATTTATAACTGAAAGCATGAAAGTATCTCCCATATCGCTCGAAACTGCCTATTAGAATACAGAATATAGAATAGCCGTCTAGTCGCAATGACCGCGTGGATTATTCCCACAAATCGTCTGAAAGCAATCTTCGCTGATGCCATGTACACTAACGCACTCTAATAGTTTATGCATGAGCTGTGTCGACCCATCTTCCCTGGAGACCACCAGTAACAAAATATTCATACAGGAATGCCAACATCTGGCCATTTTATGCACATAATGCATGCAGGACAAATCGAGCTGTCACGTTAGTTTATGTTGTTCGTATACTTGATCTTCGAACTGAAGATTTTGAAAGAACTTGAGCGATACAAGACGATGCTTCGGACTGACTTTATCCTCGTCCTATTTCTTTAGCTAAAATTGAGGTGAGGAAAATGATATCCTCAAAACAGAACATTACTAAACTGCTTTATTTTACTTTCTATTTTGGTGATAAAACAATAACCTTTTGACAGTGAGAAATTGTAGCCTAACACACTGTAGGCCAATAACTATGCGATGATCCCTAGAAAATTTTCATGTTTGGACTAACTCAAAGTCATCATTACTTACAGTTCGTTGCAGTCGGCACCTGTTTTCAAATTACCTTTGGCAACGGACATGTTTTCGACTAGAAGACTAGTAATGCGATCCCAACAGTAGTTTTCGGGGGGCGTTCAGAGATTTTTGCCTTTCGATTGCGTTTTTCGGCCTTAAAAGCTAAGGATCTGACATTTACAGAGCATGTGGAACGCGTCACGGTAATTTTTATTTAACCACCACAAATTTTTGTTGATCGATGGTTATATGGAGTTGCTAAATTTTATTTTCCAATTTTTGGCCATAAAACCCTTCTTTTCCTTGGGATTTTGATATTTGTGCCCGAAACGTTGCACAGTTATTCATGATAAAACGATGATTTTAGAGGGCAATTTTGAATCGAAAATTGACCGTTCCGGGTTGGAAGGATTTTAGCCTGATAGGAACAATACATCAAACTAACTGATCTCAGTTGCTTTTAAATCTTGTCAGAAATCTTCTCTGAAAATTTCGTTTCATTTCATCAAAGCTGGAGAAAATCCAAAACTAGTGTAGCAATGCTACAGTGGCTCAACCCCCTTTTGAATGTCTTTTTAACCGTGTGCGCTGCACCATTCAGATTTCAATATTGTATTCTGGAATTCCATGGAGGAGGTGAGGGGTCTTGTGGATACACGATTGTTACGGGTCTTTTGCTCTCGGTAGTAATCATTCCCCCTTCCACTGTTTGATTGATTGAAATCTTGTAAATGTGTGGCCAGTTCTGGTCACATGTAAAATGATGAATGTGGGGGGACAAAGGGGTGAGACAATATGTGGTGAGAGGGCTGTGTTGTAGTGATTTGCTTGGTTTTATGTTTAATCTCAACTTTAGAATGGATCCATATGTGTCTATGTACAGGAAACGGGAAGGTTGACCTTGTCGATGATTGATTTTTTTTGTGATTATTAAACCGCAACCTCAATCATTCACTCCACCTGGATCACGTATTTCTATTCGACCGCCTTCTTTTGATTGTGATACTCCTAATGTTGTACACCTCTTATGTTGTACTACGTGCGAAGAAGGTAACTATGTTGGTAAAACGGTAACCAAGTTTAGGTTGCTGTTTAATAATCACCAAAAATCAATCATCGACAAAGTCAACCTTCCCGTTTGCAATCACTTTTGCAGAGCTGGGTATAATCTTTCTAATCTGTGTTGCATACTCCTTCGCTCAGGGTTTACGACAACAACTCAACGGCTCCGAGCGGAGATTAAGTAGATTTTAGCCCTTAACACCCACAACCAGGGACTGAACAAAGATTTGGGAGTGCTCAGTGGTTTCAGCTTTGTTAGCAACCGTTAGTTCTTAGCAACCTTTCACCTCCCCTGCGCGCACTTTTACACTTACAGGAACGCGGTCTGGGTGTATAAATTTCACACATTGGAGAAAAAACATCTCCGCGTGTTTGACGGTTTTTTGCTATAATTGCTGTTTGTTTGTTTTGACTTTAGAACATTTGTTACGCTGATGAAGGGCACGAGTGTCCGAAATATAAACCATTGTGCTCTGAATCTCGTCGTCTTTATCATTTTTTTGTTTTCTTAATATTTGATATGGAGCATACGTGGAACTCATATATGTGTATATATATATATATATATATATATATATATATATACACACACACAGCACAGCAACTACACTACACAGCATTTCAATAGCTGCTGTTACAGTATCCATATTTCTGGAATGGGCTAGTACAGCTTGGAAACGTGCAGACAAACAGATTCAACCTTGGTTGTAACCTTCCATTTTCATTTTGTACATTAGGTGTAGAGGGACTATTAAACTAGTACTGCACCAGACTGACCTTTACATGCCGCCCCATTCCATTATCTCACATAGTAATTGTTTTATTCCACTCTTGAATTCTTCAGAGTCTGACTCTACTTCCATGTCGATGCTACCTGAAACTTTCACATGCCGTAACAGCTACCTGGGATTAATATAACATTTCACCCTTGTCGTGCCATGAAAATTGGTTATTAAGCAAGATTTGGATTTATTCAATATTCCTTACTCATTCTGAAGAACTGCTCATATTAATAATGTACCTTTCATAACCAATATAGTATACTGAACATAACTAACACCTTAGTTAGGTCTTGTCAGAAACATCAACTCTAATACATCAAACCAGCAGATGGTTGAAGATCTGATAGCAAGTAAGTTGATTGTTGCCTAATATTTTCCAGTCCAGCAAGTTTCCTGAAAAACCCTCATGTTTCAAACTTTTTCTCCTCCGTGGGTTATCACGAAATTCAAGCTTCCACTTCGACAAATAAACATACTCCCTCCAGATAGGCTCACCCCAAATAAAAAACACAAAATGTACCGAAAGAGTTAGAGCAATGAAAGGAATGTCATCACTGTCAAATGTCAGAAAATTATCAAAATTCCCCCAATTCCTAAACCAGTGCCAAAACCAATGCCAAAATCCCATCCTAAATCCCACCCAACCGCAAAGAGTCTGTGCCAGCACGCACGGTTTCATTCGTTAAAACAGCGATCAGAAAAAGCTCATCAGTTAATGTTTTTGAAAGGAAATGACATACAGCGAAAATAGCTTTAATCATTATTAATGTGCTTCAGCATTAATTAATTTCTTCAAATTTAAAACCATGTCTAGTCTTTACCTTGAGAGGCAACAAAGATTTATTTATTAACTTTGAAATACGTTTTTTACAGCCGACTAGTTGTACTCTCTCGCGACCTTTCCGAGAGCGTTAAATATAATAAACTTTTCCATTCTCAGGCTTGAGTTTTATTGAATGTTCAGTTGGAATTATTTTGCCATATTACTTTCTGAATCCCTCTAAATATACATTTAATAGCTTTCATTACATTGGATGATTACAATAAATTTCTGTGAAATTTGTGTCCCCCTAAGCGTTTTTCCATTCTCGTGAGAAAAATTTGTAAAAGTCAAGCACCTATAAAGGGAAAAAGGACCTCGGAACTGAATCTTTGAAGTACTATAGCTTGCTAAAGACATCAACATTCTCTCAAACTGTATTCTTTACCTAAAGGTGTCCCCTGTCTCTATTTTAATCACAGAAGGGAAAGCAATCAGGCTAAAGCATTAATGCATCGAAAGGCCCAAAAAAGAATTGACTTATCGGGAGCTTTTTATATGTTTGTATTCAGCCGAAGAACTCTACACAATGTATTTCGACATTCTTTTAAAACTGTAACAGTTACCTTAGCAACAAAATATGACGCCGGCAGCAAGTCTGAATACGACCATCCTAAATAGAAATCGTAATGACCCGTTACCAATTGTGATAAGCTATTGAAGAAATGCCAGTGCTGTCTTAATTGCCCATAAGCCCTTCATTTCCTATTTATTAGTAGAATTGCAGAGTATGGATTTCAATTTATGCCAAAAAATCATTTCTCATTTGGGATTCTCGTTAACTTCTGACAGCAAGTTAACGTTGGGCAAACAATTTCCTATGTTTTTGACCTAACACTTAGTGGACAGTTGTGAAGGGGTTTACTACAGGTTTGATTCTGAATATTAATCGGTGCAATTGTTTAGTACAATAACAGTGTTTACATTCAGTTTCATGAGCAAAAGAGCATTGACTTTTTGTTTTTACCATTGTTTCTTTCTAAGATTTCATCCACTCGAGAGAGAGTCCAAGAAATGTTACGTTCGTAATGCTTGTTATGATGAAAACCTTTCGGTTTTCCGGACATCCCTCGGAAAGAAACAAACAGTGGCATATCTTAGACCGATGTTAACCTCATCAATAGCGCCCAGCCCACGTCCTCGTATAAAATTTCAATTTAGAAAAACTTGTTTTCAGATTCTCAGCATAGCCGTACGCGACCCATTTGGATTTGAGGAAGCACAAGTTTTTTTTATTGGGGACACTGGGATAAAAACTGGCTGGATATTGGAGGATACTAGACTCGAAATTGAGTCTCTACAATCGAGACTGGCTAGGAATCGGGTTAGGTGGACTCAGATACAGCCCTGCTATCTGTGTGTTTCCAGTCTCAACTGTACTTCCAGTACTGTTGTAGAGATGCGCATTGTGCATGAGGAACAGATTCCCAGGTCCCTCGCAGGCTCACAGCCTATCTGAAGAAGTAAAAAACACTAGACCCACGGACTATATTCTCGTCCATCTGATAGAGACATCTGTGAGGAGAGTTGTCAGCTATCATTAGGCTACACGTGAATTTATCCTCCAAAAGGAGGTCAAGGACAGTTGATGGGGATGCCGGTTTCATATACCATCAACATTTGTTTAAGCGTTCTTTATCAACCTTCTAGACGGTCAGTTTACGTATGAACTGGTCCTTTTGTCCACTTGTTACTTTATAAAACCCACCAGTTATTTTTTTTCAGTTTTGTGGCCACGCTGCTGAAGCAATAGCTAGTCGTACCGCTTTTTTGTCACTTTCTATCATTTTCATTCTTGCCATCAGCTTGACAAAGATGTAAATTCTCTAACAGTCAAATACCGTCACCCCAATGCGAAATAATACACCACGGTATCTAGATTCATCTAGGGCTTTTGCAATAATATGACAATAAAAGCTAAATTGTTCAATTCATGCATAATAATTCGTTGTAGTTTACCTTTAATATACTAGTTGGGAGAATCTAGTCCCCCCCCCCCAATCGGGAGGATTGTTCATGGGCGCCGCCACATTACCCATTTTACCCACAATTCCAAGCGTTTACATTGTCATTGGGGAATGGGTACTGGAACCCTCTTGCAAAATTTGTCGGTCTAATGTAATGAAATGCATATTCAGTAGGTGTATTGTCAAAGCTATATACCCAAAAGCCACTAATCGATGGTTAACCGTTTTTGAGAAAGACGCAAGTTCTTGACTGGTCTTCGCTCAAGCTAACCTTGTCTTTGTTAGGATGACAAGCCTATACAATGTGTTGCAAAATTCGCGAAAATTTTGATTTTCCCCCAAACGACATAATCTCCCGGACTGTATGCGATACTTATGTTCTGAAACATCTAACCATGTACAGGTATGGGAATTTTGAGAAGAATGTTAAACTTATCTCTTGTGTCAGACTAAAGTTAAGGGGCACTTATACCCTTTTAATAAGAAATAAATCACTGACGTAGGGAGGGCGTAGCCTGAGGGGGGATTTCGCCCTGTCAAATACCTCGACTCCTCTTGGCCATCCAAATGAGATGACAAATTGCAGTCTGTTATTATTCAACATTTCCGTTTTCACTGATAACTTCGCTCAAGCAAAATGTAAACCTGTACCATCTTAACCTCTAGATTCCATCACCTTGCCACACTGCTGAAACTTACACAGAACTAACCTAAAGTAAGCATCCTAGTAGTGAAGTGGTAAGCAACTTCTGTGTGATAAAAAAAAAAGAAATTCCAAAATAACTGATCTTTTAATACATGTATAAATATATATAATACCACTCTTTATGGTCGTACCAAAGAAACTGTTAAGAATTTTTGATATTTTTTCAATACTCAAGAGGGCTTTCAAGTTAATGCTTGGTGAGCGTCTACTATGATGACTTTCTCATGAGCATACAATATTTGGATGTTTTCGACTCATAATCAGCTTCATAAGTCCAGCATACGGACGCAAAACTCGACACTTTAAACCCCTTGGAAACCATTAAACTTATCCAACATAATACCTCACATCCTTGAAAGAAACCAGCATCACCTGATCACGTTTCGTCAAAATTTGACGGTAAAATAAACAGTGATCTGATGCGACCATCAGGAAGAAAAACTGTTTATCTGATTTTGTCAAATTTAGTTTCCATGTGTGAATGTCAAATTATATCTTAAAATACGATGAAAGTGTATTTGACTGACAAATAAGATTAAAAGTCGAGCTTCCTGTACAACAGCTTTAATTAAATTATATGTACGGTATTGCCCCAAGTATGATTTGGAGGCACAGGAAGGGTGTATTGCGTGCAGTTACATCTATTAAGAGACTTGGTGTTGGGCGGTAGAATCTCTAAAACAGACTAAGACAAAGAGACGAGACTATGGGTACTCCAGGGACGAGAGGGATTGAAAAAGGGGCTAGCAGGGGCCAGCTCGCCATAAAAGGTATTAAAATAATACATTATTCATAAAGATCATCAATACAATCGTTGACTAACTCATCCTGATTTTCCTGTACTTTCCAAAAACCGTGCATTTGCAATCTGGAGACAGGCCTTACATCAAGTTCGAACACTGTTTCATACATGCATTGTATTAGTCCTAATAAGCGAAAATGTAATGAAATTCAAAGGTAGAAAACATTTCAATTGCAATAACTAATACGAATTATTTGAGGTCTTGCACTCCTACTAGCCGATAAGGCCTCGTGCCCCCCCCCCCCCCTAATTGCGCTCCTGCTCCTAGGAGTTGATGGTTTAGCAACTCACTGAGTGCTCTAAGCGGGGGGGGGGGGCTGCTAATCCAACTAACAACTCCTTGCTCTTAGCAACCACGTAATGTCGATGTGAGTGGTTGCCCCCTGTTAACCTTCGACCGTTGCAATTACTATTGTTACGTTTTTTCTGTGCAAATTGTATATATATATATATATATATAAAGAGAGAGAGCGAGCAATGTGTATTGGCATACTTTCTAGAATTTTTACGCTTAGCAAAAAATAGGCTGCAAAGGTCTTTTATATGAGACCACAGCTACACAAGATTGGCCACGTACAGTGCAATTCAGTGCTGTCCTCGCAGTACAGCGCCTTTGTCCTACGTATTCCCCGAAGACAAGACGAGTTTATAATGATGTTACCCAAGTTCTTCAAACGTGATCTTGTTGTTGACGACTGATGCTACAGATAACCCTTTCGAGAAAACAAGAAAAGTGTTTGGTTTGTGTTAGGACTCAGCTGATTACCGGAACCGTTCATGGGATCAGCCGACACTTGATACATCGGACATAAATGGGATCGGCAACAAAAAATTGTATTTCCCAATATTTACACTATTATACATCAGAAACATAAAAAGGCACGCATAACACTAAATAACAACATTTAAAAGTCTGACTTTCAAAATCTTCATTTCTAAGGCATCTTTATTAGCAAAAAAAATGGTATTGGAACATATTTCTGCCGATGCGGTGTCAAATAGTTAAAATTTTAAAACTTCAAACTTGCAAAACATCTGTTACTGATCGAACATCCGCCAATGTCGAAAAAAAACACGTCATGGGACCTGCCAACTTTAGCCATGGTTGAGCCTTAGCTTGAACGTACTATATCACTGATTATAGCCGAGATTATTTTGAGTTCCATGGCAACATTTGTCATACTGGGCTTTGGGGGACCGTTCAGTAGGAACAATGTGTTTACAATGCAGTCTACAGGGCATGACGACATATATATTGATAACTGATGCATAGAGCTGAAGAAATAGTCTTTCATGAAAATATGTTAAAGCTGTCAATTATTTCTTAACAAGTAAAGACATAAGTAAGCATAACAAATGACGAGATTTTCGTCTACAGCAAGTTTTTTTTTTTTTTTTTGAGGGTAGTTCTTAAAGAGGTATACGGAACCGTATGATTTATTCCTGTTTTAAGATCATGTTCCGTCAGTTGCATGCAGGAAAAACGAACGGAAAAAAGATTGGGGGCTGAGTGCCAGCAAGACTATCTAAGCGGGCGCCACCATCAGTTGGCGAGGAGTGGACAAGAAAATTTTTGGTTTACAAACCCTCCAGATGGTCGGAAACAGCACCTCCCTAGTGTTGTAAGCTGCTTGGCAAATATTGGCGGGCTGAACGTACCTTTAGCCTCCTCACTTTTTTATGGGGGGTGAGCCCCTAAGCCCCTCTCCCGGTTCCGCTGCCACTGGTTGCATGTGCACGACTTTATTTTGTTACTTGCGAAGGACGCAGAACTTCAGAAGATGTTTCATAAAAAAAATTACACGTTTACATTATTTATGATATGTTTATCATAAAAGTCAGAGCACACCGTTCTACTATAAGCATCCATATTTCTCAAACCTTTTATAAGGTAATGGAATATTCGCCTCACGACCCTAAAACATTAATTCGTTTCACTTCAGAACACTTTTAATGTAATTTAGACAAAAACCTATGTATTTTTCAAAACATATTATTTTCGTCAGAACGCTATCGGTCATAAAAACGAAAAGTTGTCACCCGTTTGTTTTGCCGATGAAGTTAAAACGAAATTTAATAATCCATACGGGGCAGAAACACTTTCTTTCCCAGTAATTGAATCAGATAAGACCAGAAAATGGAGCACAAAGTTTTAGTAAACCGATCCAAAGAAACAAAATCTTACATCATTATATGCAAGTCTGAGACTGCAGGCTTTTACTAGCAAAATAGTGACTTTCTCTTGTTTGAAAACATTTATGATTAAATTTACATTTTATGGCACACTTCGATCTAACCTACGGATGTTATGTCAGAGGTTCTTTCTACGGTCGACCAGGGATGCGTTTTATCTCACCATATGATAAAGGTCTAGTTTGCCAGGTAACAATAATTTTTTGTGAATAATCAATTACAAGAGCTTCTCTTCCATGTAGATATAAACCTTGTGAGGTTCATTTATTGATGTTCGTACAAAGCTTGTTTTATGGACCTCGGGAAATAAGTGTAAAGCGTGTTCTGGCCTAAGTCTTTTGGCAATTTCCATTATACAATTTAAAATCGAAAGACTGAAAGGAAGTATCGCAAATAGCTTCATCCCAGCTGGTAATATTGCAGTCGTGGTTTCGGTAAAATAAGCCACACGTCAATCACAGAGGCTGCAGGAAAACCCCGCTTGGTGATGTATTTATAATGCCTGTAAATTTAATCATTTATTTGAAGTACGTGACATCTTCTTATCATAAGGTAGGCTACTTACAGACTTAAATACACAGACACACACACACATATGTATAGGTCGTTAGATAAACAATTAGTTTATCTATCTTTTAGTAATAAGTCGATCTACCATATTCGACGTACAATATATACCGTTTCAGTCGGTCTTTTTTCGAGTATACATCGCACATAGTACAGTTACATGCAGATGTTTTAGTTCACATAGCAATCGTATGCTATACAATAAAGGCCTATAGCAAATTTCGATTGCTGCACCCGAAACCCTCTCACAATACCGTCAAATGACCAGGAAACAGTTAGATCTCTCACTTTGAATGACCCCTGCTTGTGTTCCCAAAAGCCGTATTGCGTTGATTGCTGATCATTTGCAGCCTCTTACCTTCCTAGCACAAACTTACTCGTTCTCATTTGCTACGCAACTCAATAGTGGTAGTGATCGTCCAGGAATTTTTCATAAGCGAGTAGGTTCCTAGATCATGGTGCTACATGGGACCAAATCGACCTCAGCTCCAACTACTAAGGGGCCAGAGACGGAAAATTTGACATTCCAAGAGCCAGAGATGACGAGAATACTAGCAATTTGAAACACAAATTCACTGCAGTTCTGCATCGACCACGTGTGAGTCGCTAGTATGGGATGAAACTCTATAGTGCCTCAAATCGCACTCTGAAACACAAATGTGAAATACAGCAGTCTTGTTCATACCATGAATAGGGCCACTATGCTGGTGGAAAAGGGGGCACCAAATCACTATTCATACTACCCACTCCCATCTCCACCCTACCCCACCCAACAGATACTCAAAAACAATAAAAGATAGAAGGAAAATAAATGCGCACGCGATATGGTATCAGGAGAAGATATTTGATTTCAGTAAAACAAAAAGAAGAGGCGGAGCTAGAAAGTTTGGTCACAGGGGGCGAGAATGGCCTATAGAGGTTCTGCATGAACAACACCTTCACTTTGTACACACAGTATTGGTCGAAGCGTAATATGCGTTGTTTTTTTTTTCAAATTCAAAGAACGTTTTCTTAACTTTTAGGGATCCATTGTACGTAAGTGCACCAGTAGGTCTGCGTGTTAACTAGGCTACATGTACTTAGCTTTAATGCTTTGTAAAGATCACTAAGAAAAAACTTTCTCCTCGGATATAAAGTGAGCACTGTGCAATTTAGTACGTGGAACCTAGAGTTCAACATTTCTTCTGAAGAACTCCAGAAACCCATCTATCTCTAGGTTTTATATATGTTGGAAATCGATAATAAAACCGTAGGCCCGGTGATTTTCCTTGGCGAATTCGCAATAAACTTTCCCATCATCAACGAAACATTCTTTGAAAACAAGGTGTCAAACATTTTAAGCTTTGACCAGTTCTTTTGTACACAGGGTACATATTGCGGGCGATAAAGTTTGACGTTCAATGTGGCTGACTTTGCTTTCACATGTATTTGTGACGTCATTTCTCAGGGGCGTAGCTAGAGGGGGCAGGAGGGAGGTCGCTCCCCGCCCAAAGCCTCTGAAGGCCTCTGTCGGAAATTTCTAGTCTCTGTCGGAAATAAATAAAAACAATTCATTTGAAACACTTACAACACTTCTTATGTTTCTAAGCAGAATTACACATCGAAAGGGTTACTGACAAGGCCTGGAAGTGTCATTTAAGGCAATCTCGGAGATATTTTAATCTATTTTTTCCGCGCGCTACACGCCAGATGATGGTGGCGCTACGCTTAGATAATACATCATTACTTGAAGATAATAATCTGTCAGAAATTTTTTGCATTTGTCCCTTACAAGAAATATCTAGCTACGCCACTGTGGAAGCTTTGTAAAAGATAGATACGGGAAACCAGATCTAAGTCATGGCTTCTCAACCTTTTCTTTTAGAAGATTTTCCCACTTGGTAGAAAACTATTTCCCTATTTCTTCTTCCCAAACATTTCCACTAAAGCTACCATGTTTCCTCTTTCAACCCTTCTTTCACATGATAGTGCAGAGGCAAACATTATAATTCACTGAGAACCAACGTTCGTGTTACTTCTCAGGGACATCACCATGATTTTACAAAAGACAGAGCCTACTCTGTGAGGGTGAAGATTAACCTGCTGAACCAAAGGCAAGAAGCCTTTGGAGGGAAATCTGAAGGAACTAACTCCAGGAAAATTTTGGAAAATAAAAACTGTTGGATGAGAGATTCTGTCTTCTGAAAATCAAGATAAAAACATAAAGAACCATAAGGTTTCATGGAAGTTTATATCATGAAGAGGGCGCAATATACAGTAACTAAGATAACAACACGTTTGAAATGTCCAAGACAGAAGATCTGGTCCCTTTAGGGTGCCCCCCCCCAAAAAAAATGTGAAAAAGCTGTGAGGAAAAAAGCATGGCACTGTTAAATATTATGCAGTGGTAGGGGACCACTTATGTGAGGACCACTACATCACGTATCTTTCAAAATGGTAGAGAGGAGGAAAAGTTGAAGCTTCTCATCTGGAAGAAGTCCAGTACTGTTACGAACTTTTGCATCAGGGTAACATTTTTATTTATTATATCGGGAGGCTCCTTTTAAATGTTTGGAAAAAATCACCCTTTCAACAGACTATGTAGAAGCTTCGCCAATAACAAAAATCTGACTTTTTGTGTATTTTTACTTCCCAATCGGAAATGTCAACTGTTAATCTTGCCAAAAGTGATGGAGGATGAGACACCCACATACCTCACCTTGCGATGTCCCTGTGCGTACAGTGGTTGGGAGTAGTGTTCATTATCATTATCCGCTATACACATGATAAAAGCCATCCTGGTGTTGTAGTATGTGGATATAAGGTACCATATATATAAGGAGCCATATGATGAAAATATGGACTTTTAGGATTTTGGAGGATTAGAAAGTCATGGAATTAGGGATAATGGGGGTATGATCATGAGATGACGATAAAAGGTGTAGCATTAGAAGGTTGGGCATGTACCATCATGAGTGGAAAGGGAATATCATTAAAACTTCAGTTCTGTTGTCTATATTGAATTTTACGAGGGGAAAGCTGATGAAACTGCACTTTCATGAGACTTGCCTTCCTGTACCTCCTTTGTAATGCATCTGCTATCTACTTTAAAATTATTGTGAAAATATTACATTAAACTCACGCGGTACGAAGTGTTAACGTATTGCAAGCCGTCAAATAGTAAAACACAATCCATCTTTTTTATTCACTGGCTGCACACCTTTATTTTTATTTATGGTTTCGTTTTCGTCTCCCTCTTTGTGCCCAAAGGACAGAGAGGGAGCCTCAACAAACTACGATGACCTGCTTAGACTAACAAATCGATTGATTGATCCATCATTGCTTACACTAAGAAGCTTAACGTTCCCCTGCTTAACCATGATCATGACATATATATATATATATATATATATATATATATATATATATATATATATACGTCGATAAAGCTTGTAAAAAGTGCTAAAAGTAATAACAATGAAGTAGAAATAGAGAAAAAAACACATTGAAGAAAGGCACGGACAAACCGGTCGTACAGAAAGAACACGGTAAAAAGGCAAATGGAGGCTGAGTAAATTTGGTAAAAAGAAACGGAAAGGGGAACAAGTTAAAAAAGGTCCATTCTTATGCTAAGACCGTGTGGGGAGAGGGTCCCGAGCTTTATAATAAGCCGATTTGCGGCAGTCTTACGATCACGGTCAGAACCTCTGCACATTAAGGCTGCGGTAACGGCCAAGTCTTTAACTGAGCACGGTGATGGGGGCTGAAATGTGTGGCTACCGGATAGCCACCCACTTCAATCCCCCGTCAACATGCTCGATCCGTGACTTGATGGTTTCGGCGGCCATCTCGTGTCGAGGTTCCGATCATGACCGCTTAACTGCCGAAAACCGCCTAATCATGAAACTTGGAACCCTGTCCCCACATGGTCTGAACGTTAGACTTGAACTGTTATAACGCAGCAATTCCTGCATTTTTTTAACTTGTGGTAACCACTTAACACTGTCTGTTTTCCTAGCCGAGGTTTACCGTGCCCAATTTTATTGTGTATTTTTTAAATTGTACGTTTGGCCGTGTCAACGATCAGTTGCATTTTTGCCACCTGATGAAGGGTTTAAACCCGAAACGTCGTGGAATTTTTCACAAACTTTTAGCACTATTTACTACTTCATTTTTACCTACCTACTTCATAAGTGCTACGCAGTACTTTGACCTTATATATATATATATATGTATATATATATATATATATATATATATATATATATGTATATATATATATTTATAGGTAAATAAGCAGAACACAAAGCATAGTTGACACAATAGGACCGAAAATTTCAACAATAAATTTCTTTTTAATGTATTCCTTCTGTGTCAACTATGCTTTGTGTTCTGCTTATTTACATGTTATTTATCGGAATACACGTGGACCATATTTCAATTATATATATATATATATATATATATATATATATATATATATATATATATATATATATATATATATATATATATATATATATATATATATATATATATATATATATATATATATATATATATATATATATATATATATATATATATTAATGATCGGTCATAGCTTGAGAAAGGGTATAGGCTACGCTATAGCATAAAACAGAAAGACCGAAATCGCTGTGGTACAACGTATATAAAATCTCGCCATTAATGATGATAACTTCCTGAAGTAAATATAGACCTTTCGTAGGCTCCCTAAGACCAATAATCAAATGCTGACAAAGTGACTCTTATCAAAACTACCAGACTTAAGTCTAATTTGATGGTAAATTGGCATAACTGGGTCGTACTCCGTTGTCTGAGAATGTGGTTGGATATAAATTCCCATTGGAGTCAAAGCAAGAAGCTGTTAGCAGGAGCTGCCCGCTCTCTCAACCATGGAAAGCCTCAACCACCTCCTCAGTAACGTATTTACTTTTTCTTAGAAGTTATTTATTTTTTCCGAGAAGGTGCTTTACAGTCGCTGTCACTCCCTACGTTCAATTATTTGTCGCTATTGACGTAAGAGGCGGTTTCGAAAGGGAGGTGTGCAATTAATCGAGATAATTTGTTTAATATGGCCTATACGTAATTAGAGTATTGACACATTATGTTTTCTTCGGTAAGGGGGCGAAAGAATGGACACAAAAGTTTTACTGGTGATACCGAGCTACTGCTTTAGGCCAAAAAGCTGGACGACTCCCTATTTAGGCAAACACGACCATAACAACAACAAATATTTGCAAGTTTTCGGTCTACGCTTAGTCATACACGACGTGAAGGTGAAGAAAACGCTCTCATCGGGGCGGTGCTCATCCCCGTTCTCATCCACGCTTTGAATGTGGGAAGAATATCATGAATGGCATTCATGAGCTAATACAATTGCGGTGTCTGTACATTTGAGGTCTTCTAAGAGAACTGAGATGTTATTTTTCATCAGATACGACTGTAAAATAGCACCGATGCTTAGGCAGTTTGTGAGAAAACTTTATTCGAGTAAGTATGCGCTGGTATCCTAGGCTAATAGTTCATGTATGGCTCGTTTAAATCACGTGATAGTGTTGCTATTATTGCATTGGTAAATTCCTACAGAATAACTCCTTTGCTTACCTTTAATTTGCAATTAAAATTTAAATTTGTTTGAAACATGAAATGTCTCTTATTTGTAAGATTTAGCTGTTTCAAAAAAAAAGGTCGCGGCGATCGCTTACTCCCATTAAGTTAACTCTGAAAAATTGTAAAAACCCGTGGCAATGTGAATCCATTCTTATGAATACTGTTACAAGACTACTCGTCAGGAACATCAGATTGAATCCGTCGACGAGCGAATGGAAAGCTCCAGAGAATTCCAGAATTCTGTGGAAGGAGAATTGTTTACGTAATGTGCCAATTATAGCAGCGGCCTGGCGGCACTTCTAAGAAACATTGCCATTGTTTACTACTACTGTGCATACAAGGAACATTCTTGTAATTGCTCCACTGTGTGCACTGGAAGTTTCTATTAAATTCTGGAGATGTCTCGATTGAAAGCCTAGCGTATAAAAGGCAGTTCAACAACTGTTGAGAGAGAGAGATATCATAATACTTCATCGAGACCAGACGCTGTCATACTGCTGTGTTATCATTGTCCGTTTGTTGAGAAGTTATTCTCTGACCGAATCACCTGAAGCCAGCCACTGACACTGCACACTTGTGATGAGTTGCCCTACACCGTTTCTACACTGTGTATTGAGATCGTTATCATCCATCATCGCCTAGCCTTGTCATTATTCGCTCGTGGAACCAGTTCCTACGCTACAGCACGCTGCAGGTCTACTACTGTACCATCGTCGACGTGCATGCACTACCAACCCTTGGACCAGACCGGAATAATATTAAGTAAAGGATTGTGAGTAAATCTAATTAATTATTGTAAACTTAAGAAAGATAAGGAGATTGTAAATAATAATTAAGTTGTTGAATTTTAATCTCGTTCTTCTGTGATCTTTCGCTGATATTGTTTTGACTTGCGACCAACTTGAAGCCGTAACAATACGCAAGTTGATGTGCCTATTAATAGCAGCTAGTATGTATACGCACTACAAAACTACTTTGATCCGGTCAAAGTTATTCAGTTTTGGTTCCTCCTGGAAGCCTCTGCAGTTCGGTGCATGATCGAACTTGTCAGTTGCGGCCTACTGCATGGCATATCCCTTACTTAGTCATATCCTACAGCCTGCCCAAGTGAACACTGAACAAATTCTTTGGATATTCATAGAAATGTGTGGCCAGAGACTGGTTGAAATTTAGTGGATATTCAAAACAATGCAACATCTGGATCTGGTCCCGTTTAAATCATACAGTAGCCTATGTCTCCTACATTGTTGGTAGTACCCACTGTACATGTGGTCAAGCAACGCAGTAGTGATCAGACGTCTCAGGTTACAGTCTAGCTTTCAGTTTTTTCGACTTCCGCGACCGGAGCACACAAACTCAATAAAAACAATAGCAGGAATAATGAGCGAGGACATGAATTAGTTATATTATGGTAATGAAGTTTGCGTCCAAAACTGGACGCAGTCCTCTTTGCTTGGGCAGACGGTGGTTGAGAAGCCTTAAAGAGCGGATGAGCAATCACAGTCGGCTTCGCGGGGTACCTTGTCAGCTACCAGACTAATAATAGCCTATTTGATCCTTTACCTGCTATGGTTTTGAACAAATAGCCACAATAAAAGTGATGTAGACATTGCTTCATTGCCAAAAGGTGCATCTTTTGGCACAGTTCTTGTGCATAACGTTCGTCGTGTAGCTATTATTTTCAGTTAGGGAGGTGACTAGAGAAATGGGTGAGAAGAGATTTCACTTGGGTGAGACGCTCCTCGTGCTACCTCGTACTACTTCACTGGCGTTCACATGAATTGTCAATAATCGAAGAATGATTCTGGTGAATTGTTTAGTTCGATGAGGTTTTACGGGTCAGTTTCTAACCAATTGGCTTAAGTCAGGCCGGCCACGGCCTTTTTTCCAGTTGTGGCTCATTGGCTTGTTTTCCCAGCTCCATTGCTTATGCTGAGCACCAAGCACATGATTCTGGTGGAGCACCACTTCGGCCTACACATTAGGCGAAATGACTTCAAAAAAAAAAAAAAGCTTTGCAAAAGTGGGTTGGAGCTAGGCAAGCTTTCTTACAGTAAGCAAGAAGGGGTCAGAAGTTCAATCACTTTTCGGATTCCTTGCCGAAGGCGAAAGGAAACTATGCAACCACGTTGGCGAGTTTATGTACGTGTGTATGTGTGTGCTTGTTTATGTATGTGTGTTTGTGAGGCTCAGCTTGTACACACGATATCTCAAGACAGCAATGACGAATCCTTGTCTTACGCGGTTTATAGATTTATCATATTAAGAGGAAGAACCCTCTCGTTTTTTTTTTTTTTTTTTGCAGAGGTCAAAGGTCATTTGAGATCAAACACCTAAAACATTGTAAACAGGATATCTCGAGGTAGAAAGTAGGGATACTTTTCATACTAAAAATGTTGACACGTAATGGTCAGTAAATGAACCCTATCGTTTGATAGAGGGTAAAGGTATCTGAGGTCACCGGAGGTCAAACTACGCAATCAGAGAAAATAGCTTAGAATCGAAACTTGAGATATAGTTGGGGTATTTGGCATTGAAATGAAGAATCTTGCTGGTATGGTGGACGTCAGAGGTCATTTTAGGTCACCAGAGGTCTAGAACTGAAAACCTCTTAAACACGATATCGCCACTTAGGAATCTAAATGCTTTGCATACGTGGAATGTCGATGCGCTATACTCAAGAAAATGTGATCTTTAGGTACAGATCAAAGGTCATCTGAGGTCACCGGAGGTGCCTACGAAAACTTTGTAAACTGAGTATCCTATATACTTGGATGCCGTGTACTAATTACAAGAACCTTTTTTTTTTTTGGTGGAGGTGGAAGTTCATTTGGAGTCCTTACAGGTCGAATGGTGATAACCTCGTAAACTCAATAACGCAAAAGGGGTAATCTTGACTGATATCATAGTTGGCATGTGGATGCCCCTATATTGCGTTCAATAGTTCAACTTGTCTTTGGTGGAGTTCAAAGGTAATTTGAGGCAAAAAGAGGTCAAAATGTGAGGACCTGGTACAGCAGGCGGACAACCCATGTTGTCACCTGAGGTCAATTTATAAAAACATGGTAAAAACGTGAAATCTCAAGAAGGATAACTTTGAGAGATAAACCTCGGTGCGACAAAGCACTTCCTTTTGGCAAGGTATCACTAAGTCTTTGAGCTTTCTGGTTGGTATACTGATTTAGTCTTTGTATAATGAAAGATGATGTTGAATATTTCGCAGATACATATCAATAGGCGAGTTGGGAAATTAGATTTTGCTGTACCATTGTACTACCAAAGATCAAGTCCACGGAAATTTTCGCACCGATACGCAGGCTGGGAGCGACTGCCTTTTTGTCTTTTACAATTAACCCTCATACTGTTCAACTTTTTCTTTCCAAGTTGAAAAGATTAACTTTAAAAAGAACTTTTCCTTCAGAGAAAATTCTCTTTGACCAGTGATTTGATGTCTAGAGAACCATAGTTTTAAGTTTGAAACTCGAAAACTTTGCGTGATTATAGAATATGTCTGTCTTGCACATGAAGTCTCTGTAGTGATACACTTTCTTTCCCAGTATGCATTGTACGTCGAAGTTTTCCAACTTGTTTACAAGGTAAGACTGCAGGATTGGATCAGTAGGCACTACTTTTTGTCACATGGGAAAGCTCATCAAAGCGTTCTTGTTTTGGTCAAAAAGCAAATTTGAAGGGCATACATGACATTTCAATAAGATAATGTTGTCCGACTATTTACAGCTCTGTGCATTTTGACTGCCTTTCTCTCTGACTTCTCTAATGTGTTTGCTATACCTATTAAGCAGGTGTTTTTTTTTTTTTAGCGGCCGGTAACAATGAGTTAGAGACGCATCATTAAGCAATTAGACTTTATACAAGAGGATTTCGAAATTAGCTGTGCTGGGTACTTTTGTTTGCTCTAATTGGAGGAGATATTGCATTATTCCAATTTGAATCTCTCCTATAGACTGAATTAAACTTTTTCATGAAATTCGAAAATAAAATGTGACATGAAAGTTTCTAATCTCAACAGCCGACTTTGATTGGTAGAAGTGTTATAAATAGACAAAATTTCTTCGGCATCCATTGTATTACTGTCATGAAAAAGTCTTTCTGGGGAAAACATTCTACAAAAACCAATAAATCTAGTCCTTCCCAAGGTTGCTGTTGGAAGAAGGTATAATATGAGACTTCTGACATATCCTGATGAATTAAGAGCATGACAAAATTTAATGAGGAGCGTGCACCAAGAAATAATTGCATTTAATTGAAAATATTACCAGGTCGTGGCTCTCGTGTGCAAGGATCTAAAGATGGGTTTTGACAGTATGAATTGTGAATTAAGATGCATGAAAAATGAAAATAAACTGCCTCCCGAAACAGTCTGTTAAGTCTCCGACAATCACCAAGGGTCTGTAGACAGATTTTTGTCTTAATAAGCAGAGTTTTCTAATTCTAAGAAGACCGTCTTGAATAGCTCTGACTTGTTTTCTGTGAAACTTGTAAACCTGTCAAAAACGTCTTTAACATCAAATTTGTAAAAGGCAATTTCAAGCCTTTCATCGAAAACCTTGTCATCTGAATCCTCCATGGAGGAAAGAACCTACATTATCGCACAATCTAGGCTATGCGTTCACAACTCAGAAGCAAATTTCCTGAAGTAGCGTCCCAAATTTACCAAAATTTGATGGTTGTTTCCTGAAAATGCATTCCTGCATGCTATTTATCGTCGTTCCTCACGGGTGAACAAAAAAGCAAATGTAAAACAGATCAACCATGTTGGCTACATAGTAAGGGAATGTGTAGAAAAAGGTGTCGTCTTTTTGATTTCAAGAGCACTACTATTCCTTAAAATTCCTGAATTTAAGTTGCTTTCCCGAAAATTTCCCAAAGAGCACCAAAATTCCCCAAAGTCAATGAAACTTCGGAAAAAGTGAAAGCCTTCTGTCATTTTTTAACTCATTTATGTCTCCTTCATTACACACTTTATGTCTCTTTTCAACGCAATGGTTATTGAAACTAACGAATGACAAAAATCACAGTTGTTTACAAAATTGTTCACTTATTTGTACCTCTGCAGAACAACTGTTCAAGTCAAAAGTTTTGGTTTTGTAAATATTTTGCGTAAGCTAACGTTTTGTGTTTAAAATTTCAAAAAAATGAGATAATTTTGGATGTCTTGAGTTTATTTGTTTTTGCCCTTACTCCTATCTGTCAGCCACAGTAATCTAATTTTTTTCTGAGGAAAAGATTGAACTCCAGGAGACTACCGTTAGTTCAAATATATATCTCCATAAAAAACAATTATGTGATTTTTTGAGAACTTATGATGACATCGAATCAAACCAATATGACATAGCCTATGCTCAAGTTGACCTAAACCCCACTTCTAAGGTTTCTTTAAATATTGCCCTTTCTGGCCGACCATACGCGATGGAGTCCTAATGCGATTACGTTGTAATATCTACAGTGCAAAATGTGCTACTTGTGTATAAAACTTGCAAATTTCTCTTCAGCTTTTAAAACTTGCCTTTCACAATCTATTATTTCAATAAGGGGCATGATAACTTGACTTGCACTAACGTTTCGCAAGAATGAAGTTGTTCAGTGGGCTGACTGAAGAAGGAGAGGGGGGTGAGGTTATAACTACCGAAATGCTAATGTTGCTGGTGTTGGTGTTTTTCTCTCTAGAAAAAAGTTATCTGTTTTGCTAAGTTACATTAGCAGTGAAGTAGTAATTTTTCGCCTTCTCCTTGCTAAAATCCTGGAGAGGTCCTCGACTATCCCCACCCTTCGGAAAGTAGCTCACATACTAAAGATAAATGCCTAGGTCTACTAACGGAACCCTATTTTTGTTTACAGATTTCATTCCATCTCATTTCCTTGTTTAATTTATCACAACATTTTTTTCTAGTGACAGATAAAGTAACTATCATTAAGTCGAAATGAAAGTTGCGAAAGAAAGTTCTCTTAAACCTTTTGAACATGAACAGCAAAACACTCCCAGAAAAAGCAGACAAAATAGAACACAAACATGAACAAGTAACATTCCTTACCAAATCATTCGTGCAGAGTGTTTAAGAGTTAAGTTTGCTGAGATATTTTAAACATGTCTGGTTAACGAGATGTTTGTAGTGAAAACCATGAAAACCTCAAATAATGACAATCTGATTATGTGTGCTGTGTCTGGGTTCTCCTACCCCACCATGAATATACTTCACTACTCTGGCAATGCACGACACTTGTGATTCTACCGTGATGCCTACATCTTTGCTTTCAGGTCTGTACTTCATTGAAAAGGGAGATGATGTTAGATGGAGATTTATTGAAAACTTTACATTTATGCTAATCCTATAAGATTTACTTCAGCTGCTTGGGGAAGAAAACACATTCACAAGACATCATTGGACTTAAGGGCACCATGCTTCAACGATTCTGTCCATCCTTGAAACCTTTGCAAGCAGAACATATATATACAGCTTTCCGCTTTGTATTTAGTTTTATATCAGTCAGTGCTTGCGTTATATTATGAAAGAGGGAGCTCTTTCAGATTTTAACAATTCGCAACTTCGCAACACTCTGCAAAGTGCAATTAAAGCACTTATAATTTCATCTTTTCAGAATTGATTTCTGACTTACTACTGGCTCGAGTTTAATTAATAAACAAAATGACAAAGAACAAACAAAAGTTTCTATTTAGAAGGAAAAAACCCTCTTTCTTCATCTTCGAATCTTCTAAAAAGTCGAAAAGACTGTTGGTTGGGTTGTCTTCTGCATAATGAAAGTCGGCTAATTCAAGTTGAATATTGGTTTTTCCTTCAAGATTTTCATTTTTCCTTTTTTTCTTTGCCTACAGTCTGTCATCTGACAAGGTGCAAAGCTGACAAATCAACGAAAGTCAATTTTTGTTAAATTATCCCGTCAGACTTCTATTTACCTTATTTTCCTGCTGACAGCGCAAACGTCAAAGGAATTGATCTAATTGCACTTTTATGGTTTTAGATTCCCATAAAGCAAGACATTCACAGTATTATTTTCCTTTTAGCACAAAAATAATAAGAGAAGTTGATCGTAGATTGTTACTATGGACACAAAAGTCCCAAATTGCTTGAAATGCAAACAGCATCATCCATTATAAACCGATGGTGGTTTATTTAATCAGGGCCCTCGTTTCAATGATTATTTCCAAAGATTTTTTTCCTCCTCAGAAATAACAGATTTTAATAAAGAACTAGGAGTTCGCTGCACGTTTGATGAAAAGAAAAGTGTTGTGAAAGGCAGGTCAGTTTTTTAAGTTTGTCTTGTTTTAGTAAATGCGGAAAGAAAATAAAATTCGAATCAAAACTATGTCAATATTCCTTTGAAGCTAATGGTCTACAAAGTTTCACTTAAGAATCTCCTATTTCTGCTTTGCTGCTTTTCCTTTTTCTTTTGAAAACAGGTGAAAATGTCTCATAATATCCAGTGAGGACCCATAAAGTGATGTAAGTAACAATCAGGGTCACTTGTTATGAGTAGCGCATTATCAAGATGGATTAATGCTAAAGTGGTTCATTTACCAAAGGGAGAGTTTTCCTAATTCATTACAGCATTTTTTGTACATAAAAAATTAGGGCCAGGAAGAGACAGTAGAAATTGACATAACTTGCGTTACATGAATGAAGCACTAAAATGAAACCTTCTAAATTTCTTTCTAAGTTTAGTTGAAATTTAAGGGCTTTTTCATAAGCCATGGGGTAACTGTAATTCCTCCCCTTCACATTTTATCATTCCTTAAAAATTCCTACACAATAGGGTATTAGAGTGTTTAGTTTTCGTGAACGACGTCAAGGTATTAAACTTTAAATACACTAACAGTCCAAAGCTTTTTCGAAATGTTTAGCATGTTAACCATCTCAGCATAAAACAAATCTGCCGTATATACCCTTAGGTAAAGACGTGGCAACTTATGCTTTGACAAAGATTCTGAGTAATCGTGGCACAAAACTCTACAAAGTTCAAACATTCATCCTATGGGCCTGTCCATCCAATTACAATTCAATACAAAGCGAGGTTCGATTGGGCTGGAAAGTAAATTGGGCAGTGAGGTAACTAATACTGTATACATAGGGAGCGATGTGGGGGTTAGGATGTTATCACAGTACGTTCAACTGTAGGTCACGCCAAGCAATGATTCCGTATCCGATGATACTATAACGAAGTATTTCTCAGCAGCGAGCTAGTCACACCAACAACGAAATTCGTGCTGATTTTGCGAAGCCAGACAAACTAAGTATAGTAGGCTACAACGACAGATAACGAAACTACGAGGACTATTCTACACAATCCCTGTAGTTTTCATTCGGCCTTTTTTAAATCACTAATCCCTTCTTTCAAGGAAGAAATAAGGTCAACCATGATACGAGTAAGTCCCGATGCCATTTAAAAAGTACATAGCCCGCTTTTGAGACCAAGAACGCAGCCCAGATGCTCCTGTAAACAAATTACGCAAGCTATACAGTATCACCACGAGTCAAACATGTAAAACAAATGTAGGCTACCACTTTCTTTCTTTACGTACGAGTGCTTCATTTCATTCACATTGGGAAGCCATGCAGATGTTTATCCTACAGAATTGGTCTCTTCCTCTAAAAATCAGAGTATATCACATGTTATATCACAAACATGCACAGTTTAAACAACATGATGCGTTCCGTTTCTATGCTGTATGTATACCAACAATGTCGGCTTGTCGTTTCTCGAGCGGAGAGAGAGATGCTACGTCACATGTAAACGAATCATCTCATTGGCTTAAATTTTATCTTATCGTTCTGTGTTGTGTTTTTCGCTCTTTAAACAATTCGTACCATAATGGGACGATTTTCGATTCGCTTAGTGCTTTGACGTGACCACTCTGTTGAAATTGTAAGGTCATGATGCTAAAATCGTTACTGTATCGGATTTAGACTCGTTGCTTGGTGTGACCGGGGCTTTTGTGCATTCCTACGAACACGAACTTCATTTTGTGACAGTAGTGTAAGGACCTCCTTTCAAGTTACTGTGGCGAACTTGCGTGTGAAACAGAAACGATGAAGTGACTTGAAAAGCTAGAATAAATGTCTTCAATGATTCTATATCTTACGCTAGATCCTAGATAGGCTGTTATTTCGAAACAAATCCAAAAAATATTTTGCGCTGTCTGCGCATTTGTATTGCTTTAGAGTTGTGTTGCGACTATACGTATTATATCGGAAGTGTGACAAACCTTACTTAAGAACACATTTCGATAATTAATAAGGAGAATTCTTGAAGTACAGTTACAAATTTTCGAAAATGTGATCGGACTTTTTCCTAGAAATTTTGAAGGACGCTTCCATCATTAAGGGAATAAAGGAAATTTAAACAGTCTGAGATCCATTTTTCATGTTTAGTAAATAGAAAACAGGTATATAGTAAGGTTTTGTCCCTGTGATTTCATTTGACCCCCCCCCCCCTTTTAAATTTCGACAAAAGTGGAAATGCTCACTCAAGCCGAACACTTTGTTTTCTTATTAAGATGTATATAACATCTGAAAGGAAAGGTTTAGTTACCTGCGTAAGTACTTGCCACATTATCTACACAATTGATAAGGTATGATTTGTTTTCTTTATGCTTCAAAAGTTGTATCCGTTACGTAGGGATAAGTCGGTTAATCAATTGCGTAGGTGTTCGTGATTGCAAATACATTGCGCCCGGCCACTGATGTTCAATGTAGCATTTATAGGTGATACTTGTTACCCAGGTTAGAAAAGCAATCCCTACAATCGAAGTTGTAGGCTTCGATTAGATACGCTTCCTTCTGTTTCTATGGAATAATTTCTCTTGGAAGCACGCCGACGGTGTTTGCTTAGTGGAATATATTTATTATTAATAGCCAAAATTTGATATCGTCCTTCTACGTTGGATCGATGTCCGTTACAATGGTACAATCAAACAAAAATTGGCAAAAATCCAAACAAACGAATAAAACACTTGAAATACTTAAACCCACAAATACTTTAAAAGGCTTTTGAAAGTACGAACAGGAAAGGGTACAAATAATAAAAGTCGAGGAACAGATAAGTTTTAAGGCGATTTTTGTAAAAATACAGACTGAGGAAAGTTGACGAAGTTCAAGTGGGAGGCTGTTCCACAGAAATGGTCCAAGAGCACAAAAGGCACCCTCTCCAGTAACATGGATGGAATAGCAAGACGCAGCGTATAACTGGAAGATCTTAGGCCAGCATGACCAGGCTCATGTATGGTCAAAAGGTTTCGAAGATAGGAAGGGGCAATAACGCAGTTGCATTAATTCAGTTGTTCACGTACAGTAAAATCTTGAAGTCAGTTCTCTGCTGGACGGGTAACCAATGCAACTCACAACATAGAGGCGAGGCACTTGTGTACCTATTAATACAAAAAAAAAATCAAACGAGCAGCACGATTTTGCAGCGTTACAAACGTAGTATATTTGTGCGCGAAATGCAACCTAAACTCAGGAGTTGCAGTAGTCCAGCCGAGAGAGGACAAGAGATCGAACGGCATGCATATCAATAAACCTACAAATTTTAAAGATATTGCGGATATCTTAAGTTTTTATCGGATAATGAACGACCGATCACAGAGTCACCGTTCTACAACCTAATATCTTGAATCGTTCGAGCATTTCTTCTCCTCCCTCTCCTTCTCCTTCTTCTACCCAGCTTTCATTAACAATTAAATCAAGGAGGCGTTTTTTGTCTTGATTCAATAGAGATTGCCCTTACCCTGAACTTGTATGACATTTGATCAGGCCTAGTGAATGAAATATTAAAAGAGAACTACCGGAAAGGCGATTGAAAGATGAAATTCGTTCCATAGTTATTTCTCGTTTTGTATGTATTTTAGTTATTTATTATTGCTTTTCGTATGTTCTTCCACTTTTTACCAAGTCTTCCTACACAGGAAAAAGTTGTATCAGACGGCTAAGGTTACATGCATAGCACCATTTTCACAGAAATCTTCAGAAATGGCTCCCGGAAATGAGACCCACTCCAGACCATTGCAAAGTTTACACGTAGAACGATATATTTGCCAACGATGTGCGTAACATCTCTTTACGAGAACATGCACAAGAAACGTCGATGCGGTAAGGCGTTAAGTCCGCAATATGGGGCGGGGAGATTGAATATTGGTATTACAGTTTCGGGAGATTCCCTCTTTTGCGAGAATCTACTTTTTTTCGATCGGGACAAAAATTGGTTATGGAGGCAGCCATTTTGTCTATTTTATCGACAATTTCACGCCTTCTTTCTGTACATTGTCAGTAGCGAATGGACTTTGGATTTCCCTTGCAAAATTTCTCGGTGTAATGTAGTGGAATTAATAGTAGCCTATATTTGGTAGGTGGATTGTCATAGCTACAATACAAAAGTCGCAAACCGGGGAGTAGCACCTACCGATAACGCACTCATGCTTTATCAAATCAACTTCCTCACATTAAGCAAATTTTAAAGACAGACACTCATTCACCCCAAGTACATTTTTGGTTAGAGGCAACCAAAATTCTCAGTTGGTGGCTTCTCTTTTGATTGAAACCAAAGTCGGTAAATTTCAAAGATGCAGAGTTTTTCACATTTCACAGTATGCAGAGAAAATGTTCTGACACATTAGTGCCTTATATGCCCACCAGGGTATGGCCTTTAGCAATAATTTAAGTAGGTGCCTGCACAAGGAGACGCTTAAGAAAGTTTTGGGAGGTGTTCAAAAATACGGTAGCTTAGTTGGGAAAATTGGAACTGTCTGGGTTGAGGATAAATTGCCCTTTAATGACAGGATAAACACATCACGTGTATCATCACGTGATTACCATGAGGATGAAGTTGCATAAGAGTGTATTGTCCTTGGGCTTAACTTCCCTTCTAAGAACAGGCGAGGACATTTATTTGAACTTTTAGACTGATATATAATGAATGCGTTGACCTCCATTTCACCGGCAAGAAATCCCCATCAACTCTATGACGCACTTTAATACTATTAATAATTCCAATTGCAACTTTTCGAACAGTATGAAAGTGGTACAAACCCTGCGGTTAGAATAACTTGCACAGATGTCGCCTTGATGCAAATAAAAGTAGCCTGCAAAATATTGTAGTTGTCACCTATCAGTCAGTGGCATAGTTTTGACTTCTATATGTGTTCACAGTTGACTCCCTCTGATGGTCAAAATTTCTAACAGGCAGAGTTAGTTAGTTAGTTAGATGGGGTTTTACGTCCTAGTTTCCAACCAAATGGTTCAAGTCAAGACGACCACGGCCTTTTTTCCAGTTGTGGCTCACTGGCTTGTTTTCCCTTCTCCATTGCTAACAGGCAGAGAAACGAGAGGCACATCCTGTGTTCATATGGGATAACGTGCACATCATTAGATGACAAACTCGTTATCAGATCGGGATCAAAATTAACTCCATATGAAGGCACCCGTCATCAAGTTGCGTTGTCTGAAATAAAGACCTCCAGTAGGATGATCATCAAGACCACAAGTTTGCTGTAAGATCACTCTAATTTCTGCAAGGGAATGGTCACGTCGCTTGATATTGTGTGTGTAGCTTCAAATGCCAAGCAATTAAATGAGCGGAAAACACGCACAATTCCCTAACGCGGCCTACTGTCGTACACAAACGTTCGTGGACAGTTTGATGACGGGCTTGTTGTCCTGATCACTTCTTTGCCGTTCCATGTGAATGCAACGGTGACAACAAGAAACAGCAGATTGAAGTTTTCGTGGCGCTCTTTTTACCGTGTGAACATCGGAGACGATGACGTCGGAGATTTTTTCACATGGATCGGCACATTAGTGGGCATTCTTACAAAAGAGAACTTAACCACACAGTAAATTACTACTTAACCACACAGTACATTACTACAGGAAACATAGCCTACTCATATCGTTAAATGGTGAACGTGAGAACTCAGAAGTATTTTTGTGGTATTTTACATGTAACCATGCCAATCCAGTGTTGGTCCTAACCTGTTTGTGACATCACTAGGCTTACCCGTCCGTTACATTGATCTGGTTTATGCTCGCCTCACATAATTGAGAGGGGAATGGACTTACATGACAGACCCTCAAGGACGATCAAAATTCCTGATTTGGACGAATCACAATATGTAGAACCTGCAGAAGCCTATTCAGCAAATTTTGCTCCCACAATCAATATAAAGATATCTTTTTAATGTTCTGCCATGAAACTGTTCACTCACCTCAATAAACGTCCTCCTTTCTTGCGGATAAAGATCTCAGGAAAGGCACAGATTTGGGGTGAAATTCCAAGAATTGTTTGTGAAGGAGAGTTGAAAAGAGAACACGCAATTCCCTGGGATAGACTTCGGAAAGTCTAATGCTGAACATTCGGGTTCTATTACGTCATTTTCGGGATTAGAGTGCCTGTTGTTCTAAATTCAGTGGGACATATACACCCATATACCGCACATCTCTACGATGGTATTACAAACGTCAACTTCAAACAGCCTGAGGTTCCAATGAGAATGTCAGAAGTTGTTGATTAGTTAAAAATGTAGACAAAACCTATTCTTCATTGATATTAAAATATATAATGAGTGACTTGATACCCTCTGATGCTATAAAAAAGGAAAATGTAAATAATCTGTCTTGAAGTTAAAACTGTAACTTTGTGCACAATCGGGTTGTCTCTCTACAAAGATTAAGTTTTACATTATATCAATGGCGTCAAGTAATACTATAGAGTTTAGATACTACTACCTTTGTTTGGTGTTAACTCCATGTCCAGGGAATATAGCCCGAACAAAGCCATTTCTCAGTCCTCTCCTGTTAGGTCACGCATACCTTCGTGCCTGGTGGTTTTAATTATAAACATTTTCCTATTATTTGAATTTCATTCAAATATTGCCTGGTTTTCTACTTATTACCCTCTAAGAGTATATGTGTGTGCGGCATTTCCTTACTTTCTTTCAATATTTTGCAAATCATGTTGAGCAACGGCAAAGTTTTGACTTTGATGTCTGTTTTGTGCATTATATTTGTTTATAATCATGACAGGTTTCAACTAAGTTTTTTTGACGAGCCAATCAATTTCCCCTAATGCCAAACGAACTAACGACAAGTTAATCATACCCGAATGAAACTTTTATTTTCCAGCCATCACACGATATGCCATAATTCTCATCATGATGTCATCGCTTTAATCGCTAGGCAACGTATACTCACTTTAAATTTTTAACCCTTAATCTTCTTACAAAAATTTCCTTTTCGAGGTCTGTCTGATGCGGATATACATTAGGAGCGTTAAGCATTAGAACCCTTGACGTTCTCACATGCACTCCACAAACTTCAGAAGTTTGTTATGCATATCCCGTTTTCAAATGTCACATTACTAATTATTACAGGTAACTCTGGATTTAATGCCGTGTAACAACATAAATGTATATCCAGGCTTCCAGAAAGAAGCCTACATACCAAGATGAGTTAATATAGAGGTTGCATTCAATTAATGTTCACTACAGAGAGACGTGAACTGGTGAGATTCACTACGAGGTTTTGTTCGCTCACGAGATCACATGCTTAAAACGGCTAAATTAATACGTACACGCATGAACTGCAGGCCAGAGACTGGCTGATTCTGCTCCTCCTCCTCGCCGGAGTTCGGGCAACATCTATTTCTTGGACAGATTTTTTAATACAATAGTGGAATTTTTTCAGGGAATACAGGTTTTACACAGGCAAAACAGGAAACTGCCTCCCTCAGAGAAATACTCCGTATAGCACTCTAAAAATGACCTAGTCAAATTTGAATAGAATCTAATCAATAGGGGCACGAACCGGAATCTTGTCAAATCTTTGACTAGATTCGGCTCATAAATGAAACGAATAGTTTCATTTTTGAACCATTTCTAGTCAATTTTGAAACAAATCTTGTCAAATATTTGACAAGATTCCGGTTCGTGCCCCAATTGACTAGATATTTTTTTACAGTGTACCCTTATATTTAGTATCAGGTTGCGGCTAAAGTTCTGTCTAGAATACTAACAGTTGTGAGCAACAGGAATCGCTATTGTACTCAACGGCGAGGAAGCGTGTATTACAGTTCCTTTTAAGAGAGGGTGGAATATAAATGTGCACATACTACCACAGCACTTTTTCACTTTGTTGCTGAAATGCGGAGAATAGTTGTTGTGAGCCAAGGGCAAAAACCCCTTATTTGTCTCTTTTTAAGAAATGTCAAAAATTTGCAGTAATTACCCTAAAGTTTGTCCTCAAGTTGCCCCAAATTTTATCTGAGGACCCTCAAATACCTAAACATTTTCCAAAGGGGAGGCGCACACCACCTCCCCTTAGACCTCTCCACCAGGACGGCGATCCGAAACAAGGTTCAGCCCCCCCCCCCGTCTCGAAAAGCTGTCTACGCCTATGTTGTGAGCTAAAATAAGTAGATGGTGTAGGTGGGTTCGTTCATATCGCAATTAACTAGCACAGCTGTTTTTATATTATAAGTTACAAAATTTTGAAAATGAAAATGTCAAACCGTTAGAAAAGAGAGTTCCGCCCCTTTTAAAACTAACTGTAGGGAACTCAATTCCTCTCCACCGTTTCTTCGCCCCTGATTTCTTTGTAAGCTTACCCTCCTAACCCGGAGCTGAGCATACAAGCAGTATGTCCTCATATTTTTGTTATCGGCCCATTCAATTTTTCCGCAGGAATGACCGGTATTTCGTGGCAGACACTAATAACAGATCCTTCGAAATGCTTTAGCGTGTAAGCAAAGGAAGATCGGGGTTCGGAAGACTCCCCCCCCCCCCCTCCTGCGAGAAGTCCATTCAGGCCAAACTTCGGAAATAGTATATTTCAGACTTTGCAAAATGCTGCAAGAGTTACTATCTGAGCATTCCTGACTTACTCAAGTCTCAACCAGCTGCATCCCCTTGACAACTCCCAACCGCCAGGACTACGTTCACATTCATAAATGTAATCAAATCCTACAGTATCTTATTCGAATTTTGTTCGAATGGAAAAGCGACCCTCCTAATTTGACAGCCTGCATTGTAAATAACCAGTGTCCCTTGATCATAACTTTGTCCCTCCACATCTAGCAGCTAGGGCCCCGTTTGTCAGTCGTATTCCCTGTTCCTGATTAGATCTTCACCTACTCCCTATATCGAATAATTTTTAAATCATCAGCATGTGACAGCACAGTCTGGAACCTTTTCAAACTGTTGAAGAGCTTTGGGAAAAGAAGACCTACTTTCTCGAAAAGTGAAACCATGTCAACTGTTTTGAGTATTAGTGTTATATGCTCGCATAATCTTTCATGCCATCCGCCAGAACAGCCTATGTTTGCTGCTTTTGAAGCGCCGATGAAATTTTCCGCTTGTATTCACTTTTTAGGGGATCCGTGCATTACTAAAAGTCGGTCGACAGGTCGAGAGGTCACGAAATTTTTAACACATAGGCCTATTTGCTTCTCATTATCAACCTTTTAAGTTGCTATACAGTATTGTAGCAGACTTGTGGACGGAGAGTATGTTACCATGCTGAAGCTTTGTAAACGTGCTTGTCCTGGTCCTTGGTATTCTTGAGATCGGATTTTACGTATACTCGACCATTTTCAGAGTTAAATATCGATGCTAATAACAAATTTTCTAGTAGTGAAACAGGCGTGTGGCCCCGCACGTGTGTTTAAAACTTGAGGTACTGCGCTTGCGGTCGTACTCATTATATATATACTTATCATACACTGGAGATCTGCTATTTCCCATTTTACTCTTGTTTTTCTGTGTGATAACTATAAGAAACGCCATTCTACCGTTACCTTTCCGCACGAAACCCTCGTAATGTACGGTACCATACAATGTAACACGTTTGAGATGAAAATCAAACACCAGTACTTCGAGTGGAACACTAGCAGTGTAAGTATAAAAAGTATAGGCTATTGCCATATAGTTCTACTTGAATACACGTCCGTACGGTTCCGTTACTCCACGAGTATGTTTGAAGTGTCCTCCCCTTAATAGCCGGGCTACCTCCCAACAAAACTCTCGAGGCTTCATATATACTTTCATTAAATGTTGGAATATGACGGCAACGTCGTCAACAAATTTATAGCTTACGTGAACAAATTAGGCCTATCTACGAAACATTCGCAGATCAAGCGACACGATATTCTGCGTCTTATGAGATGCATGGTTGCTTCTCCAGGTACCTTCATACAGCTGGCGTTACACGTGCTGAGATCAACATCTCGGCATCGAATTTTTTACGGCCAATTCATTTCAATGGTAGATGACTGCAGGTAACTCAAATAAAGATATCATCTGTGTAGAACTTCCGGGCAGATTGACTTGATAACGAACTTTCCCAAGGTACGTGATAAAAGAACCGTTTCGAAAATTCAGGATGTCATGTTTAATGTTTGACAAATAGCTGAAGTGTTATGAGCTCTACGTGGGTGATATATGATACATAATTTAATTTTTGCGCTCCGGAATCGTAAGATGATATACACGAGTCGGAAGGCATTACGCAGATAGAGAGAGATCCATGTCCGGAACTTTATCCCATCAGCAAAATTATAATCAGATAAATGCTTTTAAAAAGTATTGTCACGTGGTCTTCGTGCCCTGCTTTATTCAAGCTTATTTGAAATGTATACCCCCAGCTCCTCGAAATTATACGCTTTTACGATATTAAACAAGTAACGCATTTAGGCCATCATGATCATGTGTAGTTACATATGATTAGTCAGCAGTAGAATATTTGCCATAGTTTTCACGGTCATATTTTTCATACTTTTATTTTATTTCTGTAGGTTAGTACATCCTCACCTGAATAGCAGGCCCGTAGTCAGACGAGGTACTGAAGGGGGACGAAACAGCAAAATTTTTCTTGGGGGGGAGGGAGGGGGGTGAAACATACTAAAATACAGTAAGACAATGGTAAATCTGAGTTTTTTAGGAGGATTCTCCTAGGCTGAAAATTCAAGTCAATAACAAGTAATTGGTGTCGGGTTTTAACAGGCACCTGACAAAACCTGTTAAAATCAGGAGAAAATTCCAGTCAAGTAACAAGTAATTGATATCAGGAATTAACAGGTACCTGACAAAACCAGTTAAAACCCATTTAAACCCATTAAAACCCCAACAAAACTCGACAAAACCTGACACACTAGTAACAGGTAGACTGGAATTTTCTGCTGGGGCCCCTCGCCCCCCCCCACACCCCTTGGCTACGGGCTTGCTGCATATAGTACGACGTGTCTTTTCAAAGCAAACAGTAATGGTGTGTAAGCTTTGGTAATAAAGAATTGATCTCGATCTGTGTTTTAGACAACATTTGAAAATGATGTTACTTTATTGCATATGCAAAACCTACATCACCGGAAGTCATGTGCAAAACACTGGCCGTGGTAGGCTTACACTAGAGAAAAGGCCAGCTTTATTTCTCAATTTTGAACTGCTACAAGCGAAGGCTACAGGGAAGGCTACAGGCGAAGGCTACAGGCGAAGGCTACAGGCGAAGGCTACAGGGAAGGCTACAGGCGAAGGCTATAGGCGTAGGCTATAGGCGCAAGGGCGGATCCAGGGGGGGCAACTAGGGACAACTGCCCCCCCTATGACCAGTCTAGCGCCCCTCAATACAAGAAAAATGCGCCCCCTGCGTCCTAAAAGTTAAGTAAAAACTGTCCGAAAAGTAAAAAAAAAAAAAAAAAAAAAAAAAAAAAAAAAAAAAAAAAAAAGGTCCTCAGAATTTCGAACCGTATAGCTATATATAACTATGGCAATGGGAGTTGGTCTCCGAAATGTAGTCGGTCAAATTCAAGAGTATGCGGCCCCTGCATGATGTTGGCGCCCCCTTTTCAAACTGCCCCCCCTTCAGCTAAGGGCTGGATCCGCCCTTGTATAGGCGTACGGAAATTTCGAGCGTTCTAGAGGGGCTGGGTCGTCTTAGCTTAAGCAGCACCTCTAGCAACCTAGAAATTTCCAGTCGGAGGTTTTTCAAAAAATTGAAATTGATTTCCATCAACTCCAAGGGGTAGCAATCTTTCTAGTCCATGGTTCGCAAGGATCTATGAGTACGCCTTGAAAAGTTACAGAAGTTGTGTAAAATTCTACACAACACATGTGTGACTATAGTCCACCTATCAACGTTGTGTGAAATTAACATGATGTGTGTAGTTCACTCTTACACAATACTTTGTCAACTGTCAAGTCTACACAAGATGTGGTGCATTGTGCAATGTGTTGTTTTATTCCTACACATGTTGTACATAACACCTGTGTGACTAGTCCACTTACCAAAGTTGTGTAGCATTACCAAAAACTTTTGTAATTATTTTCACTGACATAACAGTTGTGTCGTTATAGTGTGGCCTGTAAGACCACAATCTTGATTCAGTTGGAATCAGTCGGTGTGGTCGATACATCATTTCCAGAACTGAATGTACTAGGTTATTGCAATAGCTTGCAGTATCAAGGATTCTTTCGATTACGCTCGACACCGCCATGTTATCGTTAATTTTTCTGTGGCTTTGAGGGTAGATAACCCTATATTTACTTGTCTCTAATGTTCTGATGACTTTACTTTTCAATAAAGAGAAACTGACTCTGCCTCAAGTTGTTAAATATGTCAAAAAGGAAACTGTCACAAGGTTACACCCTGCGCATAGGAAGTCGATAACACAAGCACGGTGACGGTGTGGGGGTTGTGGGGTGTGGGATCGGCAGACAAGTGCAAAGACAAAACATACTTTTCTTTAAAGTTCACAATTGTGATTATTGCCCACAAAATTCACATATACACATCTAATACTATTAAAATACATACAAAAATATATTCGACTTACAAAAATTTAAGAATACACCAAAATACACATATTCAATGCAAAAGAAAAACTTCACTTAATACTAACATGACCTTATACTCCTTCTACATAGCCATAAAGTGCACCCGAAAGCTGGCCTGGTCTGCCTCTAAAAAACTATCACAGTACCCCCTACACATATCAGTTCTCACGCTACGGCAGTCTACTCGAATGCAACTCGACTCTACGGGGTAATGATATGTTGGCGTTTGAAAGGAGGACTGTCGAGGTAGGTTAGCTTTTGGCGTGAGGCTTTCCTCTCAGGCTAGTTCTTGCTACTGATACATGGGTGGTGGCTTTCGTGGGTCATGTGGTAAAGACGGATGGCCAAAAGTTGTTACAAAAGTTGGACCCTGAAATATTAATTTAGTGAAGTGGTCAAGTTCCAACAAAATTCCTTTTGAGAATAATTCAACCACTCACAATTTCCCCCAATTTTTACCCACAGTTAATTTTCAGAAAACCCGAAGTACGCCGGTATACTGTGTCACTTTTTGCTTGATGCGTGTGTTCTACTGACTGTTATACTTCACAAATTTTGCAAACACGCACCGTTAATTCTCTGTTCTGAAGGTATTTAAAATTTGAAGTTTAGCCTACGAATTGTTGCAAAATAGGGACAACTTCACCAAAATTACAAAAACAAATACTCACAGATGAACACGATACAACATCAGGACTCATCACTTCCGACACCAACTTTCCTCCTAAAGGCATTGTAAACTACAAAGTCCTCTTAAACGGAGCCGAAATAAATGGACCAAAAACGGAGCCTCATCTTTTCCACAATAATTTTGTTGACTAGAAAACGGAGTCAACTTTTCTCTTTTAAGGCTAGAGAGGGAGCCTTTCTACAATTTCAATTTTTGGCTAGGAAACGGAGCCAAAGTTAAACTGATTTGGGCTAGAAACGGAGCCCTCTCCAGAAACACTGGCTGGTGTGCGGGCTAGGAACGGAGCCTCTCCACGGGTTGACTTTGGCGTGGCAACTAACTTGTTTCTCTTCACGCATATGATAAAACACACCTCGGTCCATCTTTTACCCTCACTTAATTATGTAGTAATTCAACATTGAGAATGCCTTTCTTTTGTCATCACGAGACCCCTATTTAAAATCCCTGAATACCCACAATACAATTTGCATCTTTGCAAGGGAATAATCACCTAGGTGCGTGCCCTAAGGATACAGGAAATACCGACAAGGATTAACAACAGGCTATCCCGTAGACCTAAATATTTCTGAGCACGTGTGACAGAAACCCAGAATGACATAAGAAACCTACAAAGGACGTTCGTACTTAGTATTCAGCAAGTGAGATCACGAGCAGCAAGACATAGTCAAGTTATAACTCTGACCGGACGTGACAAAATTAGCAGGAATATGCCTCTGATGCATGTACTAGGTCATCCTAACTAAGGTAGGCAGCTCCAAGGCATGACCAGAATAGAGTATGCATGTACGCGTAGCAGCAAACCCACTCACACATTTACACCAGTTTTTGTGTACGTAAAATTGAAGGCTACCTCTTGTTCAACGACCAGAGGGCCACCCCTTGTTCAACCGCAACCAGCTACGAATGGTCAAACGTACTTGAAAATCTATTTCAAATAGAACCATCCTTGCAATCTTCTCACAAATTCATGGTCGGAATGTTCAAATAGGCCTACATGTATAAAAGCAATGTCATGATGAAGTTAGTTAGATCATGATGAAGAAATAAGGAACTGACCGTTATTGTGAATTGTATATGGGATGCCTTGTATCATATTTTGAGCTTTGCAACGGGGATGAGTTTCATACTATAAATGCTCGTAATTACCATATATACACTTACTACACACAGGGAGCTGCCATCAGCTCCCCGCTACACATATTACAAGCAGAGTTTCTCTGTTGCCGAGCTATGTATCATAAATTGAATTAAAGGAATCATATGCACAGAATACCGCTCAATATTTTTAACAGCTTGGCAACACTCGGTTAATTATAGTATAACGCTCATTTGAAAAATTAATAATTCCATAACTAATCAAAGCACTGTTAGGGAAAGTGTAAAGTACATTTTCCCCAATTTTTCAACTGTTCCAACCATTTTATTAAGGGTCACTAAATCGGTAAAAGTAACCACACAACATCATAAGGAACATGGGGTACAGCTTTGTGGGCTGTTACTTCCCAACGTTTACTATGTTCGCCTTCAACGGTTGCAATGTTCAAAACAGACCACCCCTATGGGTGAGCAAATGCGTTGTTCTAGTTTTGAGGTTTTGTGGTATCCAACCAGTTTGTGCAATGTTTTTCTGACACACTAGTTTTTGCAAACCTTAATTCTAGCTTGGGTCTCACCATTAAACAACCATATAATGCTCTCTCTAACAACAGTCTGTATACTGAAACTAATGTATCATCCAATAGACCTTATGCATTGACGTCATACAACGTGATTTTGGAGGATAACAATGAAGTACTTTGCAAGCACGACGTAGACTTCGCACACGCGCTTAGTATAGCCTTACGTCTACTATAACCTTGTGTCCCTACCGGTACATAAATCAGCTGTCTGTATTTGTTTGTGTAAGTTGCAATGATATGCGCTTGCCTCTAATGGGGGCGCACTTTCTGTTCTGTGACGTCATATGCGTAAGGTCTATAGCAACATTTCAATACTCTCTACAGAGATAGTTTGAAAGACACAAGCATATACCGCCTTCCATTCGGGTTGTGCTCACCACTCACTACTTCACTACTTGTGAAGAGGTTTTAGTAGGTCCTAAGTGGTGACACGGATGGCTATACACTATTCAACAATAGCAATGAATCGTAGGCTGTACGTTTGACGTATACGTAAATGAGCGGATGTCCGACGAACACGCAAATGGCGGAGGATTCGATCATCAAAACATCGGCAAAACGGTCGCTATGACTGACATTCAACAAAACTGCACACTTACATATGCTTTACTTTTTCACATTTTCAACCTAAAATACTTGTGTATCACTTTTGCAGGCTAAAAAGTAAACTAGGAAGGCAATTTGATTGTTTATCAGCCTTCGCTACGTCCGCTTTTTGTCAACTCGAGCTGCACTCGAAATTCCCAGCCCACTGCACCAGTTCACAAGTTGTGAATACCAATAAAACGCTTCTCACCTACATTTGACCGAGATCACGATCTGAATGGAAGGCCCTATTAGTCCTTTTCAGCGAAAAGGGGATTTAAGGCAGTGGGTGTAGGAATTGATGACATCATAATGCCTCTCAGAAGCAGCTGTAATAAAAGTAACACAAAATAAAATCAAACAATTAAGCTCTTAATTGTGAAATACAGTGCTGCTTGGCTTATAATTATGGCTATGATCATTGAATAATATTTTGCTATACTGACATTAAAAGCCTCAGCTTAATTTGGAAATTACATCACTGGACTTAGTTACTTAACATAACATAGTCTACAATGCATGATATAAATTAGATATATTAAAAGAAACATGGAAATCGTTACCCAACTTTAACATACCCAAGTTTTTTCCACTGACCAACTTTTATACTTTGACCATGGAGTATGATAGCTTCCTTACCTTATTGATAGTTTCCTTACCTTATTGATAGTTTCCTTACCTTATTGATAGTTTCCTTATGATGGTTTCCTTACCACAGATACAGTGCCTAACATGGTTCTTGATGATTGGTTGACAGTTTTGTATTGTATCCATTGTGCTCTTTGTTAGGATCAGGATTAGATTAGGGATTACGGTTAGCGTTATCCAATCATAGAAAGTTTTGTTCAGCTTTGCGCATCGCAGCACAGATATTAATAGTTCAAAGGAAATTATAGTTAAACTTTTACAATTTTAGCAACAGCATAGAGAAGTTACACCTTAATGCTTCAAACAAATAGGCATACTTATCGCTATAGTTTAAATAGTAAAAGCAAACCCTAAAGCTGCAAATCTCAGTTCAGGTTCAATATTTTCTGTTACATTTTGAAGTTATGTAAGGTAAATTCAACCAAATCATACACTGGCAAAATGTGACTACAAACAACAAAAATGTTAATCTTTCATTGTCCAATATTCAGCACAATTTTCAATAGATGATGACAAAATAGTTTTTTCTTCTCCTGGTAGTAATAACAAAGTTGTTTTTTCTATCAAGAAATATTTGAAGATTAAATAAATGTGATCAGTGTTCGCTTTACGATACTTAACTGCAAAATTCATGCATTACCTTATAGAATCAAGCAAAGATAATATTTCTGTTTTGCTACCTTCAACTGTTGAATTATTGAACCTTCAGATCCCCCGTTTTATGGAAAGGGAACCCTCTCCCATTTATTGCTTTCGTGAACACTGCAAGTAGTGCAGTTTCAGTTTTTTTTTTCTAAAATATAAGTTAAAATTAAGAAATAATGGAGAATATTTGAACTACCAATATCAAAGAAGGTTCATTGTAATTTGCTATTAAAAGCTGAAGAAAAATTCCTACGAAACTTTGTTATATTTCACCATAGGTAACATGACAGTTATTAAAAGAAAGGTTTATGCATAAATTTATTCCTGATATGAAAAAGTGCCTAATTTCAACATTTTTATGAGCTTTTCGTCCAGTTCATATTAAAGTGTGATTCTTAAGATATTAGCAGATTAAGTTGCTACAATTCTTCTACAAAGTGACTTAAAGCAAGTTGGAGCATTGCCATCTCCTGACAGTGGTGAGAAGTGAGAAGTGTTTTTTTTTTCATTCTTTTTTAATCTATTGTTATAATTCAAATATACTGCAGACAGCTATGAATTTATCCCTAGGGGAGTAAGCAGTAAAATATTCATGACTCCCATACATAACTTGAGATTAATGAGAAGGAAATATGACTGGAATGGCGAAGAAAAAATAGAGTTGACTACTGTGAACAGTGATCATGATATTATGACGTCACCTTTGCTTGCTTCAAGTTTCTTTAAGTTGAAAATTAAGAATAATAAGAATGATTTACAACAGGGAGTGCCGTTGCAACTCCCTGCTTACACTAAGCTATGCATCACCCGCTGCAGCATTATGTGTTTTATAATAACAGCATCTAAATTATGTTTAGTTCAGGTCTGTGAAGTAATTGGACATGGGTAATTGGTAATTGGACATTGGACATGGCCGTAAAGGGCTTATCTCGTCATCCCAGACAGTTCTAATTCTCCCACCTAACTTAGTTCAAGCCCTACCCAAACTGTCTTAAGCTCTTCCTTGTGCAGACACAAACCTAGTCCTTATGAGCATGCAAAGAACTAATATGTAATCAGAACACTCTTTCTGCATATTGTGAAATGTGCATCTTCTGAATTTTTAAACTTTTGATGTCAGTCAAGGAGAAGTCATCAATTGAGAATTTTGATATCCCCGAACCAAAATGTACTTGAGGTATGATAAGTGTCTGTCTTTCAGCTTGTACAAATTTAGTGGAGCGTGAAGTACTATTGTGTTTTGGCAAGGCCCTTCATGAATCAATCAATGGCTGTATTTAAAAACAAAAATGCAATAACTTTCGATTCATTGACCTTACATCCATAAAGTTGAGGACTTCCTTTGCTAGATTAATGTATGTCTACACTTCGGTCACAGAACTGTAATTTATTTTTTCCCAGTTTTCTACGAAGTTCTTTTAATTTCTAATTTCATTATTCATTTTGACTAATATAGAATACAACCATTTCAGGTTGATCTGGGTTTTTTCTGACTTTTGCTGTTGCTGTGGCAATGGATTTCTGCCTCTCAACCACAAGAATGTTTAATTTTTTTTCAATATTTTTTTATTTCCAAGATCCTTTTCCTTCGGTAATTGCTGGTCTCTTTCTGAGTTGACATTTCAAAAGGACTTTTGGAGTATGAGTTTCAAAAATAAACTAGATTAAGACTAAAAGATATACTCCATTTAGTAGATGACTTATTTAAAAGCATCAGCGATTAAATGCGATTAACTTTTCTCATAGCACACCTGTAGATGCTTCGAGCGTACTCTTATTTCATACCCCTCGTGGGTAATTGTGAGAAAAACTGGGTCATTTTGCGTAGTTTTGCTTAAGGATTACAGAGGGCATCAAAAGTCCAATTTCACATTAAGGTGGAAAAGGCGAGACTGAAAAAAAGGACACTTTGCATTTTTAATTTTTCGAGTTCTTGGAAATTGGTCTCGGTAAAATTGTTCTCGTTAGTTAATTCAGTTAGCTATATTGTGGTCTAGATTGAGGTCTGTGAAAGATGGCGGGTGATGTAGAAGAAGATTAACATAACAAATTGGCTTCCCTGAAAATAGTCAACCGTGTTATTTTCCTTATTATATCTATGTGTATACAGTTTAGTTGAATCAGTGATCCCAGTGACACGAACTATACGCAAACATGTTCCATAGGAATGCATATTTTAGAGCTCTTGCATTTGCAACGGCTTTGGGATATATAGTTGGCAATATGATGTACCCTACTTAGACAATGCAATGGAGGGGTGTGAAAAGACACTTTTTGTTGAGCTAATACAGCATGATTAATGGTTAAAATTGGGATAATTCTGCTGACGTCACTGCCGACAGTCTGGTAATGTAAATGTATACTGTCTCCCTTTTTAAATGCAAGACTGAATATCCGCGGTGTTGTAGGATAACCGTAAATGTTTACACAAGTTTTAACTTGGATAACCGTAAATGTTTACACAAGTTTTAACTTGACGATGGTAGAGACCAGCACTGATAATGATGTTAAAGAAATGACACCTATCGGTGGGAAAGAATGATAAGTGGTATGTCGACATAAAATTATAATTGAAATAGAACACATTTATGATTTCGAAGATCAATTAATCTCTCAATCAGTGTTGAAATCTTGAATTCAGCCACTCATCAATCTTTGTTTAGCCTAACTTCAAAAACATAAGTACAGCTAAAGACAGTTCACTATAAAATGTGCAATAGTTTTTGAACACGTTCTGGCCTTAAGGCAATGGAAAGCAAAATACATAAGCAATATATTACGCTTGTAGTGCTTATATATTCTGCTATTTTTTCCTCTTGATGTAACATAGTCATAACTTGTTTAAAAACTGTAACAGATAAAATTATAGAGTTTTTAATAGTTTATCTACAACCTTCATTATTTCAATGTTTTCCCCCTGCTTCGAGGTACTATTATCCTTTCAATGTGTGACCATGTTTGAACATCATTTAGGCTATAACTACAGTATTCGATGAGGGGTGTTCTTCAGAGTCAGTGTCTTTTTCTTTGACCCACTAAAAATTATCTGTTAATGGTAGTTTACAGGTAGAGGTACCTAATATGACCATGCTAAACTTTCGTGCGTTACGCACATCTAATGTGTTGTGCGTTAAGCTACTGATGACGGCCAAAAACAGTTTTCATGCATACACCAGCCATACGGACGAGCTCCAAGCTCACTAGATCTGTTTATCCATGATGGGAAATGTCCGCGTTAGGTGCTCTGCGAAAAGACTAAGGCTAGAATCTGGACAGATTGATTACAACATCTAGTTCAATGTAAAAACCAGAAAGCAAAAAGGCTTAGTGATTCCTGCCATAAAGGTAATGATTTGTTGAACTGACTCGGTTCATCACTCAAATTTACACCTCTTGAATTTTTAATTTTTACGTTGTTTTCACATCTTGACCTCTACTTACCTCCTACGACCCTTGAACCGTACCAAATGACCTTTTACCTTCCCTGAAAACAACAGGGTTTTTTAAAATGATAAAATAGTGTACCAAGTACGAAGATTGACCATCACTGGTATCTTGAGATATCGTGTTTACAAGCAGTTTTTAAGGATTTCTTGTTTCCACTCCTGTGACATCAGATAACCTTTGATCTTCACCAAAATCATTAGAGTTTATCTATCTTATGACTATAACACATCCACATGCCAAGTATAAGAGGCACCCATGCTTCCTACCTTGAGATATTGTGTTTACAAGGTAATCGGTCTTTGACCTATGGTGACCTCACGTTACCTTTGACCTTCACCACATACAATAGGGATCTTTCTCTTAACATTATAATTTTGTATACCAAGTATGAAAATCATTCATTGCTGCTATCTTGAGATATCGTTTTTACAAGCCCAAGCGTCACAAACACACCTACATAGACATACAATCGACAGCGTGATTGCACAAACTCCTTTTGCCTTCGGCAAGGAATAAAAAACGTACACATTATAGCAAAGATTTACAACCTATGGAACAATGTAACTCCAATGTATTGCTTTTCGTTCTTGTGGGTGGGTTGTTTTAATACAATTTCTTAATACAGTGGGCCCCTTTGTTTGTGAAGCCATATATATGTAAAGCCTGGAGCATATGTAACTACTTTGACATTCACATTAGACAATTATTTGGGGGCGATGCACAAAGCTGAACAAGATTTTTAATGACTGGATAACGCTGACCCTAATCCCTAACCTAATCCTGATCCTAACAAAGAGTACAATGAATACAATGCAAAGAGGCCAACCAATCGTCAAGAACCTCGTTAGGCACTGCTCATTAACAACCAGGGGGACATTATTTTAGCAATACAATCCCCTTAGGGCTTATCAACATGACAACTGTCCTTGTAATGTTGAATAAACAAAAAATGAAGGAACAATATCTTGTTAGTCTCACCTTTCAAGGTGAATGGTAAGCTGTTGTTTACTCATGTTGTGAGAAAAATAGAAATCCCTTTTTAAATGATCATTTTTTATGGATTTGGCTGGAAATTGTCATATTGTAGAGCTATCCCACGTCCAATAATATTCACATCAAACTGTGAAGAAGGCAACCATAACATTTTCAAGACTCCACATTTATAGAGCTATCGTAGTACACCCTTTTCGACTAAAGATGTTATGCATATGACGTCACAGAGCAGAAAGTTTACCCTCGGAGGAAAGCAAGCGCGTATCAACGCACCTTACACCAACAAATGTTGACAGCCGATTTGTTAATCGGTTGGATACTGAGTCTACTAGGTGTGCATGTGAAGTCTATGTCGTGCGTGCAGTTTGCTTAATTGTTTACCCTCCAAAATGACGTCGCATGACTTCAATGCATTAGGTCTATATAAGTATAACCAGGGGATGTTAGGACCTGTACCTCCCTGGTATAATTAAATAATTTGTGGTTGAACCTTGTTTTCTAGGCTGGAAGTAAATTTTGCGAAGTCTTTTTATTTCGGCGAATTTATTTCTCTTTTTCATCTCTTACTTTGTTGACGGTCCCAAATTGCGCCTAATCTCGTATCTGTACCTGGCCTTGTTACACGTCCGCTGGCTCACGTCCGCCGTGCAAGGAGAACAGGCACTGAAGGGAGTGAACCTTATTACGGAGGAAGTAAAATTCTCCAAACGAGCTCTGAGCTGGACTAGTGTTTAAACTTGCGTACTGGTTATAGAACCCTCTCTTCGAGTTTAATATCTTTCAGTCCCAAATACTCTTTTGCAAGACTTTTAATCCTTAAATTATTTCCAATGGATGGCCATCTGTTTTATTATTTAGTATTACAAATTTGTAAGCATTAACTTTAGAGCAACTTTGTTTCTAATTTTATTATTGAGCTAGGGAAGCCGGTACTTTTTTATCAGATTTTTAAGATAGAGGACTTTTTGGTTTTCATACCATGTAGGTTAAGTGATCATCGTCAGCTGATTTTAACTCTTGAAAAAGTGGAATTATGGACTGTTGTGACATCGAATCAGATTGCCAGTAGAAGATGACACAAAAGTGTAATAATTACATACTTTACTTTGAGAATACTAGCTTGAAATGTATCAACAAGAATGCATAAAATCAAGAGAGATCAGCAATTCTATGAGAAAGCACAGTTTGCGATAAAATTTGCAAATTTGTAAGATTTATCTACAACATAGAGTGAAGAGTGAAAACATCACTTTAAAGATGGAATACAAGCAGGTACTTCACCAAACGGACTACACAATATTGGTGTCATCGAAAATTTTTTGAACGGAATTTATACTTTAATGCAAGAGCAGCCAGGTCTAGTTACATGAAAATGACGTAGTTATGTATTTGATGAAAACAGCATGAAAATACCAGAAATTTTAGCCACATTTCTATCAAAATCCATCAAATATTGGCAATTTTATAGAAGTACTTTCTAATTTACACATATCTCATGAAGCAAGGCTAAACAGGCCAATTTGTGACTTGGAAGGAAACAGAAGATGTATGTAATATGATTCTTCGTTTGTCAACCTTCATTTCAAGGACAGTTGTAACATTGATACGTCTCAAGGGATTTATTTTGTAAGTCTCAGTTGACTACTTGAAAAACATTTAATATCACGCACAACAATGTAAATTAACTGGTGAGCGATAACGAAGCAAATGTAGGGTTGAAAAAAGAAACTAACACTGTAACACTCCACATCATTATTTATTTTTACTGAGATACTTTAGACATCGTCAAATATTGACAAGGTACATCTTGGGAACGGTAAAATGTCTAAGCTCTTCCATCAAATCTTTGATGCAGGATTTCATTACTGATTCCAACAGATCTTTCATTGCAGGTTTCCATTACTTAACTGCTGAGTAAAGACGGTTCTTTTCGGTTACCGTCACCATAATTCTAATTCGAAGGAAAGAATATAGGCCTATGCCTAGAGATGACAGTACTTCTGCAAGAACGTTTGTAGGTTTATGCTCTACTGATTACCTATAGCCTGTGCCCGTGCTACGGTTAGAAAACTGTCGAGGCTTCAGAAGTTTGCAAGGTTCTGAAAGTCTGAATACCATTTAAACAAAACACAACATAGTCATTTGAAAATTAGGTTGCTGGGTAACTTTATTTCACGATACAAGGTTTTCACAGAAAGAAGTTCACTGCTTCGTGGCTCATAAATGTTCCCACCCATTTTTTTTTTCAAATTTTTAAATAATGTAACACCTATACAACTTATCATGTGTGATATTTTGGTACATGATGCTAGTACTGCTAGAATTTTTAGCGATACTGCATGGTTTAATAGGCCTAATGAAAAAATATATTTTCTGAAGGTGTTGTAGGCTGATACAGTGTAAACGAAACATGCTCCTTTAACGCGTAGAAAGCTAACTCATACCTGCTTGCAAGTATCAGCGAATTGTAGTGGATAAAAAAAACAAGTGACTTGATACTTTGTATAAAGTCATCAGCTGCCAACATTTACATTTCACACACAAACGTTCTTTTGCATTACTGCTTTTGCCGTGATTTTCCACGACACCAAGCATCCCCACACCCACTTGTTACTTTCCCGTCTCTCTCTCTAAAGTCTTTACACGTCTTACGCCGTTAATCACGGCTAGAAACGTGAAGAGAGTTAAACGGAAAGTGTCATAAATGAAGTACCGTATACATTCACGACCCAGTTACTATACACCACAAAACTCAACTCTATATCAGAGTATATTCACACTATGCCTCGACATTTAAAACAGTCAATTGTAATTTCCATTTTTCGCATGAGGTTGCGGCATGTAGCCTTTGTTAAAATGCTTCTGTCAAGAAAAATGTCGTTTTGGAAGGTCACCCTAAGCATTTTATATAGAAATTAACCAAAAACCTGGAATGCAAGTAAAATATAAGAATTACATGACCAATTATTGCACTTAACACTAAACGCAAACTTAAGTGAAAAAATTTCAACATGTTATATCTCAGCAGTAAAATATATTGTGATGATAAAAGTTGGACCAGTAAGTTTCTTATGTAATCTCCATGACATGCATTTTTATTTTATGCAAGAAAACAAAACATCTTAAAACAAAGCCTCCAGTACGAAAGCTCCGGCTAATAAGTCTGTTTTTCACCTTAGACTGATTTGCCACAATAATCCCCCGGGGCGCCACATTGCCTTGCCTCTTAGGTCTGTTTAAATTTGGGGTCCTTTCGATTTATTCTGCAAAAGGGTCGGAAAATTCAATTTAATCCATAATCGTGAAATTTACATGTAAATTTATATGTAAATACAAAATGATGGCGATTTCCCTTTTGCGTTCATTTTACGTCTAATAGAGGGATAGGAATTCATGTATATAAATTTCCCTGACTTGCTAAGGTTTCCTTAATGGGTAAAGGGTTCCCAGCGCCAAATGTGTGGTAAACATGGCGAGAGCGTTCTTCTGGACTGACGAAAGCAGAAGCCTCTAGCAGCCTCGATGCAAAATGTTTCATAAGTGGAAACACAATCAGCCCGTGCAGCGGATCTTATTTGTTTGTTTGTTTTTCTGCTGCTATCGGGAATGCGTTTAGGGCAAAATGCCATCCTGCTGCTTAGCAGGCAACTGTAACAAATAGAATGAAATAGTGAAGTGAGAGTAAGTTATACTTTAACCAAATGTAGTCTCGTAATTATGGAAAAATTTCCGTTAAATGTGGGTCCTCGCATGGCAGAATGGATTATTCCAGCTGCTGTGCGTTCGTCCTTCAGTTCTTCGCCAGAGAGTCGAAGGGACTTTGGGAAAAAGTTTTACAAGTGGCTGGGTTCGAACCCCGTTCGAGGTATGTGGGTTTTTCTCCCGGTACTTTGGCTTTCCTTCCACTTGGCTCTGCTTGCCATCAAAATCCGTTGTCCAGCCGACCAAGTAGGTTAAGCGTCGGACTGAAGGGCCTTCGGGCGAATCAGTTATTTAGCAGGGCCGTAGCTTAGGCGAAATGTCAAGGACAGTACATGACAGCGATGTACCTATAGGATATATGGAAACCCAGTGGGAGCCTTTCTTTGTCACCCATTACACCCATGCATGTGGGTCGGGGTCTTAAAGGAGACTCTGAATGGAGGACGTGCCATTTATGTAAGGTCGCCTCGGTGAAAATTTGGGCTGCCATTGACAAAGCTTTTGAACTGACTATATGTTTAGAAATTTTCATTACATAGTCTTCTTCATTTGGGGCTGTGCAAAGGTCGGAGTGACAGACCCACTATTTGAGAAATTTTTCTGTAGGTAAGGTGGCTAAGGTACAATTTTTTGGGAAAGCGTTAAACTGGTCACATGTTCACAAATTCTCACTTTAAAGTGCTTTTTCTATTTTGGGGGCTGAGTGTAAGGGAGGAGATGCGGTCTAAGGCTCCTCCCCTTTGAGAAATTTTTGCCTTGGTAAGGTTGCTTGGATACAAAATAGTGCTATCTTTGACAAAGCTTTAAAATGATTATATTTTTAGAAATTCTTATTATTAAGGATTGTTTTGGCTGTGGCATTGCACAGTGCAATGACACAGCAGAAATATTAGTGCGGATCTTTCCTCTTCTTAGTGCGCTACTTGGAAGGCCACTATCGGTTGGTGCGTAGTTTATAGGTCTAGTTTGTGCCAAAAATGAATCTTTTCTAGACACTCAAAGTTGCATTTAAACATTTTGAGACTTCGTGCTTAAGAAACAAAAAAATTCAAGAGGAAAATCAAGACAATGGAGTTTTTAGGGCAATCAGTGATTTTTTTCAAGTTGGCCATTTTTCATTCAGAGTTTGGAGAACTCAGGGGGAAATGCCCCCTCCGCAGGGCTACTGCTCTGACTAGCCGACTTTGCTTTGCGTTAAATGCCCATCTGAATAAGTCGTCCGCCACGGCATCTTTCCTGTTGTTTGTTTTAAATAAAGGGGAAAAGGTCTCACCTCTTCCAGTATAAATCTTCCATCCTCTACTTTACATCTAGCCCCTCCCCCAATTCAATCAAAAACACCTGTCTAGTGTACTGAGATTAAACTGCTCAAGAGCATATTAACACAATACGAGTTCAGAGCAGAGGGACCTACTAAAATAAGCCCTCAGTGCCCTGTTAAGAACGGCGAGGGAAATAAAGGCCGGCCAAAGTGCGTCAAAGACCGGGGAGAAAATAGAGACCGACTAACGCACAGGAGCAAAGACAAGCGCATGAGCTAAAGACCGGCGGAGGCAAGTGTAAATAAACACCAGAGACCTGGGATTGACATTACAGCTGACCATAAATTATTAAAAACTTCTTGAAATGTATGCTAGGTATCTTCTATTTTTACAAAATAAATACAAGAGTTTCAAAAACAGTACAAATTTTCCATTTTCTCATGATTTGCTCTTTCTTACTACCGATTAATTGTACTATGTAATTTTTCTACTTTGCGTTTTAACGTGTTTGTGAGTTTTCTACGAGGAGCTAGCTGAAGTTTAGCTGTGTTAGCTGATTTCAGCTAACCGAGTTGTCCACCCAGCTCGGTCTTGACAATGTTAAATAAATAAGTTGTAATGGTACGATTGCATGTATCAGTTGGAGACACTGGATTGTGTCCCTCTCGGTATTAGCCATTGCATAATGAAATAAATTTTCTGGAGTAGAAAATGGAGGCTTAGATCGAAAGCCAGACCCTAGACTTCGCTACTGCAAACTTCTACTCAAACGAATCCCGCACCATCTTACAGACGATCAGTTATATCAACCACTCTCTCTGGTATCCGGCCATATTTACCACCCTAAAAAGTCTACTGATGATTTGCAACCACAAGAGGTAATGTAGCCTAACTCTGAAGTTAAAGGTCGTGTGACATGCCACCAAAAGAGCTGTTTCACTTGTCAGTTAAAGAACTAAGTCCTCCCATCAAAGATCCGATGGAATTATTTCAATAGCTTTTACCGTTCTCAAAATATACGTCTTCAAAGTTTGATAGTTTTGGAAGAAACTCATTGCCTATGCAAAAATAATGATGTGGAGTGTTGCACAGTGTTATGATTTCTTTTGTTAACCCTATATAAATTATCTCTTAATTACCAATCATATAGATTACAGTTTGGTAAGTGATATCAATATTTTTCAAGGAAAAAAATTTAACTTTTGGAATAAACCTCTCAGGGAATAACAATGCTACCAGTGTCCTTGAAATTAAGGTTGAAAAAACAAAGGCTAACATGTGCCATATATGGTATGTCCCTCTTTGGATGTCACATATTTGCATATTCAGCTCATCTTTATTCATGATACAAGTGTGAAATAGAAATTTTCCTGTAAAATGGTCAATATTTGATGGATTTTAATGGAACTTGCGGCTATTTTCTGGATTTTTAATGCTTTTTATATTGAATATCCAACTATGTTATTTTCATGTCACACGACCTTTAAGGCATCACACTAACTCCGTGCTTTCTCACGTCTCTGCTCTTTCCGTCATCCGCTGGCCTTTGCTCCTGGGCATTGGCCGGTGTTTATTTCCTTCGCTAGCCTTATCCGGGTGCACATGGCTTATATAAACAGGACTGCACAATACTGTGTGTCAGCTTAATCGGGCATACAACTGACTTTACAAGTTATCATTGACCAACCAGAGTAAAGCTACAGTTTGAATTAATGGCAATCAAAGTGCAGTCACAGATATGATCATCATATTCCTAGATATATATATATATATATATATATATATATATATATATATTATATATATATATATATATATATATATATATTATATATATATATATATGGGGGTGATGTCATAACCACTTTACGTCTAATACAAATTCCAGTGCTTGTTTCTGCACAGTGGCCCCTCCAAATTCGATGATTAGGGGCACAATTTAAGATGATGTCGTAATTCCACCCCACATAAACCCCAAAAGTCGATTTTATCGTGTGCATAATTATGCTTAAGTACGATACTTTGCACCCGGGGATGGACCCTTTCTTTGCCACCTAGTGCGGAGGTTCCGCCTTGGGAGAGGGGTCTAAGGGATTGATTCCTCCTCCCCTTTCAGAAATTTTTGTTCGTTTAAGATGCCTTAGATGCAAAGAGGTGCCATCTTGGCAAAGTTTCGAACTGATCATATGTTGAAAATTCCCATTCTTTAGTGAATCGTTGTGTGTGCGTGTGTATAAGGGATGGTTGTGGTGTCTAAGTGAAGAGGTTGAAACCTCACCCGAGAGAACTTTTTTGTACGGTATATAAGGTGGAGGCTTAAATGTAAAGTGATGCTACTTTGGCAAAGCTTTGAACTATAAATACATTAAGTGATATTTTGACAATGGCATGGTACCTCCCTCCAGTGCTGATACCATGAGACTGGCTTAGGGCCTCCTGGAAGCTATGGAGTAATGTCAACTGGAGACGTTAGTGCACACTAAACACTTTACAAAAATAATAGTAGTTTTACTAATTTTGATCGAGAATCCAAGTGAACAGCTTCCAATGAGGAATGACCGAAATGGGAGTGAAGGTATAACAAAAGGAGTAGAGGATTATAATGCTTATTATCTGAAAATGCACTTAATGGCCTTTTACTAAGCTTGTGTAATCAGTAACATACTTTAAATCATGTACATCACGCTACAAATGTTGCCCATAATAAAAGATTGCCCCATAATCGCCTCTCGATGCAAGCCTGGGTTTGTACTTAAATTTTTCGGGAAAATTCTCTCCAGAATAATTCCTTTCATATATCTTCCCAATAATGGTTATCAGGCATGGAGCGTAAAGCGTGGCAATTGGGAGCGAAGCCTGCAGAAAATTTGGCAGGAGAACTTGTAAAACTCGTTCCCGTACCTTTGAACAATCACGTCTGAATGATATTAAAGGAAAGAAAAACTGAAGGTTAAAGGTTAAATAGACTCATCACTCAGTCTTAACCCCCCCCCCCCCACACACACACCCCTTACAGAAACAGTTCAAGCGCCTTTTTGGCTTGTTTTAAAAACAATCGACAATTTTCGAAATGGATTGTGGGCCACTCTCCTACCCCATTCCCCTTCCCGCGGCGGCGCCACTGTCTGGAATGCAAGGTAAAAATAAGTACTTTACTCTTTACATAATAATATTTCCTGCTTGGAGTTTCATTCTAAAGTAAGCAATACAAGATATGCCTTTGATTAAAGGGAAAATGCAGCTGTCCCCTATTTGAATTAGTGTACCCCGTCATCCTAATTCATGAATGGCTCCTATCAATCATGTGACAATACTTTTTGTTACGTATATGTCAAATTCATTCAGAATAACTCCTTGGCTTACCTTCAGTATTCAATGTTTTACACAGAAACATAATGAAAGATACTTGTGAGCGAAATAAGAGATTTGAAAGATTTAGCAGATTCTTCTTAAAATAAACTTCGGGCGACTGTTTTCTCCCTCCAAAGTCCTCTTCTATGGTTGTGCTCCATCCTGTTTGTTTAAAGCTATAACTAGTGCAAGAAAATCCAACCCATCTTTCATTCCGTTCCATTTATTTTATTCTTGACAACAGTTCAAACCAAAACAAACGAAAACAGACAGAGAACGAGAAAGATAGGATCAGACATACGAAATACAACTGTGAAAGGAACTTTTTTACGTAAAGACGCGGAAACAAGTAAAGTATCAGTCTGTTAAGATAGAAACATTCAAAATTAGGCAATAAATTGCAACAAATGACCGTCCTACTTTTCATAGTTTTTCAGATACCTGCATAAGAATTAAGGCCACCCTTAGGACTTCTAGCAAGTCCAAAGGCTAATGCATTCTAACTTGGAGGAGGTATAGTTCGTTTACTTATTTCGGTTATTTCTTTTCTTTTGCTGGTTTTTGTTCTCTTTAGTTTGCATAAATTATGGACACTTGGTTTACGCGTGACAACCTGTTAGTAAGTGGCATATACAGTTTATGGTATTGTCAGGGCGAACTGGCCGTGAAATCGGAATGTTCTCCAGGCCCACCTATTTCGGGGGCCACGGGGCCCCCTTCATACGATATTATACCATTGCAAAATATTGTAACGATTATGGGGGTTTTGACTTGAGGGTGGTAGCGTTTAGGGCCAGCAGGGTGAGGATGTTGGCCTGAAATGTCGTATTTTAATCGGCCAGGCCTTGGGACAGCGACGAAAACAAAACGAAAACTTATCCCAAGTAGAATTACGGTGAACTTGAATAAACTTAAATTAAATCACTTAATACAACACCTTATAAGAAAACAGACTTACATTAAAGAATAAAACTCTGAACTAATTTAACCTGCCGAGGGGAGGACTATAGGCTGTGGCAGCGTCAGGGTTAAGTCTGCTTCGAACCTAAAACTAAACTCCACTTCTTCAGTAAAACCACATCTGTTTCTGAGGTCAGCGAATTGGTTTCTTTCCGACTTGTTTACAACATTATTATTTAAAGTAAATCTACACAATAGCGATGTATGCCTCGGTTCTGACAACATCCAGAGCTGAACACAAAACACTTTATAGGTACATTTTGTCAATAACTTCAAATCTCTGTCCTGGATAGAGGCGAGTCAGGGGATTACAGTAGAAACAAGGTGGAAAACGTGACGCATGAATAGACCAGGGAGCTGTTACTCTGAGTAACAGCTCCCTGGATAGACCCGTGCCTTGGCAGTCAGTGGATGTGGCATGTAAAAACATAACCTAACCCCGTGACAAACAAAAGAGCACACCCTCAGGTAAAGCGGCCCTGCAAAAACTGATAAACAAAACCTACTTCAAAGGATCTAGCAAGAGAGACATAAGTAAATTTTAAAAGCACAAAATAAAAAGGGCTTTTAGCCCGCCGTTACAATATATTTATGCCAACAGTGAGATAGTCCATGTATCAATGTTCTGATGAAATTGTGATAGGTTCACTGATGTTTAGGTCCACTGCAACACACACATATACGGAATTGTGGGTTGCAATAGATCGTATGTACATGACGTCACAGAACAGAAAGTGCGCCCTCGGCTGGGATAAGCGCCAAGCATTAGAGCTTACACCAACACAAATGAAGGCAGCAAATTTTTGTACCGGTTGGATACGGGTCGAAGTCTGCGTGCGTGTGTGAAGGCTACGACTAGCCAGTTTCGTTGATTGTCCTCTAACATGACGTCGACGTGACGTCATGGCATAGAGTCTACTTAGACCTATAGCCAATGTCATCGCCAATGGGGAGGGGGCAGGGAATACGTACACCCAGAAAAAGGTTTGCCGTCCTGTCCGCGTAACTGCCCCGTGTCCCCCAAATGAGTGTTTTGGGTATTGAAAAAATGCACCAACTCTTCGTTTTATATCGATTGGAGAGGAGGAACCACTGTGCCTGTATCATTGAATAAGGGGGCTAAAATTGCACAAAATGTTGTCAAATGTACCTTGCTGGGGCTCAATTCGAACGCATCCATTTTTGAAAACTTTGTAAAGCACAGTCTGATTGAAAAGTATACTCCAGAGGTATCGTATCAACTGTATTTTCAACAGCTATGGAACCACAGCGACCGCGAGCCCTCTCCATTTAGTACACCTCCACATCGATTATCTTTTAGTCCAATTTTATGTTCGAAGTCTGATAAAATTGCCATTTTTGTTGCGTTCATCCAATACAATTAAGGATAATTAAATAACTTCATCTCATCAGCTAATGTCCGTTTATTTAAACAACCGTGCCTTTAAATTTACAAGGGGAACATTGTTCTCCTGTATCCTCGTCGAGGCGGAGCCGAACACCACACTAGGGATCATAAAGTGATCATACCTCCATTCCATAAGGAATATAATTACTTGCACGAAAATGCCTTGAACGCCTTATACCAGAATTTTCCGCACGCTTGGCGCTTGCACCGGGATGGTCTCTCAAGTAGCAACTCCCTGATCTCAGCGCATTTATGGCTGAAGAAAATGCAAGAAATATGTCATTATTAAGATTTAAGGCACACACAAACCCAATAAATCAAATATCTGATAATTAAATTCTTTTATCATTTCTGTAAGACAGTTGGGGCTATTGTTTATCTACAAAGTGAGAATGGCTCTTTTGGTATGTATATTGGAATCCTAATATTAATAACCATTGGTGGTAACTTGAAGTTTTTTCAACTTTTTTATTCTGGTCCATCCCTGATGGTACACCTACTTCCTGGATATTGCAGGATGTGTATGTGGAGTATTTCAGTGTAAAGCATGTTCTCTCTAGCATTTTTTTCAGCTTTAATTTTCCAGTCTATGCAGTGTAGTACAATTTTAGACTGAGTTAGCCTTTAAGTAAAGGCATCATGCTACATGTATCATGAACAGTGCATGACATTACATGATGCAGAGATGTGTTGTTAGCTGGGGATAAAAACCCTAACTCAACCTTTATGCTAATTCTGTAAGATCCACTTCAACTTGCGATTAATAACTTCTGCTTACTTGATTAACACCTCCGTCTATAACAGCCACCTTCCTGCTTGATGAAAAAGTGTGACCGTTAAAAATCTTAAGTTTTCTGTCTCTTCGGTGTCGTAGCTCTTCTGGAGACTTTCAGTAAGAGGAGAAGGTTCTGATTTAAGGTTTTTGCCAGGAGGAATTGTCATAAAAATTTAATCTGTGATTGACACGTTAATACGTTTTCCTAAGCTACTCTTGAGAGGAAACAAGACAACTGAGATTCGCAAAATTGGAAACACATTCCAAACCCTGATTCATCCTGTAATGTTGCTGAGTTCATAGCCTTGAATATCGTGATTTAAATGCTAAATCTTCAAAAATTCATTGCTTTTGATCTTGCATGCTACCTTAGAAAAATTCAATTTCGTTCTGTACTGTATTTTTCTCCCTCAGGAGGAACTCAACAGGCCTACACGGGAGTCCCTGCATTGTCAACTTGAAACCATTGCGGTAACTAGTTTCACTTTCTTGGTGAAACAAATTAAAAAATACAAAATCGTTGCACTACCATTTAGCCAAATACCTTTTCACCCAGACAAAATTCTCCGGCCATACCTCCCCTTCCCACAAAGTGACTGTCTGTATTTGACTGTGAATGATGATTTCAAATAGATAGGGATGAAATATTATTCAGTTGGATTGTAGTACCAAAATAGATTTTATTGCTGAATTGTCTATTTAAGAGTGCTGACTTTAAAAAAGTTAGGTGTCATATATTTCAAGGTAATCTTCAGCCGCCATTTTGAAATGAAAATTGCGGATATTTTGCCATTATCTTTCAGTAATAAACACTCCTATGAGATATTTGGACTATTTCCCACATTTAATACCACCATTTCTAATATACAGGAGCCTAATGAAAAAATATATATTCCCACCTAAAGTCCTAACGCAATTGTGGAGTTCAAAATGGGAGCCAGACTTCATTTCATTTATTTTAGAGACCACTTTGTTTTTCCGGCATCTTGGTTATCCTGGATCTTCCCAAAAACTGTTCAAAATTCAATTGGAATTTTTCATAAAATATGACCAAATTTTAAGATTAGATGTGTCAAAAAATATTTTTTTGATTATTTTCTTTATTATTATTTAATAGAAAATATTCATAACTTTCCGTCATTTTGTTTTTGGCAGTCATTTTGAATAAGTGAGGTCCAATCTATTTACTGTTACCACTTGATTTCGTGTTCATAAGTTTTCCAAAAACAAAATTGGCTGAAGAGTTGTGGGGAGGTGCGCGTGGAGTGCATTTTGCCCATGGCCTATTCGTTTTGGCTTACATAAGTGCGCTAATAGCATATATACACAATATGGCCGCCATTTTTAAATCCAAGATAGTCGCCAGACTACAGCTTGAAATATAATTCCCCTCTTTTAGCTCCTCCACATCATAGGTGATTGGATACATTGCGAAAACAGTCCAAGCCATCTCATTAGAGAATTTCTTACTAGAAAATAATGGAAAAAGTCCCCCATTTTGAATTTCAGAATGGCAGCTAAAGATGAACTTGAAAGAATGGCACTTAATTTTTTGAATTCAGCACACTCGAATTGACAAATTTAAGCAATAAAATCCATCTTGCACCACAATTCAGCTGGATCCAAATTTGTGACATTCAGTACTGTACTAAAACAGTTATTTCTTCTTTTGTTACAACAAAAGCCGCACGGCCAGTGGGCAATAACAAATAAGTTGTTTAGATTTGAGATATGCCACTCACAGGCTTAGAAGAGATTTGATATTAATCTGTACAACCTTTTTGAAGAAAAGGGAGATGATGCTTCAGACTTTTACACTATGATCAAACATTAGTTTCCTCTTACGTACTTTCGTGACTCAATTGTTTACTCACTGAAAAAGTTGTTCAAGTTTAAGACTTCTGGGCTGTTAAATTTCTACAGACAATGCTCTATTGCTAATTGACGTAAATATAATTCAAAAGATCATTGCACTGGAATTGTGTGGAATGGTAAATTCTTGGGTTTAACGACTGAATGAGCTGATAAACCAAGATGATATTATCTAAATAACACTGGCCTAGAGAGGGTGCATGAAAGCGTTTGTTTTCTTTTCTTTTTATTCAAACCTTAGAGACTACGATCCAGTCAGGCATGTCAATGTACCATTGGTTGAGATGGGCAAATCGCATAGCAAGACAAGCTTTTAAAATCTGAATCAGAAGACTGTCAGAAAACTCACCAAAATCTTCCTTCATGGCGATTCAGTAAACGTTAACCTTTGATGTTGAACTGAATTATCTTCAAATCTCTAAAAACTGAAACAAAAAGTGACGTTTTTTCCTCAGTCCTTTATCCAAACTCTGATGGTGATGATGATGATGAAGGGTGATCTATGCTAGACGATGATCTTAGAATGCCAGAATGAGAACGTTTCCCTCTTTGTTTTTTGTGATATATATATATATATATATATATATATATATACCTACTTATGAAGTGGGTGGGTAAAAACAGAAGTAGTAAATAGTGCTAAAAGTTTGTGAAAATTCCATGACGTTTCGGGTTTACACCCTTCATCAGGTGACAAAAATGCCACTGATTGTTGACACGGCCAAACGTACAATTTAAAAATACACAATAAATTTGGACACGGTAAAACCGGTTAGGAAAACAGACAGTGTTAAGTGGTTACCACAGGTGAAAACAATGCAGGAATTGCTGAGTTATAACAGTTCAAGTCTAACGTTCAGACCATGTGGGGGCAGGGTTCCAAGTTTCATGATTAGACGGTTTTCGGCAGCTAGGCGAAACCATCAAGTCACGGATCGAGCATGTTGACGGGGGATTGAAGTGTGTGGCTCCAAAGAATCTTTAGGTCAATCAAACAGAACCTCCCAGTGTGGTAAATAAAACCAGTCACACACACACATATATATATGCACAAACTTTGCATTCAGATTGAGGACCTAAACAATGGATTTCAGGCCCTTAGAAGGAAATACAATAGATTTCTCATGTCCTCAGAAGTTTAACAATAGAGAGTCTATTGTTAAAGTTAGGGTTAAGGAAGCAAACACAATAGAGAAAACAATGAGGTCCTCAAACTGAGTGAATGCAAACCACAACTGTGTGTGTGTGTGTGTATGCAGACGTATTTATGCTTGAATATCTTTCTTTTACACTTTTATCCTGCCATCCTCGATTGACGGAAGACGTAAATTAATTCCTCTTTTTTTCTTTTTTTTTTCTTTTTTTTTTGTGTGTAGTTTGGGGGGAGGGGGGCGGACGGTTACTAGTTTGATTATTTTGAAACGACTCAAGAAACATTAACCCCTTTGGTCATTCAACTGCTTTTCACAACTTAAATAAGAGGTAGCTATTTTTTATAGTATGTATATATATATATATATATAGTAGACGTTAAGAAGGCCAACAGGCCGGTTGACATTTTGAAGCACGTATTCGATCTATTGCAAATATATAGCAAATATATACAATATACAGTGATACGAAATTTTCGAACACTGTATATTGTATATATTTGCTATATATTTGCAATAGATCAAATACATGCTTCAAAATGTCAACCGGCCTGCTGGCCTTCTTAACGTCTACTGTACTTTTTGTATGGAGCATACATAATCACCTTAATATATATATATATATATATATATATATAAATATAAATATATATATATATATATATATATATATATATATATATCAGGGGCGAATCTAGGGGGGGCCGACCCGGCCCCGGCCCCCCCCCCCCATTTTAAAATGCAAAAAAAAAATGAAAGGGAAAAAAGAGAGAAAAAACGGAAAGGAGAAGAGAGAGAGAGAAGGACATAGAGTAGAGTGACAGAGAATGAAGCTGCAATTAGCAACCTCGAAGCATGGAGTCATAGCGTACAGCAGATCAGTTTGAACGTCGCTTGGGACAGTTCACACGCATGCTATCTTACTACACATGATTGGATACAATCAATAAGATACAATACCGATACAATACCATCAGCCAATCGAAAAATACCTTACGAGACAGTGCGCATCAGTTGAGATGAGCTGCTATCAAGCCTGGCAAGTGCCATTTCCGGGCATCTGGGATGTATTAAAACCTCAAGTTTTCTTGGAACGCTCCGCGCCAACCTATGGTGGCGCTCCGCTAAGATAGTAAACGCAGTGGCGTACACAGGGGGAGGCCATTGGGCAATGCCCCCCCCCTCACTGATGCCGATTTATTTTTTTTAGTTCCTAAAAATACGTAAATTTTTTAACACAAATTTAACATCAAAAAGTAGCATTTTTGGTATCAGATTGCATGTAAGGACACCTAATTTTTCAAAAATTTTCAAAGGGGAGGGGGACACCCCCTCCCCTTAAACCAAAATCATGCGAGTTACAAGGCCAATTAGACGTGTCTTTTCCGGCTATCTGGGATGTGTTTTTACCCAAATTTTGGGGTATGCTACGCATAGGCGGCGGAAAGCGGGGAAACGGGGGAGAACACGATTGGCCTTCAGTGCAGTTTTGATACTATGTAAGGCCCACAATAATACCATGATTACACTGCCTGGACGTACCCCCAAGACAATGATAGGGCTGCCAAGTCTCGTACATTTTGGGTCATTTTCACTTTCTCACTGAGTCCACGCAGAACAAGAAAATAGGCAGAGGGGAACATGCACGTGATAATACGTACATTTACACCCACATGTCAATGCAAGGTACCCGGGTCCTGGCATCAAGTCGAACTAAGATGTGGGTCACAAATTTGTCAAGAAAGTCCGTCAATATTCACCAAATTAGAACATGAACTACTAAAGATCTGCTTAGACGCCTTGAACAGGATGCATTGTAGTATTAAGGCACTGTACCTATGATAACTGTCTTCTGTTAATGACTTGTGGAAAAATTAATGTGTTGAGAGTTGAGACATGAAATTATATGAAGCAGAAAATGCAAAAATAAGACATGGGAAGTGCCATTTCCGGCGATCTGGGAGGTCTGTTTTGTCAAAAATTTTCTTGTACGCTCCGCGCCAACTGATGGTGGCGCTCCGCTTAGATAGTATAGTGCCATCAATCACTGGTCGAACAAATTGGGCCCCCCCCCCTTTTTCAGAAATCCTGGATCCGCCCCTGTATATATATATATATATATATATATATATATATATATATATATATATATATATATATATATATATATATATATCTATATATATATATATATATCTATATATATATATATATCTATATATATATATATATATGCAGACGTATTAGGCTTGAATATCTTTCTTTTGCACTTGTATCGTGCCTCCTAGAACTGACGTAAGACGTACAGTAATTCCTCGTATTTTTTTTCTTGAGAAGGCGGTTACTAGTTTGATCATTTTCAAATGACTTGAGAGACATTAACCCTTTGGTCATGCAACTGTCTTTTACAACTTAAAATGCGAATAAGCTATGCTTAGTTTTAATTGTTGCTAACTTGTGATGCTTGCTGATTATTTGTCGTACACCAAGAGCCATTTGAAGATAATGGAAAAAGCTGATGTTCAGTGAGGTTTTGTCAATGCACAAAAGACCTTGCTTTATTTCGCCACCAGGCTTACAATAGAGTCTTGGACCCCACGCCAACATGGTGAACGCTTAGTGCTCCCAAAGAGACCTCCACTATTTTCAAGCTCTTTCCGTCTCTGATGAGAGCACTTTACTCGAATACAAAAATCCATACTTAATATTAAATTTCCCGACATATCCTAGTCTTTTTGTGGTTCTTAAAGTGCAAGACGCTGAAGGTTGGGATAACGACAACTACTCTAGTACAAACTGATCAAATGATAATCAACGTCTTGCAGATAATATTGTAAAAAGCTTGTACTTAAAAGGTCACTTTGCTTGAAGGCTTATCGACGATTACCACGTGGGCCCTCCAAGGACTGATTTCCCTTGCACGAAATCGTTCAGTCGTAGAAACAAGATTTCATCGCGTTTTGAAGAATCTTTTGTGTTGAAGTCCCTTTGAAAAAAAAAATCTCTTTGCATGGATGAGATGCGATAGGAAAAGTGCAGTGTACGAAGATTTAGATAAGATTTGTCCCACTGTTGCTATGATGCATGGGAGAAGGCAGACCGTTATTCTTAATTTTTGTTTCACTTTGAAATTATTGACACAAAAGCCGCAACTGACGTTCTGTCACCCTGACTATTCACAGTTTCAAGAGGCAGTACCAAAATGCTACAGATCTTTTAGAAAGTCAAACCATATTTCAAAAGTCCCGAGTAGCTTTCAGAGGCTCATAATTCCATTGTAGTCTTTCCTTTGGTTATTTCAGTTCTATTGTAGTTTTTATTTAATATTTTGATATTTAATTTACTCTCATTTGTGTTGTGTTCCTATTTGTTTCGCGAAAGGAAAACTATACGCTCTCAAATAACCTTGCGACACTATTAAAGTAGCTTCGTAAATGGGAGTGTCGGGATAGACTCTGGTTTGTGCACTCTTCATCTTGTAGTAATTTTTCAACGCTGTGAATGAAGCCGATGACAGATTACACTCTCAAAGACTTTTGCGACACTACAGTAGCCTCATGAATTTAAGTGTTGTCGGGGGACTCTGATTAACACACAGTCCATCGTATGGTAACATTACCGTGCATTACATGAAACCGATGTCATGCACTTGACTCTCTCAAATGACGTTCTGCAACATTATCGTAGCTTCTTGGATTTGAGTGTGGTCTGAGACTCACTTGAAAATACTCTGTATCGTGTAGCACCTGTAATATTAGTATATTCCCTTACACTATGTAAAACTGATGTCACGATACACCAGACAGGGGTGGGGAACCTCCGATGGCGGGTCATATGCGACAAACGATATCATTTGATACGGCCCACTGGCAATTTGTAAATGTTAATTCAGATTCACTTGAAATGTAGTTGTTAACAATCTTTAAGCTCACCGTTTATCGTGCTTATACCATTTTCCGGCTGTTTTACGTAAATACGCTGCGAAATAACACTACAAGTACTAAAACCCTAGTATGCACAATGTAACATGGCACCGTTTCGGTAGACACAAACTAGGCTGTTAGGTGCAGAATCCTTGTAATGCTGGTGGTAACGGAAGCTTTGCGTGGGAGCAGGGTGCTGTTACGGTAACAGCTCCCTGGTGGATGACAGGTTACATAGCATTGGACAGAAATGCACAGTCTCATGTATATGCCTACTTACGACACTACGAAACTCGGTGGGCATTGTGTTTGTTCCCCACGGTATATTCCGGAGGTCAAAACTCCTATCCCTCCGGAGGTTGAATTAAAATTTGAAAAGTGGATGATTTTGCAATGTGAAGTTAAGAAAAATACTTTCGTATCACGTACGCGTTTTTTTTTTTTGTTTTTTATTTTTGTTTTTTTTTGTTTTTTTTTTGCGCATTTCGCGCACATTTTTCGTATGTGGTCGTTCATCATTACTTCATACATGTTAAATAGAAAGACAAATGATCATACTGTGATACCTCTGGTCTGTATAGCCCTGCACATTCAAGTGGATGAACATTCTAATGCCTACAAACTCCAGAGCTTCCGAGGATTTGTCCCAGTTTGTTACCTGGGCTTTCCCCAAGACACAACCAGGACAGGTTTGGGAAACCTGCGCCTTATGGGAAGGCTTGTTGCGCCCTCGTCATTTGCGGCACGTTGGCCCGCGAATGGATTATGACTATCAAAACGGCCCTTCAGAGGGGAAGGTTTCCACCCTTCGAATGACATAGGCCTAACCCTCTCTTCCATCCAGGCCTTTAGTTAAGGGAGGAGGGATGGCGGTGTCTCCCTTTTCCTCCCCTTGCCCTTGAAAGTTTTCGCTCCACTAAATAATTTTTTGAGACCAAAACGTATTATAAAACCTCCCGTTCCCTGAAAAGGGAAGCAATCTCACCCCCTCAACACCTTATATGGCTACGAGTCAGCCTCTCTCATGCTAGATTATGTTCCACAAGTCATCCAACTCCTCAAGTTATGCTCTTAGACTCTGCACTTGAACCAAATGTACACTGAAATCGACATGTGCAGGTCGCTGTTATGCACCCAACATAACTTGTACACTCAAACGGTCCGCTATTTTGCACCCTCCAATCATCTCCTTGGACACGCAAGAATAAAATCCAACAAATTTCACTTCAATGATTGACTTTTCCGCCGAGAGCGCCCGATTGAATGTCATATCGCTTTATAAAGTGAAAAATGATCAGTGCTGCGTCAACATGTCATTTTTTTGTAATATCCCACCGATTTTTTCTAAAGTTTCATTTATTCAATTTTATACGGAAACCTATCCAGCCTCACATCGATTTTGGCAAGAAATACTTATGATTCTCACCTTTCGTTTTACACTCTTAAAGGCGATAGAAAAGAACGATTTTAATTTTGTTAATGCTTCTAAGGTAAAAGAATTTTTAACTTTTTCATCTTTTAAAAGTGTTGACTCAAAACATATAAGCTATGAATCAAAGAATCAGTTTCCGCCGGCATACAGTGAAAAGTTATTGATTCCAAAACAAGTCCGTAATGGTACATATCCAGCGGACAGTGTCATAGGCAGCTCCCACAAAATAAGAAAAAAAAAACGTAAAAGAAAAACGAAAAGGGTGAAAGGTGAAAAGTAAGTTCAGTAGTAATTTATTGCCGCTGGAACACAAGTTTAATTCTTTGGTTTAAAATTGACACAGTCTCTATATGCAATTACAAATTACATCTTACAGAAATCATGTTAACATGGTCAGAAGTCACCTTCTTATTTTTGATTTTGGGCATTACATGCCAGATATAAAGGCTAAACATCTCTCATATTGGTAAACAATAACATCATGACTTATACGATTTTCTCACAGCTTGACCTCTGACGGCGTCAATGCCCCTTTGAACTCCACCAACAACTATAGGGATTATACACTCCATGTAAAGGACACCTATATACATGCCAAGTGTGCGATTCATACGGATTGTCTTTCTTGAAATATCATGTTTTTAAAGTTTCCAATCCTACAGTGGCCTAAAACTACTTTTGAGACCCACCAAATATTACACAGGTGATGATGCTCTCAATATTGGGCACCTACATGTTACGTATGAGACTCATATACGTTCTTCTTAAAGTTGACTTCAAAGGAAAAAACATTACTAAACATTACGTTATAATCTCTTTTTGATTCATTATCTTTCAATTAAAGGTAATCACTCATGATATTCTGATAAGGAGAGGTGGATTCTGGGTTTGAAGAAAGAAGGGAAGCTAATTTATAAGAGTGAAACACTCAAATAACAACACAAGGTATACCAACAGGTAGAGAATGATCAAGAGCCTTTCCCATGAAAACTATCAAGAAGTAGAAAGCCCAAAGGCTTAGTGATTACTTGCAGAAAGGAAACTTTTTTCCTTACTGAAGTTTATTCCTCCAAATTATCCTTCCTGAGATATCACGTTTTACGTTGTTTTAAACAATTTGACCTATGTTGACCTCACATGATCTTTGACCTCCACCAAAACCCAAAGGGGTTGTTGTAAGCATGGGTCGTCCACATGCTACGAATTAGATCCCTTACAGTTACATACGGGGTTTTCACAGTTTGACCTTTTTGAGAAATGACCTTTGACCGCAACCAAAAACAATTCAGTTACAATTGGGGAAAGTTACTGCTTGGGGGCATCTACATGCCAACCATGGGATCCTTCAAGATTACCCTTTATGAAATATCGTGTTTAAGAGGTTTTCACCATACGACCTCTAGTGACTCCAAATGAACGTTCGGCTCGACTAAAACCATTCTGTACTTGTAATCACTATGGGGTATCCACATGCTACGTATGAAATACCTCAATGCTACCGTTCTTGGAAAATCATGTTTACAAGCAGTTTACAAGGTTTTCATAATTTCACCGACGGTGACCTCTGATGACCTTTGCACTCTTTCAAAAACTACAGGGTTGTTCTTCTAAGTATAAGGCATCCACTTTTATTTCTCAAGTATGAAAAGCATTCATGATTCCTAACTTGAGATATGGTGTTTAAGAAATTTTCGGTTTTTACCTCTGGTAACCTCGAATGACCTCTAACCACCAAAGCGAGACAGCACTTCCTCTCAATATAACAAGACTGTATCCCTATAAGACAAAAACTGAATGACAAAACTGAAAAACATAAGTACTTGAATTGGATTCGAACCTGGGTCGACAGAATGGAAAACCGAGCACTTACCACTTCACCACCAATACAAACGTTAGTCGTAGGCTATTATGTCATATCATCCATCAAGTCCATCATTAGGTAATTAAAACTGGAATTTCCACACATAATGAAAAAGAGTTATGCTTTGAAAAGTTTTAGGTTGTTCTCCATACTTTAATCCATGGAATGGTACAAACATGTAGCCCTCCCATTTCGTTGATCAAGAAACCACATAATTGGGAGGTACGGTCCACCGTATATTCTTGAGATACTGTGTTTACGAGTAGTTAGAAGAGCTTTCGCACTTTCACGTCTGCGGTCTGGTGACCTAAGATGACCTTTGACCTCCACTAAAACCAATAGGGTTCTATATAAATTTGATAAAGCTATATGCCAAGTATGAAAAATATCCATCATTCTATCCTTAAATATCGTGTTAACACGTTTTTCGGTTTTTGACCTCTGATGACTTCAAATGACCTCTATCAACAATAATAGCAACCTGTCTCGCAATATGACAAATATATATTCCCAGCATGAAAAAGGTCAATCATCCCTACCTTGGTATATTGTGTTTGCAAGGTTTCGGTTTTTACCCCTGGTGACCTCAAATGACCATTACGACAAAAAACAACAGGCTTCTTTCGATCAAAATAAAAAGTCTATATCCCAAGTGTGAAAACTATCCATTATTCCTATATTGAGATAACGTGTTTACAAGCACTTCACAAGTTTTTCGTAGTTGTACCTCCTCTGCCCTCAGAAGACGTTTTCCCTCTACCAAAAACAATCGGGTTCATCTACTGACCATAAAATAACCATAATGTAAGTATGAAAACTATTCTTAGTACCGTGAGATAGCTTGTTTAACAAAATATCGGATTTTGATCTCTGGTGACCTAAAATGATCTCTGCCCTCCACCAAAAACAATGAGGTTCTTTCTCTTAATATGATAAATTTGTATACCAAGTATGAAAGGCATCCATCATTCCTATCTTGAGATACCGTTTTTAACAAGCTAAGTGTCACAAAGACACGGTACATACACGCATACATACATACACGTACACACACACATATATATATACATGCATATGTACCTACAAACATACATACATACGTACTTACATACACACACACATGAGTACGCTCGCTAGTGTGATTGCATAGATTCCTTTCGCCTTCAGCAAGGAATAAAAAACACCATTGGATTTCCAGGTTCTGAGCGCCTCTCAATCATGATCACATCAATGTCCACCTTCTGCATTATATGGATCCACTAAATCTAAATTGCTGGGATCCAGTTGGAACCAGATTTTCCTAGGTAATACCTGAAACCCTGGTGGGGTGAAGTCCTGCCAGACCAGATTTTTCTACCTAGTGAAGAGAAACATTACAAAATGGTATCATTTGCAATGAGAGAGGGGATGTAGCAGGCGGGGTGATGGTGGACACTGTAATAATACTACAGTAGGTTAGAGAGCTGTGATATTTTGCACGATTTTAAATGATGCTGAAAATTAACTGGAAGAGTGAAAAATACAATTTGAGTCTTTTTAACAACAAATATATTTATGATTTTTAAATTTAAGGTAGGTATTAATTGGATGTGATATGAATTGTTTTTCTTCCCGTATGACAATAATGTGATTTGTACTATTGATATTGTCGGGCTAAAAGCAACAACAGAATTAGAAATTTACAAATTATGATAATTGCTTATATGGGATAATCATAAATATTGATACTTGATGGCCTAACTGTGAAATTGCCATCATTGTAAGGCTTTGTCACTTCCACCAAGTTTTGACATGTGCATTTGAGCTTTATATATATATATATATATATATATATATATATATATATATATATATATATATATATATATAGATAGATAGATAGATAGATAGATAGATAGATAGATAGATAGATAGATAGATAGATAGATAGATAGATAGATAGATAGATAGATAGATAGATAGATAGATAGATAGATAGATAGATAGATAGATAGATAGATAGATAGATAGATAGATAGATAGATAGATAGATAGATAGATAGATAGATAGATAGATAGATAGATAGATAGATAGATAGATAGATAGATAGATAGATAGATAGATAGATAGATAGATAGATAGATAGATAGATAGATAGATAGATAGATAGATAGATAGATAGATAGATAGATAGATAGATAGATAGATAGATAGATAGATAGATAGATAGATAGATAGATAGATAGATAGATAGATAGATAGATAGATAGATAGATAGATAGATAGATAGATAGATAGATAGATAGATAGATAGATAGATAGATAGATAGATAGATAGATAGATAGATAGATAGATAGATAGATAGATAGATAGATAGATAGATAGATAGATAGATAGATAGATAGATAGATAGATAGATAGATAGATAGATAGATAGATAGATAGATAGATAGATAGATAGATAGATAGATAGATAGATAGATAGATAGATAGATAGATAGATAGATAGATAGATAGATAGATAGATAGATAGATAGATAGATAGATAGATAGATAGATAGATAGATAGATAGATAGATAGATAGATAGATAGATAGATAGATAGATAGATAGATAGATAGATAGATAGATAGATAGATAGATAGATAGATAGATAGATAGATAGATAGATAGATAGATAGATAGATAGATAGATAGATAGATAGATAGATAGATAGATAGATAGATAGATAGATAGATAGATAGATAGATAGATAGATAGATAGATAGATAGATAGATAGATAGATAGATAGATAGATAGATAGATAGATAGATAGATAGATAGATAGATAGATAGATAGATAGATAGATAGATAGATAGATAGATAGATAGATAGATAGATAGATAGATAGATAGATAGATAGATAGATAGATAGATAGAGAGAGAGAGCTCATGTCCACAATTTACATGTACTACACGCATACACACACTCCTGCACCAACACATGTTGTGTTTCTTAATGTTAGGTTCACAACATGGGAAATGGGGAAAAACCGAAATGCTTCAAACTTACTGGGGCACATCTTTGAAAGGTGCAAAATCCAATTTCATGGCAAATTTTGCATTCGGGAATCGGGGATATACCCACTTGCGGTGTATCCACACTTGCCCGGGGAAAAACGCTCATTTCCCCGATTTACATCTTTTACATACGCACACAAGCACACGCACACACATGCACGCGCATACTTTTCAGATATTTGATGCTCACGCAATATGTACACACAAAAGCTTTTAGAAAATGTTGCGCAAATTATTGACACAATCTTTGAATGAGGTAATTCTAACCAGAATTTTGGAAATATCTGGTGCGTTTCTTAAAATTTCCAGAGAGGACTTGTAATTTATTTTACTATTTGACCACATAGTTTGGCTAGACCGATATCCGTAATTCATTGGCATTAAATGTAAGCAATAATTATTTCAGAATGCGACTTTAAGTCTGCGACAAATAAGAACTGGTATGTGATAAGTGAATTCACTAATTCACAAGACGTAGGTGAAATCCATGACGCATGGTTATGGCTTGGCTCAAATTCCTTACGTGTATACTATCTGTAAAGGCTATGCTATCAGTATCGTTTTAGCTGCAAAAGGAACCTTCCCTGAGGGGGAAACTGGAGGACGGAAGTTAAGTCCAGTCGGAAATGTCACCTTTTTGCCAGTTGCATTCTTTCTGCTATATTTGTAAACATTTGATATAATGTAGAGCAGATATGAGAGAAAAGTATGTGTTCCATTTTTTCATGTGCAATGGAAGGTGTCCAAATATGTGATCATGAAAGAGATATCACTTCTCAAAAGTGCTCCTAACTCATACACTCTAAAAACACTTTGGTCAAATTGACCAATGACTGGGTCAACTATGCACCGAACCAAATATGGTCAAATTGTTTGACTAAACTACAGTCAACTTTGACCAATAAGTGGTCAACTTTGACCAATAAGTGGTCAACTTTGACCAATAAGTGGTCAAATTTGACCAATAAGTGGTCAAATTTTACCATAGTTTAGTCAAACTATTTGACCATATTTGGTTCGGTGCATAGTTGACCCAGTCATTGGTCAATTTGACCAAAGTATTTTTAGAGTGTATTTTTCAACGAAAAGTGAAGAAACGAAAAGTGAAGAAATTTGGGTTTACTCAATTTGATGTCCATTCCCAGAAGGTCGTCAAAATTCTTTCTGTGAACTACTGAGGCACTAGGCTACAGATTTCCTGAAGACTATTAAATCCAATGTGGTGCGTATGGGGATATAAGGGCTCAAAATGCCCCCGAACCCATGCTTTCAACCAAAAATGAATAAATTGCAATATTTGGGTTTCTTAATTTGATGCCAATTCTCAGTTGCGAGTCAACACTCTTTCTGTGTATTCTGTGTACCACTGAGGCACTAGACTTCAAATTTCATGAAGATAATTGAATTTAAAGTGATACTGTACGTATGGAGACATAAGTGCTCAAAAATGCTCCTAAACCCATACTTTTCAATGAAAACAAAGAAATTGCAATAAGTGGGTTTCCTTAATTTAAGACCTATTCTCAGTTGCGAGTCTAAATTCTTTCTGTGTAAGACTGAGGCACTATGGACTACAGATTTTATGAAGATGGCTGAATCAAATTTGGTATTTATGGAGACATAAGTGCTCCGAAATGCCCCTTAACCCATATCTTTTCGATCCATGCCAAAACTTCCAACAAAAAAACAAAAAATGGCAAATTTTCAGTACCACTCATTTCTAACAGGTTTGATTATGGGAGTCCATATTTTCCTTACGTATGTATTACCTAGCTATAAACAAAAGATTAGGTTATGTGGTTACACAGTTTTAGAAAATTGGTACTCAAATATGGCCCCAAGCGTTAAAATTGTCAAAATTGCTGTTTTCCGGCGAAAGGGGCGAAAGGGCGAAAGGGGCCACATTTGACAAGTCATTACAGAAAAACCAATTAATGTTTTGATAAGAACTATATAGTGGGACACTATGTTAATTTTACCAATATCAATTCTAAAAAGGTTTTGAACCCCAAATGCTGGAGCACAAGGGCGTTTCTTGAGAGAAATCAGCCAAAAATGATCAAAATGGAGGTCAATTTGAAGTTGCTGGTTACCCCTCTTGCACATGAAAAAATGGAGCACATACCTTTCTGATTTTCTGATGACTGTTCTATATTATATCAAATTTTTAGCAAATATACCAGATAAAATGCAACAAACCAAAATATACCAGACTAGTTGGTTGAGTGAGATGTGCGGGAAACTGTGAGCGTCTGATGAGAGGCCCTTATTCCTTTGTTAAACAAAAAGCTGGAAATAACATGCACTTTTATTTTCTGTGTGATTATTTTCTACTAACTAAAATCATTTATTCTAAGGACTAATACTGCATATTGCGATAATGTGTTGGTCCCTTAAGGTAGATCGGAATTGCTTGATTTCTTTCTTCAGAAGAATGAAGGAAAATTTTATTTAAATTTCTTCACTTGAGCAAAGTTTTAGATACAAACTGTGTAATGTTTCAGATCTTTTTATCTAATATTTTGCCGATTAACATTCTTTGATAATAAATAAGGTGGCTTTTGTTGTCATACTCAACTTTATGATTTTTCATTACAGCTTGAACATCTCTTGAAGTTTTTCATTTGAAAGAACTCTTGTATATGTGATCAAAACAAAACTTGAGGGTAATTTTCTTTTATTCTCCTGCGTGCATTACCGTAAATAGCATTCTCCGGTAGCCTTCAAGTGGAGGAGAAATATATGACATGCTCAGCATTCATTGACAGTTTAGTGGCTTATCACTCCTTTAGAGTAAGTTACACCCTTTGTCATAGTTGATTTCACTCTTTGGTAGAGTGAATAATTCACTCTTTAGCGGAGAGAAAATTCACTCTTTAGCGGAGAGAAAATTCACTCTTTAGCGGAGAGAAAATTCACTCTTTAGCGGAGAGAAAATTCACTCTTTAGCGGAGAGAAAATTCACTCTTTAGCGGAGAGAAAATTCACTCTTTAGCGGAGAGAAAATTCACTCTATTAGAGTAAATTTTCATTCTGTTGATTTTTAAAGTGTAGTAGTTTAACTTTGCAACATTAAGAGAAGACGTGCTCGTGCATGACTCGTGCGCCGTAATCTTTGTAAACTGATAAACCTAATGGTTTGAAATATTATCTTTTTGAAACTTAACAGCAACAAGAATCACAATCTGTATCAACTGTGTGAGACAAGAGGGCATTGGCCAATATGTAATAACACTAGGCTTTCAAAAGGCAGTCCGCGACGTGCACTGCACTAAAATGGTCCTCAGAAGATTCGAGAAGTCAAAAAGTTTAATACCAAACTAAGCTGTTGAACAAAGTCCTGTCTACTACCATAAATTTAAGCAAAACCTCAAGTTAAAATGGCCTGCAGCCCGAAACATATGAGACTGAACTGCTTCGACTTTAGGTTGAGGGAGCGCATTCATCAGTAGTAAATGACCAGTACCATGCTCGATGGAATCAAGACGATTTCATTACTTTGGAGGCTGGCAATCATAAGGTTCCTGAGTCAATCCTGGCTGGGGTCACAGTCATGTGTATTCTCATACGAGAGCACTCTATGGTTTTCCATGGTCTTATCAAACAAGTAAACAACAAAATCCAAATTTCACCTAAACTGCTCACTTGGTCATCCACCCGATGTGAATTTGTAACTCAAAAACCTCCAGATTCCTCGACATTTGTGTAAATGAAGTTCTGCCGCACAATATTTCAAGGCCGAAATTATACATCAAAATGAGCATCGGCATATGCCTGTTGATAATTGATCCACAAGGAATGAATTCTCAGAACCAAAGAAATCATTGAAAACTCGATCTACACACGGAACGCTTAGGGCGAGAAGAATTATTGTGATGTGCATTGAACACTCTGTGAGAGCGTTACCCTGGCTACAAATGTTTTAGAAACTCGTTAACTTGTAATTTGTCCAAATGAACGAAAAAAGAAAAGAAAAGGATTTTTATATTATATCCTGCATAAATATGCATATCAATTATCAACGTGAAAAACTAAGGAAGGAAAGCGGAATGAGCTATTGAAGCCCGAGATATTTGGAACAATCTGTAGCAGAGAGGACATTATATTTAGACTTAGACTTACCGCAAACTATCATGTTAAAGTGTTCAATTTGCATTCACTTATTTGCGGCTACTGGAACACTCTATCTTGTAGAGAATATGGAAACCCTATAGGGCATTTATTATTGGAACTCGTCCATGCAGTAGGTTTGCCTGTGTATCGATAATTTTATAAAACCAAATTCAGTCAGAAAGTACATTTCAATTAATGATTTCAGGCAACCATCTGCCTGTCATGGAAATTTTGAAAACATAGAGCAACAGAGTAGATTCCGAGTAAGTTCAATCATTGAAAATTAAATTTGATGTACCACCATTTTGAAAGTTCACTTTAAAGTTCAAAGCTGCGGGCTATAACTCTTCATTGTTCCGGGAAAGATACTATGTCTCATTTCCATGCATTAAAAGTTTGACAGAATATAGGCGAAAGTTTGACAAATACTTCATATTAAAAGAGGGAGTAGAGAAACTGATCTGCTGACCTAGGGAGAGTAAGTCAAAGGTGAAATTAGGAAGCATCGTCGGTGAGAAGTAAAAGTGCGAAGGTAAGGCTAGAGGCTGTACTGGAAGTGTCATGAAGACGTGGTCAATTCGTTTGAAAAGTAGATTATTTCAACCTTAGTCAATATATTTAGCGTAAAATGAAATAGCTTCAGTTTTCTGCCTTAAGGTGTAACAAATGAATTCCATTTTCTATTTTCATTTAGCCCTATGTATAGGCTATGAATATCCCTATATAGGCTATAACCTTAAAGACCTTGAAACCTAGTGTTTTGCAATTAATTCCAGCCTGTTCTTCTCTGTTATCTAAAGCGACTCCCAAAATTTGGACGTAGATGTGTTCGTCTTGTGGTCTCTGTCCACCTCAGCAAGACTTTGCATACTGCTGTAAATTATACGAACGTGATAATTTTAACTTGTCTTCTTCGTTGAACTGTGGAGAATCTGCTCCAAGAATTATACTCCTGCAAATACTACCATCTTCTTCTTATCTTCTTCTTTATGCTCTTCTACAAACTTTTCACTCCTCAATCATAAATCCGTATTAAATTGGGGTCTACCCGCTATTCATAAGGTCTTTTGGTCATAAGGGTCGTTATTCATAAAAATAAAGGATCAAATAGGTTCATTATTTATAAGGTTTGCTATTCATAATTTAAGAAAGGGTTCGCTATTCATAATCACAAAAAAGGTTCGATATTCATAATCGAAAAAAGGTTTGGTATTCATAAAAAGAGAAAAGGTTCGATATTTATAATGGGGAAAAGAATTCACTATTTAAAGTAGAGAAAAGGGTTCGTTATTCATAATAGGAAACTGAGTACTCTATATTCCCAATGGCAATAGAAATCCCATTTTAGCCTGTAGAGTGGAAGAAAAATTCGTTTTCTGGAATCGCACCTCAAAACCCTTGATCCTTCCCTGACCCTTGTGTGTTATGAATAATGAACGATACATTTTACTATGAAGTACAAATCCTGTTTATTATGAGTAACGAACCTTTTTCTTATTATGAATAGCAAACGCTTTCCCCCATTATGAATATCGAAGCTTTTTTGCCATTTTGAATAATGAATCCATTTTTCTATTATGAATAATGAACCCATTTTTCTTTTATGAATAACGAACCCCTTTTCTATCATGAATAACGTACCTTATGAATAGCAAACCCTTTCTTTTATTATGAATAACGAACCTTACGAACAAAATGACCCTTATGACTACAGAACCCTATGAGCAGTGACCCTTATGACTAGAAAAGCTTATGAATACCGAGTTGTCCCCCTTACGTTATGGGTATAGACTTTCGGTTAGATTCAGATTTTGGAGGCGTTTAGGAAGACATGAGCAGGGATCAAAGTGGTTCAGAGAAAATCGGATAAAGACTTTATACGATCCAGGCTATATCCGAGGCCAGTCATCACACGGCTTGTACAAGTTTGGTAGCAGTGGGGATGACTCGGTGAGTCGTGCGTAGGCCTAGATGCGACATCCGCCTGATGAAATCATGGATGTACTATTCATGGTAAAATTACATCTACTGCCTGTGTGCTGTTTCGCCCTCAATGACTTTTTGGTCTCTAAACATTCATCAGTTTATTTTGAAGATGAGCACAGTGCTTGGTCACGTTTCCACCGAGTTGTTTATGAAAAAGAACAAGTTTCTTAAAACGTTGGTCGGTGCATAATTGAAAGTTGCACTTATAAAGCCTGCGAGGAGGATGCCTGCGGTGAATAATGTACCAAAGGCAATTGAATATTGATGTTACTATGGCGTAACTGAAGCGGGGGTGGAATTCTCCGAGCAGACTGAACTGCTGAAGATTCTCATTAACCCACTGAAGCCTCCCAATCAGACTCTTGGAGACGAAAAGCTTTCCAGTGAAAACTCAGACAAATAGAGCAGGGGTTAAAAGTTGGATTCCCAATACTGCTAAGCAAGCGTAAGAATTCGTGATAAGGGTGGACCTGCTTTATTAGACATAAGCAATTTAGATCACTTTTTCAATCGAACTATATTGTCATCTTGCACAGATAAAATATTTACTACTTTTTTAATTTCGTTGACTGCATGATCCAATCATAAGTTAATAGCTTTTGCAATAAGATGAAACTAGCCGGGCATTTCCCCATCGAAAACGTTTTACCCCACATATCCTTGTCAGTCAGTATATAACGTCTCCAGAATAAGTTAAATGTTCAGTGAGGCGTGATAACTTGTTTTCTCCATCAGAGTGATGTCAGTTTAGGTTCTCTCTCCTGGCATTCATCCATCGCCAAGTATCACTCAGCTATCAATTCTATAAAAGTATGTTATAAGCCATCGGATGCAATGGTTCTAGCCAACCGTCAACCATCATCAGCAGAGGGAATGGTTTCATTATCTCCTCTTATCGTCTCCTGGCTGTCAGAAAAGTATACCGTGATGATCTCCAAAGAAAATATCATCAATCGATAAACTTACCACCTCCCTACTGGCGAGAGGAAGTGCAAAGGGATTGCAAGTCTGCATGAACTGGGAAGAAATTCTTGAAGTTCAGTCTCGATATATCAAGAACTTGCCTAGATGAGGTTTGAGAAGAGAATGGCTGTACGCACTCACCATGAGCCTAGAAAGCCGTAAATCAAGAATCAGGGAGCTGACACTCGCAGATTTGCTCCTCGTTGTTTCCAAACAAACATACAAATAAAAGGTAAGAACACGTAACATAGAAAAACAAAACGTAGAAAGGCAAGAACACACATGATGCCGCAATAATCTCGTTTTGTATGACAATGGATTATACGTAACAATGAAAAGGCAGACCCGCCTTTAACGCTGGAAAGGGCTAACAGCCTGGTAGGCCTACAACCTCAAGACTTTTACGCCCTCAGAACTTAATGGGTAAACCACCTACAATTACAACCGATATGGTGTAGGACAGTAAAGGTTTGTTACTTCAACAGCAAGACATACCACGAAGTAAAAGCATTTTTAACCATTTTATATTCATTCACAGAAGAGGATAAACACTGTGATTATAGAATTATCGGTCTAGAAAGAAATTATTGAACGAGTCGAGAACAACAGATTTTGTGTTTCTTTACTTCTTTCATTTTAAAAGTTTTATCCGTGTACCATGTAGAAATCTCTTTCTTCATCTTGCCCTTGAAGAGTAAAAACGAGGATACAGAAAAGGGGAATTTGCCATATAGGGCGCTAGAATAAGAAATGCTCAATTTGACCCTGGACCCTGCACATCGACGGTGCTTATACAGTGGTCATGTGTATGAAGTGAGTCCTGAAAATCAACAGGTAAAGCTGGAGTAAAAGAGGGGAAGGAGGGGTATTTCCTCACTTACGTCAAAAGTAAAGAGAGTTTCTTCCTCAAACCATTCCCTTTTGGGGCTTATTTTTAGAATAACTGTTGCAAATTTTAGCAACTGCAATATGTTATAGGGCAGTTGAGAGATGCGTTATACACACTTCCAAGCCAAAGATCAGACGTTTCCAGTCACTTCACTGCAATATTCCCATTCACTCAACTAAACCTGACCGCTCCCCTATAAGGAAAACACTGAAAGAGACATAAATCCTTCTTAAGAAAAGCTCTGTGGGGCTATCATCCTGTTCAGAACCTGAACTATTTGCAAAGGAGATACAAAAGAAGGCGAATCTTGACGAGAAGTCCTCCGACAACCCTGCGATAGCTAGTTAATTCGAGCAAGAACTGGCTTGACCAGCTAAAACACATTTGAAAACAGTGCAAGAATAAACTGTTTTGACCAGCTTTACCACCCCAGCAGTAAATTCCAGTGTACCTGCTACTCGTGTGTCTGGTTTTGTTGGGTTTTGTTTGGGATTTTAATGGGTTTTAACGGGTTTTGTCAGGTACCTGTTAATTCCCGACACCAGTTACCTGTTACTTGACTGGAATTTTCTCGGGGTTTTAACAGGTTGTCAAGTACCTGTTAAAACCCGACACCAATTACCTGTTATTGACTGGAATTTTCAGCAGGGACAGGTGTAAACATCAACCCCTATGTACTAAGTTTTGGGGGATCGTTTGTTGAGCATGGAAGTCCGGACAGTGTAGGCTTCTTCGATGTTTCGGGTCACCCTCTGGACAGGCATCCCCGATAATAACATTGTACCTTAGGTCTAAAACTACAAAACTAAATTTTACAAACTTTGAAAAATACATCACATTGGTCCAACTCCAATCTTAACAGGACATTCCTGTTCAGAGATACAAAATAATGAAGTTAATTCTTTCAATCAATATTGTGCAGTAATTGGTGATGTCACTCTTGTACTTTTCACATTACAATCGATTATTTTTGTTTTTCCTAAAGTCACTGTGACTTGAATCAAAATGTGACCACATTTTCATTGCTATAAAGCCCCTTGACTGTACAAGCCCTCTCTTCACAAGTGCTTTTGCAACAGTGCAAGGAAAGAGTAATGGTTTCCAACGTGATATAAATTTTTGGATTTGAAAGGAAACAAAAGCATTCAATGTGAGTTGCACGAGAAGGTTATCACAAAGCATTGCACAATAATCTATTTGAAATTAGTTGAATGACCTTAAAAGTTTAAATCTCAAGAACTGAATTAGATATAAAGATGGGAGTTGGCCCAATAGGATTCATTGTTCAATGTCTGTAATATACATTCGTGCGGTTTTAAGCTTTAGATACACTTTAAGTTAGTCGGGAAGCATGGAACGGTGTGGAACCAGGGAGAGGCGTATACTACGGCCAAAGTAGCAGCTCCCTAGTGGTGTTAAAAATGGTGTTAAGAACAGCAAACTCTTTGTGCATGATCGCTTCAAAATAATTCATTATAAAGCCATAATGAATTCGGGTCGGGAGAGCCGAGTCCTTCAGCCTGAGTATCGGCCCTGATTTCGATGCGATGAAGGAAAACTTCGTCCACTCCGTGGGCTACCAGTCCTTGAGAAATGGATGGAAACCAACTTGTTTGTCTTTCCTTTCGAGGTATACTTCTTCCAGATGAAAGAAAACTGTTGACCTGCAGAGGACATTGACAAGAGCCTACTTATTCATATCGTGACATTTTACAAGGAAATCTTGAACTCAGCAAGAACTTGATATAATCTACGACAACATCCTTGGTGAAAACTGGAACGATGTCGGAGGATCATTTTGGCCAAATATTGAATTGAGGTACGTTGTGTTACATATAAGTCCAATAAAACTCTTTAAAACGTAGGAATTTTTCAACACTGTTTTGCATGTCGCCCTTGAAAGGTTGAGAAAGGTCAGTTGATTTGGATATAAAACAGAGTGTCCATATGATATTGTATCGACAAAATTACATAAGTTATATGCAGTTACCGTATTTTGCCGTTGTACTCCACTTAAAAGAAATTCGAACACTGGTATTTGCCTGAGTCCATAATTAAAATTCCCCAAATCAAGATGGACACAGACTTCAGTGAGGCTGTTAACAATAACCTAAGTTATGAAATGGAGGGAGACTCGTGCGTATGCGTATCGTCTGAGACGGGGATCTAAGGCCTGCCGCCCCTTCGAGTAACAAATGGCCATTTTACTGGTAAAAAGATACAGAAAATATACAATGTTTGCATATGTATGTATATATATATATATATATATATATATATCAGTATGTAAAGTATATATGAAAATGTATATGTATATATGTGTATGTATATGTTTGAAGTCTTAGATGCAATGTGGTGCAACATATCAGGCAAATTTTAAGAACAATTACTGCCAAATTTTGATAGTTGCAGAGGAAACAAAAAGATGTTTCGTCCTTGAATTGAGGGGGCGGAAATGGCGGAAGCATACTTCCGCCCTACCACGTTTTTGACTGGGGGAGTTAAGTCCCCAGCCGCCGCTTCCTACGCCTCTGAATTGCACTTTTAAGCTTGTTGGCAGTTCATCTTAGGTGCTGTAGTGAAAATTTCAGGCACTAGAATGCAGAATGTATTTACAGTTACAAAAATTTGAAATTCGAGTCCTGTCTCCCATGAACCAATCTTCTGCCCAACGTGCCAACACCGCCTAATTAATTAATTCAACTTTCCAAGGTAAAATTCATTTAGCAATACAAAAATATTACTTTTACATGAGGACCTCAACATAATTCAGTTAAAGAAATAAGAAAAACTAAAGCACGTATACTCATTAACAGTACAAAAGTCGGTTGAAAGTAGTTCACAAAATAAACCTTTAAAATACTAAAAAGAATGTAAAACGAATAAACAAAAGATAGCAACGTTTTGATAAGACCTAAATCATATATCATTAGAAATCATTTCTTTAAACCTTCAAAGTGTGTTTGTATGTTTTATGCTAGCATTAAGTTCATTCCATTTTCTTGTTGCTAAATATGTACATCTATTTCTATATGAAATTCAGTGTGTCCTCCTGTTATATAGAAATTCTTTGACGATGACGATCGTGACGCACTAAAACATGTATATTTATATTTATAAATAATATATATATATATATATGTATATATATTTATATATATATATATATTTATATATATATATATATATATATATATATCCTTTATATATCCTTTATATATATATATCCTTTATATATGTATATCCTTATAAGGTTGGATAATTCTTTTAAGTAAGATGGTGTATAGTCATTAATAATTTTATGCAACATCATTCTTTTTGCTTAACGTGTCTGTCAAGTTAGTTAGTTCGATGAGGTTTAACGTCCCAGTTTCCAACGTGTCTGTCAAAAGTCTTCCATCCTAGCTCCCCTCAATTAGCAAAGCCAGTCTCTCAAAAAATGATGCGTTTAAAGTTATCTAATTAGCAGCACTCTTCTGTAACTTTAAAATTATTTCCTTGCTCCCTGCTTTGCATGATCCCCACACAAGACAACAAGAATCTATTAACAAGAGCAACACTGGTGCAAATTTCGACTGCAACGATTCTGGTCAGTTCCCGGGCCAGCGATTAGTTTGTTCGTAAGATACCAAGGGTATGTCATTTGGCTCATAAGGCACGGCTTAGCAGCTTAATACGCCATCACGAGCTCATTATGCATAGTTGAAAAACAAGTGCAAACGACTCATAATGTCATATGAGCTCTGTTTATGGAGTGTGGTAATTTGGCCATGGGGCTGTTGGTTTGGCCAACTCGTATAGAAAACTAATCTTTTTATTTCGTCTAGTTTAACGCTAGATAAACATGATGTTAGCAAGCGGTCGTCGTTTGTCCCCACTGCGTTGATATACCGTTTTTTTTTTCTTTTTTGACAATACACCATCGCCAAATGACCTCACTGGCATTATTTTGAAATTGCTCTGGCTTGCGCCCTTGCATAAAAGCGCCATACAATTTTTTGCGCTAGGCAGAACGATTGCTTCGGAGATAGTTCGAACAAAACGAAGGTAATTTTATTTCAAATTTTCTCTAACATACTTTCATGAAATCAAACAAAATCGTCAGAGTAGATCACTGACAAGTTTCAAAAAAGCAACTGAAGTCAGTTATTTTTTATTTTTGTCCCTATTAAAAGCAATTTCTTCCACTCTGATACGGTAAATTTTAGATTCAAAATTATCCCTTTGAAAACATCGCTTTTTGTGATATCAATTACTTTCGAATAAACTTTGTGCAAGAACAACCTGTGAACGAATGTACAAAGTTCCGAGCACAAATATAAAATCTCTAGAAGGAAACTATAACCAAAATTTGAAAAATAACCTCTAGCGACTCCAAATAACCATTGATTAGCACAATTTTTTTACAAATTTGCGTGACGTTTCACATACCCAACTAATTTTTAGGTCCGAACCTTTTATGACGGCCGAGATAACGCAACCGAAAGGCAAAAAATCTCGAAACAAAACAGCCGTTGCAACCGCATTACTTCGACTAGTCGATCTAGTCGAAGTAAGATTGGTAAGATATATCTCTAATAGAATAAGATGGAAGCATCCTTATCTAAAAATGCTTTTATCTCCTACGAAGGGCAAGCCCGGAGCTAATTATGATACATACAAAAGTGACTTGTTCATGCCATAGTAACTCACAATCGATACTAAAGTCTAAAATTTTGCAGCTATTCACATTGCTAAGACAATGACCATTAATAGCGATATTCAACTCTCCCTCATTCAACGTCTGAAGCTTTTAGAACAGATTAACATAGTATTTGTTTTATTAGTATTAATATCCATCTTCTTTTTTTTACACCATTTGCTGACAATGTCACCATCTTCACTCAGCTTATCTTGAATTTCAATAAGATTGAATCCAGCAACATGGAAAGCAGAGTCAGTGCAAATGTCTGCTTTGCAGTGCTTAAGGCATAATTCAAAGTCATTTAACATATAATAAAGATTAGAGAGGGCCAAGTATTGAACCTTGTCCCTACGCTCACTTGTTTAAATACGATGATTTGGTACCATGAGTTTGAACACATTGCCTTCTGTCATTTATAGGTAAGACGCAAACCACGCAGTTGCGGAACTGGAGAATTTGTGTTTCCAGCTTATCTATCATTATTTTGTAGTCAACTAAATCAAATGCCAAGTTGCGTTAATCACGAAGAAGTGCGCTTCTTTGTTTACCCTTATCAATGTATAAAATCCATCCATCAGTTAATTTTAACAACGCTGTTTCGCAGAAATGTTTGTTTTTGCAACCTGATTGAGCATTACAAAACAAATCAAATCTACATAAATAGTAATACAACGACTAGTGAATATGCTTTTCGAATACATTTGACAAGACAGCAAAATTTGATATCGTTCTTTAACTGGAAATACACCGTAATTTTGAATCACTCTTGAAAATTGGGATAACTTTGGCCAATTTCCATCTACGGTATTCGGAAACGTATTGGTTTCAATGCTTCTATCAGGAAGATGTTAGTTTCCAAATAACAACTCCCGGGTTCTATCAATGAGTAATGTAATGTACTATAATAGGCACTGCTTTTAAGTATCACTGCACCCAGACCTTCAAGTATCATTGCACCCAGACCTTCAAGTATCATTGCACTCAGGCCTTCAACACCTGTGGTCTTAGATACATCTGTAGTTCGAAGAAATGTGAAGACCAATTCTTTAGTTACTTTGGCATTTCGAAATATATGTCCCCTTGTGAACCTTGCTCGAGACATGAATGCAGTTTCTTTAGAATCAATGTATTTTAAAAACAATAGGTGTAAAATGAGTATTTAATGCATTTGATCTATCCTCGATGTCTGTCAAATCTTTGCCACTTACTTTGATGTTACTTATAATGCTCGTTTGCTTTATATAGTTGACAAACTAGGCATTTTGCAGTGCATCCTATACCTTTCAGCAGTCTTCCCTGCTCTTGGCTATTTCGTTTTTAACTAAGTTCTGCTTTTTTTCGTTGAAAGATACAACTTTGTTTCCCATTTATCTCTAGATGTGAAGATCACCTCTTTTGGCCTTATCCCTCAACTTTAACAACTTCATTCCATCAGAAGTAATCCATGGTGGCTGGATTCTCCTTTTCACCTTCTTCTGTCGTTTAGGAGCGTGTTTGTACAACATCAAATTAAAACTCTCCTCCCACTTGGAGAGGACTAAGCTAGGTTCACACTCTGTCAGAACAAATGACCACTTACACTGTGCTAGATTATTATTATTATTGTTGTTGCTGTTGCTGTTGTTGTTTTGTTGTTGTTGTTGTTGTTGTTGTTAGATTCAAAGTTACATTCAAAATAAACTGGACAGTGATCACTTCATTCAAAATAAACTGGATAATGATCACTTAGTCCTATACATGGAACTTTGATAATCGACACACTAAAGCCAAGGCGCTCCTTTCTCATCTAAACAGAATGACTGCTTCACGATAGATGCTTGTATAACAAAACTTACTAAGGTGGATAGACTTTCAAATCATACATGATGTTGGGACACATTTTCCTTTGCTGATAATTAATTCATTTCCAAGTTCATACATTTCTGAGCCTTTATACGCATTTATAAATGTTTTAAGCTAAAACAAGTGATAGAGTGCGAAGCTACCTTCATAAATGCTTCAACATCTTCTCATAAATTAAAACAGCCCTGTCATCGCCACACATTAGTGATGAATTTTGAGGACAAGTTGATATTAGGAAATAGGGTGTTTGTGAAAACAACGAAATCGATTCATCACCTGAAATGGGTTTAATTTGCAACAAGGGGTTACTTAATATGCGTGGGAGTGTAGTTGTTTGTCCTCACAGTATTATGACACAATGATTTAGTTGATATCATGCGATCATAGCCGACTCGAGGCTGTTCAACTGAAATCCTCGCCTTGAGGTGCGTCTTCCTGATAAGTTGTGGTTTCTGAAAGTCAGCTGACGTCTTAAGTGAGTTTAAGTGCAGACTCACTAGCTAGGCTGAACATATACTGACATAATCGTGAATGGTAATCGCCTGAAGGAGGTTTAACCCCTAAAAGATAGCAATTATTCATTCTCTTTTTCGAATACACTGATCACGAGGGCAAGCACATTTTCGACTTGAAAGTTAACATACACTATGCTACTTACTCCTATCTGATCGAAAATGTTACACTACATACATAAGCCCACGGGATCACTTGCAGTTGCGAACTGAGCAAGTTTACCCCAAAATTTTAAACACGTTTGTCTGAAATGTAGCTTATACTTTGCCACAGGTAACAAGTGTTTTGCTCGAATGGCCCATCCACCCCCTCTCCGCGGCTTCGTATGCCTATTCAAGAAATACAAAGTCTCCTCTAACCAATCCCCACCTCACCCCTCTCGTCATGCGCCCATGACGACATGCAGTCTCCCCTAACCATTCCCCAACCCCAACCCCACCCCCACCCCGCTCTAGTGTACCTAAGAAATACGCACTCCCTTCTAATCATCGTGCGCCTATGAAGACAAAAGCAAGTCTCCCCTACCCATTCCTACCCAACCCCTGTTCTCGAGTGCCTATGAAGACATACGCAGTATCCCTAACCATTCCACCCTCCCGCCTCTCGAGTGCCTATGAAGACATACGCAGTATCCCTAACCATTCCACCCTCCCGCCTCTTGTGTGCCTATGAAGACATACGCAGTAGCCCTAACCATTCCACCCTCCCGCCTCTCGAGTGCCTATGAAGACATACGCAGTATCCCTAGCCATTCCACCCTCCCGCCTCTCGAGTGCCTATGAAGACATACGCAGTATCCCTAACCATTCCACCCTCCCGCCTCTCGTGTGCCTATGAAGACATACGCAGTAGCCCTAACCATTCCACCCTCCCGCCTCTCGAGTGCCTATGAAGACATACGCAGTATCCCTAGCCATTCCACCCTCCCGCCTCTCGAGTGCCTATGAAGACATACGCAGTATCCCTAACCATTCCACCCTCCCGCCTCTCGAGTGCCTATGAAGACATACGCAGTAGCCCTAACCATTCCACCCTCCCGCCTCTCGAGTGCCTATGAAGACATACGCAGTATCCCTAGCCATTCCCACCCTCCCGCCTCTCGTGTGCCTATGAAGACATACGCAGTAGCCCTAACCATTCCACCCTCCCGCCTCTCGAGTGCCTATGAAGACATACGCAGTATCCCTAGCCATTCCACCCTCCCGCCTCTCGTGTGCCTATGAAGACATACGCAGTAGCCCTAACCATTCCACCCTCCCGCCTCTCGAGTGCCTATGAAGACATACGCAGTATCCCTAGCCATTCCACCCTCCCGCCTCTCGAGTGCCTATGAAGACATACGCAGTATCCCTAGCCATTCCACCCTCCCGCCTCTCGTGTGCCTATGAAGACATACGCAGTATCCCTAACCATTCCACCCTCCCGCCTCTCGAGTGCCTATGAAGACATACGCAGTATCCCTAACCATTCCACCCTCCCGCCTCTCGAGTGCCTATGAAGACATACGCAGTATCCCTAACCATTCCACCCTCCCGCCTCTCGAGTGCCTATGAAGACATACGCAGTATCCCTAACCATTCCACCCTCCCGCCTCTCGTGTGCCTATGAAGACATACGCAGTAGCCCTAACCATTCCACCCTCCCGCCTCTCGAGTGCCTATGAAGACATACGCAGTATCCCTAGCCATTCCACCCTCCCGCCTCTCGAGTGCCTATGAAGACATACGCAGTATCCCTAACCATTCCCACCCTCCCGCCTCTCGTGTGCCTATGAAGACATACGCAGTAGCCCTAACCATTCCACCCTCCCGCCTCTCGAGTGCCTATGAAGACATACGCAGTATCCCTAACCATTCCACCCTCCCGCCTCTCGTGTGCCTATGAAGACATACGCAGTAGCCCTAACCATTCCACCCTCCCGCCTCTCGAGTGCCTATGAAGACATACGCAGTATCCCTAACCATTCCACCCTCCCGCCTCTCGAGTGCCTATGAAGACATACGCAGTATCCCTAACCATTCCCACCCTCCCGCCTCTCGTGTGCCTATGAAGACATACGCAGTATCCCTAACCATTCCACCCTCCCGCCTCTCGAGTGCCTATGAAGACATACGCAGTATCCCTAACCATTCCACCCTCCCGCCTCTCGTGTGCCTATGAAGACATACGCAGTATCCCTAACCATTCCACCCTCCCGCCTCTCGAGTGCCTATGAAGACATACGCAGTATCCCTAACCATTCCACCCTCCCGCCTCTCGAGTGCCTATGAAGACATACGCAGTATCCCTAACCATTCCACCCTCCCGCCTCTCGAGTGCCTATGAAGACATACGCAGTATCCCTAACCATTCCACCCTCCCGCCTCTCGAGTGCCTATGAAGACATACGCAGTATCCCTAACCATTCCACCCTCCCGCCTCTCGTGTGCCTATGAAGACATACGCAGTCTTCTCCCCTAACCATTCATTAATTCATCAGTTGAGCCAATACGTCATGTAAATTTTTAGATGGCCGCATTTGCCTATCAAAAACTGATTAGCAACAACTTATTTCTTCTACGTGACTTTTCCTCCCTTAAGCTAGAAATACGGGAATATACTTATCGTTGCAAGTATGAAAGGTTTAAAAGTAAATGAGCTCGATGACACCTTTCTCACTGATACCTTATACTGGTACATCAAGAAGGTGTAAAGGTTAAGAAATTGATTCCATTTAATATTATCATAAAATGATAAATGCAGACATTAATTGGATTTAATGTAGACATTAAATCGAATGTAAACATTAATTATTTCACCCCGGCATTCAATCAAATAAATATTGACATTTATTCCTTTATGTCAGCACTGAATAATGCATGTATATATTAATTCGATTTAATGTCTATTAAATGGAACAAAAGTCGGCATTAAATAAATTATATCAGCATTAAAATCAATTAAAGCTAGCAAGTAATCAATAGCATAAATTGAAATAATGTTAGCATTTAATTGATTTAATGCCAACATTAAGAACTGTGTCCTGATTGGCTAATCCCAAAAATCTAATATAATGTTGACATTAATTCAATTTAATGTTGATCTAAATTCAACTTAATGATGAAATAAGTCAGTATCCATGTCCATGGCGGCCTGCAATAATAACCGTCTGTGCTTCTTGGGTTTCGGTACTTTCAGTTAAAAACGTAAAAGAAGGTAGATTTAATATACAAAAGACGGTTAGGATATCCTCAACAAGGAAAAGACTACCGATTTTTCATTTTGTTGCCGGCCTTTTTGTAGAGAACGTTTTATTGCAGCTGAGAAGTAATTGTATCTGGTCAGCGATGTTTCCCCTTTCTACTGGGTGCTTCCATGGCGCTTCGTCTAGTTCTGTACAGGATGTCTATGTACGCACTATCTAAGCGAAACGCCATCGTAGGATGGCGCGTAGCGTAAAAAAAAATTTTTTGAATATACATACGTCGTACATCAGTGGAAATGTCTATTTCCGGGCCTTGCACAGTAGCAGCGATCGAGCGGGATAAAAGGGGCGCCGGAAGTCGTTTTAAGGAGCTCAGTCTGCATCGTTCGACAAACGGACAATCTAATGAAGCGAGAAACAACATCACTTGAATATTATTCAACTCTTAATCAAATTGCTGTATCCTGATTTAAAAACAGCAACACAGAATAAAAAAGATGATAGATTTGGAACGAGAAATATTTCACAACATTTCAAAACCCTGTGACAAGGGTGAAGTCACACTGTGAAAAGCAAACACTGGAGACGACACGTACAAACCTTGACAGGACTTGACGGATAGATTCTCTGTGTAAAGATAACTGTACCGAGCATACACAAAGAATATCTGCGACCTGTCCTCACATCACGAACATTGGCATAAACAAGAGATGCAAAACACCGTAACTATTACCGCAAATGATCAAACCCGATGAAAAGTAGTTCTCATCAGGTCCCCTACTTTTGTAAGATGAGGCTTCACTTCAATTAGAAGGTGTTATCAAATTCAAGCTTATCTTAAGTCTCCTGAATCAGTGAAGCGATCACCAGGGGTGATAAAAGACTCAAATACCAAGATTAAAAGTAAACAGACTGTTTCCTTGTCGGGGGGGGGGGGCAACCACAACCATCCTTTTTTTGGCTTGATATATTACCCTGTAATGAATGTTTCACTGACTGACTTGAGAAGCATGAACGTACTATATAGTATGGCAATGAACTCTTTTACGCGAACTATCAGAGTGCCACTGAATGGACTATGAAAGTGCTACTTAACCTGACCTTTCAAGTGACCCTAAAAGATGTAAACGAGATTACACAAAGACAAGGAAAAATAATATGGCTGTGGGTGAAACACTAGAATGCAAAAAAGAAAAGGATTGAAATTTTGATGACTTCATAACCTAGATATGTGAGTCTTCACCAAACACTCCTTAAGTCTACAATCAATCTGAGACATTCTCATATCAAGCATGCAATCTGTCACTGTTTACATCTCCTTGAGGTACACTGCTTACAATGTTTTCAATACAATGTTTTCAGAGTTCAACTTCTGTAACTTTAGTTGGCCTAGGTTAGGCCATACCCCCAAAATGATCTTGCCATCATCATACAAAACCTGATACAATAAGACAAAACCCAAAGGTCCACTCAAAGCAATTAAGCTGGCTGACGTCATAGCTGGATCCAAATGGGAGCTTCCAAAGGGTGGATCAAGGGAATGAAGGAAGGCTAGCTCCCTCTTTTGGATTTTTGTTGCCATAAATACTACAACAGCCTTGTTCCAATATTTCCATATATGGCCACATCTGCTCTTCTGCACTCTTTGTCCCACCTAAGAAGAATCCTAAATTGTTCCCCTGCTTCCTACTCCCGTCTCCTCAACCCCTTCTCCACCCCCTCCTTCCCCTCGCCTACTTCTAAAAATTTTGTTGACAAAATATACTTTTCACTACCTTGTTGGGTAACCATATTTAGGTAAGTAGCAATGGTTGCCTCTATACCCCCCCCCCCTCTCTCCAACTCAACCAAAACTCCCTTTTATGATACCTGCATCATGCTGCTTCCATTAAACAATGAGACCAAACTAATAATTAATGACATACATAGTTAACACTTCTGGGAGTGATTGATGCCTTACAAATATTTTTTCATTGACTTAAAGAACAATCATGCTGCTTTTGTTTAAGTAACCAGAACTGAAAGATTAATTAGTAGAATCGTTTTACTCATGAAGTGACCAGTACCATAAACTAATTGTACATGTTACTATTTCACATATTAATTTAGCATGATTGAATCCCACTTATGTACAAACAGAAAGGGGTGGGGGGGGGAAGGGGGAGTTACAAAGAACTTCAAGTAACAAGGGAGTTTGGAGATGCACACTGTGACTGCATCCTGATATTTCTTTTTCTACATTATTTTCTTCAATACATACAAAAACACCCAATTGAGGGGACTGAGCAATTTAGCCTGAAATTTTAAATAATGTTCTTCTTTACTCTTTAAAAGCATACTTATCTTCTGAAAAGCTTCTGAAGTTTGTTCATCCTTATGTTTTACAACTTAAATATTAAAAGAGTTCCCATGTGGTCCTTTTGAGATAACAAAGACCTTTTCAAGTTCAAGATGCAGGCCTAAAGTCTGGGGGTGGGAGGCAGCACTAGGCAACTTTTAACCCCCTACAAAATGTTAAACTAGAGCACCAATGGTGCTGAAGCTCATACCTTCAACCAATTAAGGATCCCTGGCTTCTAGTCTTTGTTAGTGCAAGCGTCATATGACTTTAAATAACGTCAAATGGATTATGACCCCAAACCTCACATACCCTGATGGCACCTTCCTGAACGTCACCAAAAATTTGTCATGCTATCTTTGTTAAAATGTAAGTTGTTTCACGAATATAATTTAAGAAAGCAAAAGCCCCTAGGGCCCATCTTCGGCCTTGGACCCCAAATTTCAAGTATCATTATGACAGACCATCAACATTGTACAAGAGAATCTGTAGTTGAAGATGCACTTTTGCACACATCATAAAAGAGCCATAGGGTCCACATGGGCTTTTGGACCAAAATTCCACAAAACCAGAAACAGATCACTAGCCAAGCATCATTATAACAGACCGTCAACTCTGTTAAACATTAACTGGAGGAAAAGTTCATCACTTGCAATACTAAACAAAATGGACCCTATGGTCCATCTTGTGCCTTGGACCCCAACTTGCTAAACACCCTGAAGGTGCCACTACCCGAATATAATTATGACAAACCATCAACATTGTACAAGACAATCTGCAGAAGTAAGCAATTTGCAAAATGTCATAAAAAGGGCCATAGGGCCCATATGGGACCTTAGACACAAACTTCCAGAACACCATAAACAGATCACTAACCAAGCACCATTATGACATGCCTTCAACTCTGTTTTATATTAACTGGAGGAGGAATTGACCATTTTGCAATATTTCACAAAATGGACCCTAAGGTACACTGGACCTTGGACCCAAAATTTCTGTACACCTTAAAAGAACCATTAACCATTAACAGAGGATCACTATGACAAACACACCCACGTGCTCTGACAATTCACACACAATGGAAATACCCAATGGAAATCTTATTAAGCAGCTCCCTTTAATCTAACCTAAACAACTGCACAGGATTGACCTCTTCTACACAGACAGTTTTAAAGAGGATGCAGTACAGAGAAAAATAGGTAGTAAAGTGATTTTGTGAGACTGGTAAAATAGAGGGGTGGCACAAAATTGGTAAGAAAGGTATCAAAAGTATCCTTCATCCCAAATTGGAGAAGTAATTTGTAAGGACCATTAACAGAGCTTCATTGTGACAAATCATCAACACTGTACAACACAATTTGTAGGAGAAAAAGTGTTTTGTAAAATTTCATAAAATGAGCCATTGGGGCCCACATGGGACCTTAGACCAAAATTCAAGAACACCATAATGAGATCACTAACCAAGCATTATAATGAGAGGCTGTTACCTCTCTTTAAACATTAAATAGAGAAGAAGTTAATTACTTTGCAATATTTCACAAAATGGATCCAACGGTCCATCTTGGGCCTTAGACCAAAAATTCCTGAACACCCCGAAGGGACCAATAACAGAGTAACATTATGGCAAACCATCAACATTGTGCAAGAGAATCTGTAGGAGGAGAAGCATTTTGTAGAATTTCATAAAATGGGCCCTAGGGTCCACATTGGACCTTGGACCAAAAATTCCTGAACACCCCAAATGGCCCACCACCCAAGGAACATTGTGCCCAAGTTTCAAACAAATCCATGAAAGCATGTGGGAGGAGAAGCATTTTGAACAAGTGTGGACAGATAGATAGATAGATAGATAGATAGATAGATAGATAGATAGATAGATAGATAGATAGATAGATAGATAGATAGATAGATAGATAGATAGATAGATAGATAGATAGATAGATAGATAGATAGATAGATAGATAGATAGATAGATAGATAGATAGATAGATAGATAGATAGATAGATAGATAGATAGATAGATAGATAGATAGATAGATAGATAGATAGATAGATAGATAGATAGATAGATAGATAGATAGATAGATAGATAGATAGATAGATAGGATAGATAGGATAGATAGATAGATAGATAGATAGATAGATAGATAGATAGATAGATAGATAGATAGATAGATAGATAGATAGATAGATAGATAGATAGATAGATAGATAGATAGATAGATAGATAGATAGATAGATAGATAGATAGATAGATAGATAGATAGATAGATAGATAGATAGATAGATAGATAGATAGATAGATAGATAGATAGATAGATAGATAGATAGATAGATAGATAGATAGATAGATAGATAGATAGATAGATAGATAGATAGATAGATAGATAGATAGATAGATAGATAGATAGATAGATAGATAGATAGATAGATAGATAGATAGATAGATAGATAGATAGATAGATAGATAGATAGATAGATAGATAGATAGATAGATAGATAGATAGATAGATAGATAGATAGATAGATAGATATAGATAGATAGATAGATAGATAGATAGATAGATAGATAGATAGATAGATAGATAGATAGATAGATAGATAGATAGATAGATAGATAGATAGATAGATAGATAGATAGATAGATAGATAGATAGATAGAGAGATAGATAGATAGATAGATAGATAGATAGATAGATAGATAGATAGATAGATAGATAGATAGATAGATAGATAGATAGATAGATAGATAGATAGATAGATAGATAGATAGATAGATAGATAGATAGATAGATAGATAGATAGATAGATAGATAGATAGATAGATAGATAGATAGATAGACAGACAGACAGACAGACAGACAGACAGACAGACAGACAGACAGACAGACAGACAGACAGACAGACAGACAGACAGACAGACAGATAGATAGATAGATAGATAGAGTGACGCCGCGTGATCACAATAGCTCACACCAGCATGCTGGTATGAGCTAATTACTGTTGTCTTAATTACATCTTCACACAGCTCCCCTAGCAAGATATTCCCCCCCAAAAAAAATGCCCCTCAGTACATTCTCTGTCTATAGGCCTGCCAAAATAGTTGTTTTTCAGACCCCAGAATTTTTTTGAGAAGGAGAAACATGTGTGCAGTTCTTTGAGGTGGATCAATGCAATTATTAACACACTATGGACATAAGCAACATAATCATAAGTACAGAAAGTGGATGTTCCAATTTTCCAGACCATATGGCAAATTTCATAAACCAATCATCCAAAATGCAAAGACTCAAGATTAATACATCATCTTTCCAGATTTTCCCCATTTTTCCCTCTGCATGGAAACCTTAGGTAAGTTTAAATATGCTATTCCTCCATCTTTTATCAAAAAAGACTTTTGAATAAAACCTAAATTATACTAGTTATAAACATCCCATCACTCTCCGCAAGTAACATTAGGTAACATTAAGTGCTGTAAATAAATACTTCGAAAACATTTATACAGTGTGTAAGATAAAATACAACCGATGCCTAAATTACAAAAAATAGCTTCTTCCAGGCACCAGAAGTACATGTAAAGAAAGATATAGTTTCATAAAGAAAATAGTTTTAACCTTTGACCTTTCAACACATTATTTTCTCCACTGTTCATTTTCCAGTCACAATGTGATTTTGAACTTAATGTTAAACCCATCTAGTCATAAATATTTCCAGTAATAATATAGTCTCCATTTGAAATATTCTCCAATTTTGCCAAAAGCTTATAAAATGGCAATCAATTTAATGAAGTAAGTTTTTTAAAGCACTCTGCTGCTTATATACATGTATATATGTCTGTGCAAATGCCAGTGAGAGGCCATTATCTCTTTCATTTATTATAGCCCCAGAAAACTCGTTTCAGCCCAACACCCTTTAAATTCATTATCTAATGGTACTTTTGGCAATTCCTACCTCTCTTTGCAAAGAAAAATTTAAATTGATCTGAAAATGAAGTATCAATAACAGGCAATCAAATAGCAGACGCCATGAGTCCTGAAAACAAACATGGATGTTTTATATTGTGTGTGAGCACGACAAAACTCGCAACGAATGTTGTAACTCTGATATCACAGTGATGCAAGGGCAGAGAAAAATAAAACAGTGCAGGACCATGAGGTTACAATAAAGCCATCTTCCAAAGTTATATGACTTGATGAGCTGTTATCATAGTGAGGAGACATGGGATAATCAGCAAACTTAACATACAGAAAAAGGTTTCTATGACATATTGATACAGTATGACTTTATCTACCCTAGAATTTCACATGAATCTGTTTATATCTGGTGGAAACAAAGATAAAGTGTGGTAACAAGTATAGAGAGAGAAGTGACATAAGCCAGAAGTCACAGAACTATCCAAGCAATGTTGTAATGGGGTCACAAACGTGGCACACAGCAGCAAAGTGTCTACGGTATGTGAGACCCACTGTGACTGCTGATTATGTCCAGGCCCCCTTATACCATGTTGACAGATTTTCATGATAAATACAGAAAATAAACCATTAAACTTGTGTTTGGTCATTCTGTCAAGCTAATCATAACTGTGCTAATCTCAAAAATGTGAAGAATGAAAGAGCATCAAAATGATCACATAATCATTATAAAGAGAGAAGGGCACAGAATCTTGAGGCCATCTACCTAATTATATGTGGAGGGATATATGGAGGGATGAGAGATAACTAGCAGATTCACTTTTAACTGGCAATACTATCTTTAAAACTTAGATAACTTTGTCCAAAAGATGGTTTAAGGGGCTTTTTAGTCACCCCATCCTATATAACTTGAACCATCAGGTGAGCAATATGGAACTGAACATTTCCTTGGAAGTTACTCTCATGACATCTTACAACACAAGTATTCCACATCCAATTAGACTAAGGGGTTATCTTTTGTAGATTAAACAATTTATTAGCAATGAAAGTGTCATATGATTAAAAACACAACCATTTAGTATTGATAATATTCAAGTAACCAGGCAAATTCAAAGGATGACTAAACTAGTGCTCGATTTATGATTATGGATGCAAATTTGGCTCTCCAAAATTTGAAAATTGTTCATTTTCAAACCACAATTTTGTGGCAAGTAAACATGCAAGTTTCCATACTAGTACAGTTTAGCCACATATTACAGGTATTTCCAAGCCACAATAATATTCGACGCATTTTTGCAGCACTCTCAGTACAGGTATATCCCTTAACTTTAAACATTAAAGGTGCAATTTCTATGTTTTCACTGGTTGCACACCTACAAATACAGCAACCTCACTGACAGCTAATAGGTACAACAGGCACCATCTACTTAAAAACTTTCATCACAATGTGGAAGCAGCAGTAAATGGCTTAAGTCTGCACCAATTCTTTAGCCTATCCTTCAAACTGCACCTACTTTTAGGGCTAAGCCTATCCTTAGGATGCCCCATCTTTCAGGTTGCACCTTCCCTTTAGGTTGCATCTATCCTACAGGCTGCACCTACTCTTTACGTTGCATCTATCCTTCAGGTTGCACCTACTCTTTAGGGTGCATCTATCCTTCAGGTTGCACCTACTCTTTAGGGTGCATCTATCCTAGAGGTTGCACCTACTCTTTAGGTTGCATCTATCCTTCAGGTTGCACCTACTCTTTAGGTTGCATCTATCCTACAGGTTGCACCTACTCTTTAGGTTGCATCTATCCTACAGGTTGCACCTACTCTTTACGTTGCATCTATCCTTCAGGTTGCACCTACCCTTTAGGTTGCATCTATCCTTCAGGTTGCACCTTCCCTTTAGGTTGCATCTATCCTACAGGTTGCACCTACTCTTTAGGTTGCATCTATCCTACAGGTTGCACCTACTCTTTACGTTGCATCTATCCTTCAGGTTGCACCTACTCTTTAGGGTGCATCTATCCTTCAGGTTGCACCTACTCTTTAGGTTGCATCTATCCTACAGGTTACACCTACTCTTTAGGTTGCATCTATCCTACATGTTACACCTACTCCTTAGGTTGCATCTATCCTTCAGGTTGCACCTACCCTTTAGGTTGCATCTATCCTACAGGTTGCACCTTCCCTTTAGGTTGCATCTATCCTACAGGTTGCACCTACTCTTTACGTTGCATCTATCCTACAGGTTGCACCTACTCTTTACGTTGCATCTATCCTTCAGGTTGCACCTACTCTTTAGGGTGCATCTATCCTTCAGGTTGCACCTACTCTTTAGGTTGCATCTATTCTTCAGGTTACACCTACCCTTTACGTTGCATGTATCCTTCAGGTTGCACCTACCCTTTAGGTTGCATCTATCCTTCAGGTTGCACCCATCCTCCACTATGCCTTGTCCTCCAGGATTCACCTATCCTGCAGGCTGCACCAATCCTTCAAAATGCCATATTCTTCCAGCTGCACCTACTGTTCAGGCAGTCCACCTCCTTCAGGCAGCACCTTGTCTTAAGGTTTCAGCTTCCCTTAAGGTTGCACTGATCTATCTGGTTTCACATATCCTTCAGGCTGCACCTTACCTATCCTTCACTGCCAATCCTTCAGGCTACACCTTTCCTTCAGGCTACACCTTTCCTCCAGGCCACACCTATTTTTCAGGCTACACTTGCTATATATTCAGGCTACACCTATCCTTCACTGCCAATCCTTCAGGCTACACCTATATCCATCAGGTTACACCTATCCTTTAGACTAAACCTGTTATTCAGGCTACACCAATCCTTTATAGGCAGCTGCTAAAGACTGTATCTTTTAAAGTTATGGGATTTAAGGTTTCCATTTTCATCAACCATAATTACATTTTCTAATGAGAAAGACATAGAATACAAAAGAATACTCCTTGACACCCATAACAACATGAATACTGAAAGCTCCCAATCTAGTATAATCCTTTCCATGACAGTACACAAGCTCTCCTACAAATTATGAAAGGGTTGTTATTGCAGCCTCTTCTTTATGCTATCTGCACATTGCTTTCATTTTGCCATTTGCAGAAATTATTTTCTTGTAATCTAAGTGCTTTATTGTCAAATGAATTTCCATAGCAGCACATTATTTTCCAGAAATTTCCCTTTCACACATCACAAACTGCCTATGTTGTAAACTATGTCACCTCTTTGCCTTTTCCCTCTCAACCATCCTTTGACATTTTTACTAAAACATAAAAGTAAGCAGTTTAACAAACATTTTCAAACAAACACGCTACACTGATTATGACTACTCTACTCTCCACACATACTATGAAAACAAGCGTTCCATGAGTTTATAAGTAATCGCCATATTCATAAGATCTTAAATGGTGTCACATCCAAATCTAATCTGTATCGGTAAATCTCATAAAACAACTTTTTTAAGTATTTAAAGACGTTTTTCCTTTCCTCCATAAAAATAAATATACAAAATCATTTCAACACCCAAGAGAATCTGCCACCTTTACCCTATTGCCAATAAACAAGTCATTTCAATCTGGTGTCTCAATACTAATGATTGGCATAACTATCCTTGGGGGTTGTTCAATTATCGCAATTTTGGTGAGACCAAAGAAATCTCTTTCTGAATCTTCTTCATCAGACTGCGGATCGATGCCACCAAATTCTATGGTGATATTTCCGTACTCTCTCAGAAAGGGACAAATGTCGAGAATGAAAGTGCAGAAATCTTTTCGAATACCAAACCACCCTGTAAAAGAAAGAAGCAAAAAGTATTAAATGGCAATTTCCTGCTGCATTTTAACCTCATCTTTATTTACGAACTCTCGTAAAATCAACACAGGACCTATAGTCCAGGCTACAAGCCATATGACGTTGTTGTATATATGTTTTTCAACAGTCTGGTTAAGTTTTAGTTGCTGATTCCACATGATCCTGTGGGTGCCAGTTGATAACTGATGAGCATTTTTTGCTGGAATACCAAAATCCAAAATGGCCACCAAAATCTACTGTTTGACATGTATCTCCTCTATAGATGTAAGAAAATTCTGCAAATAGCTAAATCTTACTTGGAAGTGCAAAGTTAATGTACAGCATATTTCCCATTAATTATTCAGTGGTCTCGATAAGAATATGTGACGTTATGGCACATACATCACCTTACCATCGATGCCACATAAGTCCACTTTTCATTCCTGGGAGAAAATCTAAGGGTTTAATTCACACATGGTCAGTTACACAAACGTAGATAATGCTGCATTAAGGGTGAGTCTTGATATCTGCAGTAACATGGCTAATTTTAAAAACCCTGAATAACCCACATAATTAAAACCTCAGAGAACTGAAGATGGTTTAAACACTTTACACAGGCATGTTAAAGTTGGGTGCTTCTGCAATTCTCTTGTTCATGGTTAAATCATGTACTCAAGGTCAAGTACTGTAGGTCAAGTCTCCAGTATACTAGAATGTTTGATCTGATGCTCTGACTTTAACACATGCAGGAGGGAAAAGTGAGGAAAATATGACTCTCTATAAATGAGATCAAGTTTGCTATGTAAATGCTACCGGACCAACAGTGTGGTGCTTCTGTTTTTTTCCTGTCATTCTACCAAAAAAAAAAACAGTTTCTCTTCAGTAACCATAAGTGGTGAGCATACTAAGGGTGATCAGACTACATCACTTGGGTAAAAATTTGCAGGTATTGTCACCACATGACAGCATCACAAAATCAGGTCCAAGTCGAGTGTAAATGATACAGTCATTGTATTGTTCATCTTCATCCTTTTTCTCCATTTTAAAATTAAGGATAGCAAGGAGCTACTGTAAGTTGAAATGCTAGTACAAATCTCTCTTGAATACTTCCTCCTACTTATGTTATTTACATGACTCCTAAATACATACACAAGAGATACACGTATGGGAATTCTATCACAGCAAAATGAAAAACTAAAAGCAATTTCAAAATGTGTCATTGATTTACATTTTGAAAAGAAGGTTGGGTTGACAATTTAGAAAAGCCTAAGTAGTGTTGCCTACAAACACAGACTGACATAAAAGCCAAAATTTTATTAAGGTGTGATTTGAGGAGGATATCCCTAAAGAGTACTGTGCATCAGCTTGGCAGCTTTATCATTTAAAACTGCTAAGAATCCACCAGCTCATGTAAAAATATCACAAAGATCATCTGAGCATTAAAGTGTGGCCACTTAATGTTTAAAGGGAAAAATGCCATCACATCAATTTGATTCAGTAAAGTTTGACATCCCAATTCAAATTTTTTTTTATCATGTGATGTAATTTCTGTCACTGAGCATTTACGATTCAAACAGAATAACTCCTTGGTTTAACAGACAACATGTATGTTTATATGAAATGTCAGAAAAGAGGCTTGAAAGGAAAACAAGAGGAGATTTGTAAGATGTAGCAGATGTTCCTATAAAGTGAGTTTGGGTTGACTGGTTACTCCCTTTAAGATGTGATTTCAAGTCTCATAAGATTCTTCAAGTTTGAATGCTAACATGCAAGATATTATCAATGGTAACTGTGGCACCTCATTGCCTTCATTACTCAGCAACAGACTGTTTATTAAAAGCAAGGAAAGTTTCAACAAGTCAGATCCATTGATGCAAGACATTTTGTGAGTCAAACCAGGGTGACGCCGACACCGTTATCGCTTCCAGCTGAAAGAAGGCGGAAACTGTCTCACCTTCAACTCATAGCATATACATTATTCAGAGTAGTGTGCATACCTCAAAATAAAGAAAAAGTCAACAGAAAGATAAAAGGTTGTAATATTAAAATATGCTGATTGATCAGAGAACGATTCAAGGGTATTATTCTTGTATGAGCTGAATTATTGAAAGGGACTGTCTGTACAGACGAAAGGAATATTTACTCTGCAAGGATACTTCATATAAGAGAAAAAAAAACTGTTTGAAAAACAAAGACAAAAGTTTTCTGCGTAAGGAAGTCGGGGACCTACATGTATTAAAGACATGCCATTCTTTGCATAAGGGCAGCATGTTAATTTAGTTTAATACACATTTGTCAATCACTACCATTTGTAAAAGTGTAAAGAGAAGTGGCTGTACAGTTGCTGAAAATTAGCAAATTTGATAAAATATGCTAATGTCTCCTATTTCCCCTGAAATTGCCTTTTCAAAGAGAAAATACTCTTTCCTAAAATATGACTGTATATTGTGAATGACAGCATACAGGTATGTATTCACTTGAAGTGTTGATGTGATGATGAAGTGAGTGGTATATGGAACAAATCACACTTAGCAATCAACACTATATACATTGGAGAGTAAAGTATGTACACGGTCCAATAAAGGTATGTTTTCATTCTCCAAGAGTCACCTATGACATTCTACCCAAAATTTTAAGATGCTATATTTAACTAAAATTTTGAAAATTATTAATAACCAACTTTCCTGTATAAAAAATTTCACATTACAATCAGAAGGTATCAGATTACCCCTACATATTTAGAAACTTATACATACATGGACTTGAAATAAACAGTGCAGTCAATGTATACACCCCATAGTGTGCACATCCCCTAACCACCAATACAGCAAAAGTTTTTGCCCTTTCTGAGAAAGTAAGCCCTAAATGATTCATCTACCCATGGTCAAGTTACAAACTGCATAAAATTGGTGCTTTGAGAAATTGCAGAAGTTCAAGAAAATCCCAATCCGCATTGTCCAATATACAGTCTGTCGTGTACTGTTAAGTGCTAAGGATAATTTCACACTACGGCAGATGTGGATTAAGATCTCCTAATACAAAATCTTTTAATATTTTATTATCTTTTACCATTCTCCTGATTCAACTCTTCAAAGCTTGATCATTTCTGAGATAAGTCATAAGCTACACAAAACTTATGATATACAGTGTAGCACAGCCTAAAAGTTTCCTTGTTAACACCCTACCCTGTCAATTATTTCTTCATTAGTTGCCAGCTAATTTCCAATTCGATGCATGAGATTACATTTGGCGAGGGGGCAAATCTTAGTTCCAAAATAAACTCCTCAGGACATATCAACATTTAACAACTGTTCTTGAAATTAAGTTTTATTAAACAAAAGATAACATTGAAAAACATCTTTTGAGGACCTTCCTCTGCAGATTTAGCTAATTATGTATCTTCATCATGTAGGGGTAAAACAGAATTTTTTTGTAAAATTGTCACTTCAGTTGAATTTTGATGGGAACAGTGGCTATTTTTGACAAGTTAACAATTCTTTCAACAACAAATAAACAGGAAAAACACTTTATCCACAGGTTTCACACCATGTAAATTACTATTCATGAAGGTTTAAATTATTAATAATGGTAATGTTTAAGAAACGATGACATGAAAATGTCACCGCTGACTGATGTGAAAAAAGATTGAAAACATGGAAAGTAGCAACAATTCCCACCAAAATGGATCATCTTATAAATTAAAATTCAAACCCATGACTTGAATACACATTACTTACTGTAAATATGCTTTTCTCTTTTGTAAAGGAGGGACTAAAACATTAGCTATCCTTTGCTTTCTAAATCTACCTTTGTTTGGAGATAGCGTATAAAATAATGATATGCCTTCAGGGTTTATCTTGAGCTTATTAAACAGTTATTGGACGATACAGTCAACATCCCACTTCTAACTACACGCTCGCTGGCAAGTATTTAACTTTATTTTATGTAATGTTTATGAAAGAAATGATGACCCTTTGCAGCCCTCTCTCACATCATTATTTTTGTAAAGCTTATCAGTTATTTCATAAATGGTTAAACTTTGAAAAGGTACATACATCTTGAGAAAGGAAAAAGGATACTACAGCAAATCCAATGGATCTTTCAGTAGAAGGTTTAATCTACTATTCAAGTGTTTAGCACAACAAAGTTTTGTCTGGCTACATGTAGGCCTTTACGATTTGACCTCCGTAAAAATGATCAGCTGCTATTTTTCTAGTCTGCCTATCATTGGAAAATTTCGCTGCAGCAGTGATCTCGAAGACACAATTGGTAGATGCAAACATATTCCACAAAAATGTATTCACAGCTATTTTATTTGTAATGGCCTTTAATAGGCAACTGCATGACATGGTAATGTCTTACCCCACTCACACAATAGTATGGTGGGGTATAAAAACAGCTTTTTTTAGCACAGTCACTATAGCATATTCCCACACCTTTAAAACAGAGGTCAAAGCTCATACTGTTGTCCATGCTTATAGAAATGTTTGTTACACCTGCCGGGTGGGGAAGACAGTTTTTGTGAACATGTGGAAACTAAAGCATTCTATAATAACATGTTTAAAAGGTTAAAAAACAGCAATTTTCATGGTACAGTATGTGTATCAATAACAAAACAATGTTTTCTTCTACTTTCTGTCCTTAACTCACAGCAGAAATTTTACAATTTACAACTTACTGTAGGTTATGAGAGTTATTAATCAGACTTTCAAAGAGATTAATCCATTACCACTTTTACATACAGGGACCAATGGACTATAGGATTAAAGGGAAATCTCCCAGCAAAACCCCTGAAACTTCTTCCATGTAGGGACCCAAGACAACATGACTGACAAGATCAGCCCTTGCATAGCCTGCAAATAGTGTTGGAGACAGGTGTCTTGAATAGCTCCAACAAAACTTTTACTTGTACATCATCAAGATGACTGGCATACACAATAAACCTTATGCATACAGGTATGACCTCACAGAACAGAAAGTGTGCCCTCCAGTGGAGGCATGCATGTATCATTGCAACCTACACCAACAAATGCAGACAGCTGATTATTTGCATACTAATATGGGATACATACGAAAGTCCACTTCGCACGCGTGTGAAGTGTACATTGTGCGTGCAGTGTTCTTCATTGCCTGCCTCCAAAATGATGTCGTGTGACGTCAGTTCATAAGGTCTTTACTCTGCGATTATAATTACAGCACTACTCCCTGGGTTTATCACCATAATAGCATACAATTCTGTTTTACATTATGCTTTCTTAGAACTAGAACATATATCTGACTGACCATCTCCAGAACCAATACAAACATGCCTTTAATCTCTGTATATGCACTATTTTTATGACCCCTTGTTAGTTGTTACCATGGTATATTCTAGAATTCTGCAAGCAATTAACAGCCAGGGTGTCATATTACAAGAGAAGCAATCTACGACAAACATTGTTTTCACATGACCTCATCCCTTAATAAAAGCCTCCATCTAGTCTTGTCAGGTGAAACAGGTGAACAAGAAGTCATTTATTACTCTTTTCAAATATGCTAATTGTGATATATTAGTCATTATCCACCCTTTAAATTGAACAAGAGCTATTCAAGTTCAGTCTCTCGTGTCTCCTGCATTCACAAAGTCATTCACACTGAGATCAAAGTAAACAGTAACATGTAACTAAAAGAGCTTCCCAGAATTTAGTGACCTTCGACGTATCTGCTAGTACATGCAAGTATATAAAATCGCTTGTAGGATGGCAATTAGCTTAATTGAGAATCCCCAGACACGACAGAGAAACTAATAAGTATAAATTACAGTTTTTAGCACAAACACATAAAAAGGTCGAGTCAAAACTACTTTTGTGGTATTTGTAATCAGTGGTCTGTGCCATGTGTTACTTTGTACATTCAAAAACAGTATTTACAGCATACTTAACCAATCAGCTGGGTTCTCCGATATTTTATCCAAAGTTGAATAAACATGCTGTGGAGTATATAACTGACTTTAACACTCTACCAGATCAAGCCTATGGTACAGAGTGGGGAGCTAAGGGGTGCAAACCCACAGAAATATGCTTTTTTGAGTGAAAGTGCATTCATTTTGGTCCAACTTGTGACTACCAAATCACTCATCTTTCAGTAAAAAAGTGTTTTAATAAGCCAATAAGAGTGGTTCCGTACAGCTATGACCATTTTCTTTCTCTTGAAAAACACCAGTCAAAGAAAAAGTCACAACATCTATACAAAAAAACTTCAGTCACATGAATGTTACTGAATATTCTGCTTCTCTAGAGATGAAGCACTATGGTGGAATTCACTTTGAGAAGTTGGTTTAAATTTTTTCAGCCATGTTTGTAGATAAGACAATACTCCTGTTTAGAAACTTCCGGCTGATAAAATCACTTCAACTGAAATACTAATAGGTCTCTTGACAAATCAATCAGTGCGTAAGGCTGTTAGAGGCAAAATGATACAGGATGTGATAAAGCATGTTTTTCTTCCTCAAGATCTCCGAGCGAAGATACCGAGAAAGGACATCAAAGAATCTGTGTGCCAAGAGCTTTACATACAATGACTTTAAAGAGGACCTTAAGTCTAGAACTACAAGAACATATATTTTAAAGCCTGGAAAATGAATTTCATTCATCCAACTCCCATTTTCATAGCTTACTCTGTTGCTGAGACATAAAATATTGAAATTTATGCACTTAATTTGAAATAGTTGATTGAACAATAATTTGTGGTGCCCTTCTTGTTCAACTCACATTACCTGCTTTTGTTTCCTTTAAATTAAGATATTTATATGATCTTGAAACATTTACTGTTTTCTTGCAAAGTATTTTGTACAGGGAGGCTAATACAGCCAAGTCACCCTACTGTATAACAGAAGGACAGTGATAATGTTTTGACACAAGTTGGAGTGGTTTTCAAAACACAAAAAAAAACAAAGCCAGTAATTCGAGTAGTACAAGAATGATATCACAAATTATTGTGCAATCTACCATTTTAAATTGAGTACATAAGCTTTAAAATTTTATATCTCAGCTCAGGAATTTCCTGTAAAGATGGGAGTTGGACCATTTGGATGCATTTTTCAAGCTTTGTAACAAGTATTTTTGAAATTTTAGACTTTAGTTACACTTTAATATAAAACACTGAAGACAACTGAAGATACTCACAATGATTTCCGCTTCGTTGGCCGAATGAAGTTGGAATAAGTACAATAAGGGTGATATATAGAGGACAAAATACTGCAACGTATGGAAGATCATTGTTTTGGTCTAATCTGTGCACTAACAAAACCTGTTGAAAAAAAAAGGAGAAACTCTGTGTTATTGCACAAGAATTCAAGATCCAGACCTCATCCAAGAAATACAAGAGGGATGGTCTTTGAAACCTCCCAGACAGTTACAAAGATTTTTCTAGCTCTTGAATCAGCCCATGTACATTTTGCAATATCTAGATATTTAAAGTCATTATTGGTACTACACAACTGACACGTGAAGATTAGTAATATGTACAGTAGTATACATGAAAATTAAGTTGGCTCCTTCAGTCCACATTTTCAGACATTGGCTACAGAATCACTAATTCATTCTACTAGTACCAAAGAACAGGTTTCTCTGGATTTGTTCACTTGAGTGTTCAACTTATGGGACTTGCCAAATCAATATTTCGCATTAAGGTAATCTCTGGCCATTCCAGCTCTCTCAGACTAAGTTTTTATTAACAAGGTTCCAAAGTATATTGCCATTTTATTCTCATCTTATAATGAAAAAATCTTTATTGCATTTATGCCTTTAACAATTACTTTCGGAACTTGGACTTTGCACACGTCTGTAAGCTTGAGTATGCAGGTATTCAAGAATCTCTAGCACAACCAGGAAAGTCCCATCAATATCAGGATAGTTGAAGACTTCCCAGTAGATCTCCCTCAAGTTCAGGGTTTGAGAATTTTGGAATCATTGCAATTTATGACAGGGCCAAACTTAATTCTCTGTCTCAACACAATCCCAATGAATGTTGCAATAGGAAAAATGCTTAAATTGTAGGTAAAAAATGTCACTAATTGCAACAGAGTGAATGAATATCTCGTCACAGTATTTTCACAACAATGTCCACATGAAAAATTACAAAATGATATTTTAATTCCAACTGCATTTTCTAAGACTGCAGTTCAATACATAAAATTTGTTCATTTGAATGAAGTTACTTTACATCAAAGTACATGAAATACATTGCTTCTGATGGTACAGGTTTCCTCACTTGATATCCTATGTACAAAATACAGTATTATGTAACACCTAAGTTAATATTAATTCTTCTTAATTTATTGGAGGATTGGTGGTCACATACCATGGGTGAGTCAGCACTACCGTATCATCACCATGATCACGATCGTGTGTTATCCATCGTGTGTTAGTCTAGTATAACAAGCAGTCATGTTTAGTATAACACATGGCGGTGATGTCCGCTATCACTGTGGTACATAGAAATTATGCCGCAACTCAATAAATCAAAGTAGCTTTGGGGCTTTGGGGATCGCACACTGCATACCCTGTATTGTATGATCGTTCGTCTCTTTGGTTTTGAAGGGCAAGATCACACATCTCTATGGTTTCGAAGGACTAGTGTCCATTCTGTCACACTGTAGTAGTGTCTATGGTTATGCTGTGTGCGTGTGCTGTAAATACCTTTACTGCGTGTTTTGCCCTTCGGTACCTGGCAATCCCACCCACGTGATGTCACATGAAATCCCTCTATAGGTACATAAATGCACATTTACCAAACGACAAACCATGGAGCTACTACTGTACAATCACAAACACAAATCCATAAGTGACGGCCAAAACACAAATTTAACCAACGACTAGATCAAAGTTATAAGGTGTTGTACATAACAAATACTGACTGTTTTTCATTCATGCAATAGAATGAAGATTTTCATTTGTTGAAAGGCTTAACATTCTATTCAACTCGGCTTTGCCTCGTTGAATAGAACGTTCAGTCTTTCAACTCATGAAATTATTCATACTATTACACTCATGAACATTCACTATTTGTAAACTGTACGTTTCAATTAATTACAAGTGAAAGTCTGTGCGTCCCCAGACCATCAAAATTTATTCACCCTAATCTTCCAAGTTTTTTGATGTATTAGAGACTTGGAGACAATAGTGACATTAAATTGTTAAGAAAAATTGATCGCAATTACAATTTGAAAGAACAAATTCCTGATGGCCTATTAGTGGGTGGCTATACATGCAGAATACTTTGGTTATTTTAGTGCTCAAGGCAGAAAACGATTGCTTCCCATCATTCCTTGTTTGAGTATAGATTTATAGAAAAGGAAGAAAACAAACAAAATAATACAAGGCATGGAGGACACAAGACTACATACAGACAAATGAATACATTACAGTGGAGCCAAAAAGTTGACGTATTGCTAAAAATCCAGCTTTTATGAGACATTAAGTGTTCTTGAAAGATATATCCCTTTGCTAATGAGGCATGAACAATTTTCCTGTTTACAGCATTGTTATGTATTTGCAATCTATCAAAATGTTCAAAGTGCAAAGTGAGAACGCTGGTAACATTTTTTATAGGTTGCTGGAACTCACAAAATACATGCAAAGTGTAATTCCCCATAGACGACTGAAACATGGTACTGAATTTCAAAAGGATTTTTGTTGCTGCAGGTTTTCGAAAATGAGGATAATATATACTTTTACATACTTTATGGGAAGAAGTGGCTAGCTAGAGATTTTCTAACTGCAGTAGGATCAGTATCAAGTTATGAAGCAAAATGCAATGTTATCTGCTGCAAGACTGGGCTACACTTTTTACAACAGACATGTAATTGTATTACATGATAACGATGTTAAAGTGCACACATTGCCTTCTCAGTTTGAATTTACATGTGATCATACTTTATAATCATATACCTTTTTTGCAATCATGTGACATGCATTTGTTCAGGAACTGTTTAATCCATAAAAAATATGAATAAAAAGGTTCCTTCAATTTTCCTCTTCAAGACTGATAAATTCAAAATGGATCTATTACTATGAACTTCTTTCACTTAAATGCGAAAGGATTTCTAGGATTGTGATCTGTGACACACATAGTTGTGTTGTATTAACATCACTACCGATACTTGTGGGTTAGTTAGATGAGGTTTAACGTCCCAGTTTCCAACCAATTGGTTCAAGTCAAGACGATAAGAGAAGATTTGATAGGTTTACTTCAGCTTCACAGCCAGACAAGGTGTAGAACGACGGCAAAATAGGGTCAGGGGGAAGGGGAGATATTTTCAGCAGAGTGAGATATGATAAGATCTATTATAAAGGCAGTAGTACTTTTTGTTCTCAAAAATTTTCTAGCCCCCTGCCCCCTCCTTTCCTCATTCCTCCCCTTGACCACGAGTCTGATTCAACTTCAACTTCAAATGTACAGACGGGCAAACTATATACGTATGTTCTTTAAAATTCAAAAACAAAACTTAACTTGCTTCATGTTTACAACTATCACTAAGTGTTCCTAACTTTCCAACCTAATGAACTAAAACGTTATCATTTTTTTCAAATGGTTCAAAATATTTCTGTGGCTGTAGAGTACTTTGTTTTTTTCTACAACAGGATTAAAAGCACTCCTTTTTCCATTCTGTAAAATTTCCAAATATGGTACTCCACAGAATATTCAAAAGAGTGGCATAAAATCTGATGTGTTGCTCATAAAGTACCTTTACTTACCTCAAAGGTCAGAAGAGGAACAACTAGTGCCAAGGCCCCTACTGCAGCTTTAAGATGGGCCCTCCGTTGTTCTGCCATGAGGTCTGGTGCCCTCAATATGAGTATGGACCAAATAATGTAATAAAGAACTATCAAGCACATAAGACATGTAAGAATCCACACTGGGATGAATACAGCCTGTTGAGAACAAAAAAAAAAAAATAGAATGATAGTTATTACCCAACAGCAGCCATTTTGATGGATGGGTATGTCCACAGAAGTAATTTGGTGGAAGGTACAGGTATTGTAATCTTTCATCCCACCACTACTTCATCAATTACACATACATTGGGTGATATTTGTAACGAGAAAGCCCAAACGCTTAGTGATTCATCATTCCTTTCTGAAAGGAAATAAAAGGTATTCCATCTTTCACATCTTGCACTATTGTGTTTACTGGCAAATTTCTACCATTTCTGCTGTTTCACCTCCAGTGACCTCATATAACCTTTGACCTTGATCAAGAGCACAGTATTCTTCCTCATAAATTTATATACCAAGCAAGAAAAGTATCTACAGTACCATTCCTATCTTGATATATTGTTTATGGGGGTATACGTTTTTGTCCTCTGGTGACAACACATAACCTTTGACCTTTACCAAATACATTAGCCTTCTTCCTCTCAATATGACAAATCCATATACCAAATATGGAAAGTGTTTATCACAGTCTCCTACCTTGAGATACAGTGTCTACAAGCAATTTCCAACATTTTCATAGTTTACCCAAAACCTACCTGTTTTGTGAATCTATTAGCCCTACTCACCTCACCTATTACTACTATTGGACAGTCCATCTACCGCAGAATGATCACTGGCGATGAAATTCCTAACTACTATCTCCTGCAGCAAACTATCCTAACTCGCCCTTGTTTCATCTCTACCAGAAACTGTCACGTTCATCTTCTGACTATAATGCATCCACATGCCACGTATGAAAAGTGTTCATGCATTCTGTCTTGAGATAGTGTGTTTACAAGTTTTTTGGTTTGTGACCTCCTATGACCTCTTACCTATACCAAAAACAATACTGTTCTTCCTCTATGATAAATCCATAGCACAAATATAGTGTCCATCATCCCTACCTTGAGATATAGTACATACAAGCAATTTCCAGGGTTTTTGAAGTTTTACCTTCAATGACCTCAGATGACCTTTGACCTCTACCAAAGATAACAAGGTTAATCTTCTGATTATAACACATCTACAGCGTACATGCTACCTATGAAAAGTATCCATGCTTCCTACCTCAAGATATTGTTTACAAAATTTTTGGCTTTTGACCTCTGGTGACCTCACACGACCTCTGACCACCACCATAACAATTGGGTTCTTCCTCTCAATATGATATATCCATATACCAAGTATGAAAGGTATTCATCATTCCTTTCTTGAGATATTGTGTTTACAAGCCAAGCATCACAAACACACATGTACACACACACCCACACACACCCTCACACATACACACGCCATCATGGCAGCATGTATTCCTTTTACCTTGGGCAAAGAATCAAAAATGAGACAAAATTTGCAATGACCTGATTAATCTGATGCAAGAGCTTTTTCCAGAGATGCACCTTTTAGCGAAATGCACACTATATGAACAGCATGACAACCATACACATTACGTGCTGACAATCATCTTAGTTTATATTGCATTAAGAACATGGGCAAGTTGATATGGGCACACATACCTAAAGTATATATACCTAAATTCCTACACATAAACATGCAATTGTGAAATGTCCATTCCCCCTTGCAGTACCTCCAATGTTCATTGAACACCAATCACTACACTTGTCATTATTCTGATTGAATGGATTTTACTTTTGTTTGCCAAATTGTTTGATGCTCATCAATATTGTCGTGGAAGCTTTCTACAATCTAGCATTTGCTGATAGCAGAACATCATCAACCCTTCTTAATCTTGTGGTTTACCAAATGGTTCTACTGTTGAATCTGGGGGAGGCCCAAAAAAACGGGGGATACTTTAAAGGTTCACTAGATCGAAGGTTCCCTTGACCAAAGATCATCTTGACCAAAAATCTACTCTGGGTTAATAGAGGCAGGGTTAACATTCCGGTTAGACAGAGATTAAGGTTTAGGACTATGATTAGGATTTGTCTCACATACAGTAGGATTAGAGTTTGGGTTAGGATTAGAGTTTAGAGATAGGATCTTTGCATGGGCGGCTCTAAGAAATTTTGTTTGGGGGGCAAACTCAAGTCCGTATTTTGGTAGATTCGGAAGACCCCCGGCAATATTAATGGTCAGCTCCGGATAGTAAAATAGGAGTATGGTTATTATTATGTATTTCTATTATTATGTATTTGTTAAAAACTCCCTGGTATTTCAGCGATTTCCCATGTAGTTTTCAAGAGCTCTTCAAAATCCATTTCAGGCAGTCAGTTATGAGCTGACTACTTTAAAAATAAAATTACAACCATATCAGCCGATCACTACTCCACAGGGAGAGTAAGAGGCAGGTGAAATGGGCAAAGCGGCTTGATCCAATTGCATAAAATGAGCCCCACCTTTAAATATTTTGTTCTTTCTTTCATTGTGTCACAATATGTTTCAGCTTTGCCAAGAAGCCATAAAATGTTGGTTTTCTGGATTGTTTTCTTAAACTAACAAAAATTTCGAGCACTGACGACACTTAAACGATAAAATGATAGCACTATGTTGGATCTCAGTACCGTTCCGAAACAAATTTTTTAAAGGAGGGGAATTCCCCCAACTCAGAATGACGTCTCATCCTATGTACAAATAGCTAGGCCAAAAAGTCTCACTACACTGAGCTTAGATAGACTGTTTGGTGTGTTTATTTTAAATCAACTGAAGCGGTATACTTTAGCTCAGAGGTGGAGTATCTTTTGCTTATAACATGCCATATGACAGTCATAAGACGGCGCGAGGCCCAACGGCACTGTCAGTTTGGATCAGGGAAGGGAAACCTCTCCTTCTATGGGAAACACAATACGTTTAGGCTACATGCCCATTTCAACTTTTTGTAGACAGATGCCTATGCTAATCTGGCCAGGTAACACCCGCGCAAAACTGCTTTTAGTCGTGGATGATAATCAACGCGGCTAATGGGTTGTGTATCTAATGAACCCGAAAGCTCTGAAGTGTCTGCAAAATTATGGGCATTTAACTCCAGCATTACCGTTACCCTCTGTAAATGACGTTATGATGCCTGAGCTAATCAGATTACAAATATCACAACGTGATCATTTTTGTTTTTTTTATTGATTACCTTATAGCTCGCACTAATGGTAGGTCCATTTGTGATGTCTGAAGTACATATAGTAGCAAACAAGCAACTAAGAAAATGCGCATGAAGCGCGCGGAAAACATGCCGTTTTGAAAGCACTTTATTAATGTTTAACCTTCGCATTACATTGGAAAGTTATTCGCTTCTTTAATTTTAAACCGAGTCAAGAAAAAGGGAGGGCCTAACCCATCTCGAATTACATGTTTTATTTATTATTATTTTTTTGGAAAATTCAAGACCATGCTTTGCAAACTTTTGGGGGGGGCAACCGCCCCCCCCCCGTGCCCCTATGGCGAGCCGCTAATGGATCTTTGGTCTAGCGAACCTTCGAACTAGTGAAAGTAGTGAACCCTGCCCCACTAGACAACATGCAGTAAACACAGAAATTAAGTCTGGTAGACATAAGGCCTGATGGACTACAAGGTGCTTTGTGGATTTCTGTTCAGTTAGGTCAGCTGTACAGTCCGGAGCCATGATGGCAGATCTTCATACTAGCTGTGGACCTTTTCTGAGATGAGACAACCTCAAGAGTTTTTAAGAATTGTGTCAGTCAAATAATGGAAAGCCATTTGTTGCTCCTCACTCAGAATAAAATACCCCAAACTGAGTAAGATAACCTATGTAAAATTTCCAAACTCTAGCAAAGATTGAGAGTTAAAGACAATCTTTTGGCTCCAATTTTAAAGAAGTACAACTTGTTTGTATCATAAATATAAACAGTGGAGGTCTTTCTGACAGGCAAGCTACCCAAATAGCCTGTTTTCTCTAAAGTTCACTGAATGTATTCACACTGCCCTCACTTGGCATGATGACTTCTTGTGCATACTACTGTGAAGTTTTGTTCAAACCCGTGACAGTTTGCACTACAGCAAATAAACAAAACAGCACAACAATACACTGGGGAAGCATTTCTGATGTTAATCTCAACATATTTCTGACAAAGATATTTTTTTCTCTTAAAGTAAAAAATTTGCACGGAAATCTCATGTTTATTTATTACATGTAGTGAAGAGCAAGGATCAGCATGAACTAAAAATGTACGAAACAATCCATCATGTTTTTATAGTAACAAATTAATTCACTAAAGACAGCATGAGATGCACCAAGGAATGTTAAACACCTCCTTGCTATTAATATATTTACTCCTTGGAGATGCTTCCTGGAATCAATTCATCAACACAGTACGGCATTCCATAAGTACTGTACTCTTGTAAGATCTGCATTAATGACACAACAGTGTCATTTACTCTATAGTAAGCATCAGTAATCTGATAAGGAAGGACAAGTGGGGAACAGTGCCCCAAGTTTCCTCTTGAAACGCACTTTTCTACGTCACTTGACATTAAGAGAAGTTCTCTATTCTATGAGAATCCTTAAACTTTTCAACCCATCAGTAAGCTGTAGCTGTGGAAGTTCTCTTGCAAAGTCCCCAAATTTTCATTTTCCCCACCCCAAGCCTGAAAAGTTTTAGTAGCACAGTGTCACTATAACAGGACAAAGCTCTTAATTTGGTGTCAGGTAGTCCAGTCCAGTGACTGGGTGGTCTGGACATCAAAAACCATGCCAACATGCACATTCATCTACAAACGGGAGTGGTGCCAGGTAAGAGGGCTATGCCCCGTCTCCCTGGAAGAGGAAGGCTGATGCTCCCATTGGGGCAGGGGGTTGGCCTCCCATTGGGCAAATCCAAGTGCCACCCCCTGTATGTACATTAAAAAAGCATACAATGTAAAATGTGTGACAATTAATGGTACAAGCACACTGTCAATTGAACAAAAGACTGCAAACCTTTTAGCTGACATAATACTTAACATACTTTATGTACAATATTTAGTATAAAGTCAAGAAAAAAAAATTACAAAAACCCTACAAAACTTCCTGAATCCATAAAGTACTGTACCTCCTTCTGAGGAATAATAACTTCCTATTCTCATTACCAGACTGTCTTTGGCAAACAAAAGTTCACCAGTTCCCCTACTTCAATGATATAGGTTAAGTCATCTCCATACAGCAAAGTGCCATTAGATGAAAGCTATTCAGGTCATTATAAATTACATTTCCTTAAGGGTAAACATAACGTTAAGGTCTTCTTTCCAATTTCCGGATAAAAAACATCCAGAACAGTGCATTTTAACAATCTTAACATGTTATGTACTTTCTCTGAACAGATGACATTAATTCAAATCTTTTCAACTTACCCTTTGGCTGATTAATTGCATTGAGTATTTGTGAGCAATAAATGTGTAATTTCAAACCATTTATGTGATTTTGAAAGTACATGTAAACTATAGTTTGCATGGTGTCAATACTGACTTTAAAGGTATTCATACGAATTTCTCAGCTAGGCAATTATATCTTCACTCTTTTGAACTATTTAAGCATAATAATGCTAACACGCAGTACTGTATCGATAAATTACTAAGATACTGGTAGTGACAAATCACTTCTAAGTGGATGCTTTCCAGTACGTCTTGAAGAGAAAGTACCATCCCCTTGAACATGTTAATGTACATAATGCAGAAATGTTTCACGGACCACCAGGTGAAGCAATGCGCCCCTTGGAGACGGTGAACTATAAACCAGACAGGAAGCAACATGAAATTTTCCATACGACTTTGTAGCAAGTATTTTATAACAGTTATCCCAGTGTGTGGTAACTCATCCAATTAAATCCCATGTACTCAAATTATGACCTCACTTCCAAAGAAAGACGTGACGGTTTGTTCAAAGATTACATACTGTATGTAAGATATGCCAAGTGTTCTTAGAGAAAATGAAAAATGTACAAGCTGTGTCATCTTCAAGTGAAGGGCGCTGCTTGTCAATAGCATGTTGAGCATCACTGCGGTACTTCTGAGAGGGTTCGCAGAATCTAGCTGAGGGTCATGACTGTCATAACTCATCTCAATGACAACCTACTTTATGCCATCGTACTTGACTCATTCCTGAGCCTGGCAATCTTAGATATTTGACACCCACTTTCATAATATATAATTGAAATATTCAGCCTTGGGTGAGCTAAAGAGGTGTTTTGCCAATGTCACATGGTCACCCTTCTCTGTGGATGTTGGGCATTTTGCCCGTCAACCGTCCATTGTGTCACAGTAGTTTATGTATTTCATGGTCTCAGACTCTGTCCAAAGAGCACTTACAAATACTGTGGTATAGAGTTTTGGTGTGCATCATGTTAGGCCAAATAAAATATTATGGACAAAAATGACGCTTACCAAAACTCTATCCCACAATTTTTTTGTAACTGCTATTTGGAAAAGGGTCTATGCCATGCATGTGTACTGTAATTATGCACTGCGCATGTGCTTTGGCCCAGCCCTAGCACTGCCGGGCAATTCCACTTGATACCTCTATAGTGTAAGAACCTGGTGGAAAAAGTTGGGAAGCTGGGAGGCTCCTTCCTGGGAAATTTGGGTATTTGAAGGGAAATTTTAGTCACTGGAGGGAAATTTACACCTTTTATGTACATAAAAGTATAGGAGGAATTGTGGAAAATTTAACTTCCTTCCCTGGAAATAAACATTTTTTCCAGCCCTGGTGTAAGAATGTAATTCTAAAGCCAAACAAGAAAAGGAAACCTTGCAACTTGTACATAGCAGTTTCAATACGCCGTTTCTATCTTTGACACAAAACAAAAATGAGAATTCAATTATCAGCGCAAAGCCTTCTATCATCTTTCCTCAATCAAACTGAACAATTCTGTAAACAAAGTATTCATCTCGACAAATACACTTCAGTCATGAATATTATGAAGTTCTCTTATTGATTGACAACTTTAAGATCAGTTACAAGTTTTCTGGAGTAAATGAAACTTTTGATGGTCTACTGTAAAACATAACTTTACCACAATACCAAAAATAACAAAAAATTACAGAAAGTGGCATTAGCGCAAGAAATTTGACACACAAAGTACTGAATCTCATGTAATCAGGAGTTAATCACAGAATAATCACAAATGTATTGAACTTCACAAAGAGAGCACTTCAGTTACAATATTCGTACCCTTAAAACATGCCACACCATGTAAAAATGTTGCAACCATGGTTCCATATTCCAATCACTATTCACTACTGTAGTTACAAGAAGGGTATGCTTTCATGCTTTATACAATTAGTTCTGATATGTTAGAGCAATGGTTCCCAACCTTTTTCAGCTCACTGCCTTCTTTCACGAACTGGAGCTGAGAAAATGCACCCCTCCATCTCTATGTCTATAATTTAGTGTACTAAGCATGGAAAATAAAAGGTACACATACATCAGTTTTATGTGTCAGCCCAGCCCAGAATAGCACGAGTAATATAATGCGGGCATCATTTTGTGATGGCAATTTCTAAACTTGGGATTAACGAAGGCAAGACGACTTGGTCAGGCTCAGGGGTGCCGAAGGGTTTTTGGAAAGGGGAAGTTGCACTTAAGGGCTCCACAGGAGTGTAAAGTGTCCCCCCATGGGCATGGAAGCTAAGGATTACCTTACAGTAGGGCCCTTGATGAGGTCCAGGAGCAACACCTCAATGAAGGTCCAGGGGATTTCCCCTAGAAGCTCTGGAGTATTTGTGAAATTGCTGGCACAAGAATGAAGAATTTGACTACCTTCTGATTATCTGATAGCCTTGAATGTCCACCAAACAGATTATAAAAATTACCCTTTGAACATGAAATTTGAACTACAGTAGTAACAGTCAGTCTATTTGATGCTGCAGGGGGCTTGTCTTGTGGGTGGGGAGTGAGAAGGATGGTACAAGTTGTGTAGGGTTTTGGAAGACTTAGGCCACTTACTGTACTGTTTCCCTGCAGGTAGAAATGATGAGATTCATGACGTCCAAAATTCTCTCCTTGAAAAAATAGTATTTTTGAAAACTTAAGTTACAAAATTTAGGTATTATCTTACAATCATCTACAACTGTCACACACAATGAGTGGTGTTTATGAACAGCTAGGAAAAAACTATGACAAATGAGATAAAAGTGGTAGGAAAATTCTGTGTCATGACCCTCTGGTCCCCTACATCTGCTGTCACTAATGGGGGTCTGAGGGTTTCCCCAGAAAACTTGAAATTAGACACTGTTAGATGGGATTTCTGTTATCAGGTAATTGAGATAATTCACAGACTATGCAGTGCACCTATGGGGGCACTGTACAACTTGTAAAGTTCATTCCATCTCCATTTAAAAGCTACTAGTTTGAAAGATCAGCTGGAGGAAACTTTCTGGTATCACCATAAGTCCCATTTTAAATTTAGTATCTTATCTTTTCAAGCAACCCCTGCCACCCGCTTACCACTTACTTATTGCCCCCTGAGTTGCAAAAATGCCCCCAGGAAGATACCGCCCCTGTTCAGAACCTGTACTAGAGGATTACTCATTGTCTGGTGAAATCTGCACCAGTGGCGTGGATCCATCTCCAAAAGTGGGGGGGACTTTTCACCACTTGCAAATCGCCGTCCTGGGAGAGGGGCCTAAGGGGGGGTGTGCCCCTCCCCTTTGAAAAAAATGAAATTAGAAGGTGTCTTTATGGCAAATGGTGCCATATTTGGGCACAATTTAGCTTTTAAAAGGTAGTGTCAATTCGTAATCTATGTTATATTACAATTCATCACAGTTTTAGTTTTCATTATTTTGAAAAAGTGGGGGGACTTTTTGGAGATGTCCCCCCTTCCAAAAAAGTGAGGGGGACGCATCCCCCCCCCCATCATCCACGTCCATGGGTCCGACAGTATTTGTAGTTCTCAAGATATGTATGAGTAGATGAAATTATCACTTCACACTTTGACTCACAATGAACTTGAAGCAAGCACACATGACATCATTACCTCACATTAATCAACACTGTTTTATTTTCCTTCAAACCTAACAATTTTCTCCTCCATAAATATTTTGACATGTTTTGTTATGTCATGCTGCTAATTTTGCCATCACTAATATAATGCACCTTCTGAGAATTCAAAATCCCATTGTGTGCCTCTTTGGGCGAGTTTTCTGACTAAGTTTATTAGAGCATGAGTCATCCTCTTGCACCTTGCTCTCTCCTCTCAGCACTGAAAAGGTTGTGCAGTGGTGCATGTCTGATCTCAAATGATAGTCTCAATAGTACATCTTGCAAGCTAAGTAGTTCTGGCAACTGGTTGCAGGAAGTTGTGGTCCATAGTGCCTTGGAAGCTTGATTGCTCAAGAGATTAAAGTACAGATAACAACTCTGGGTGAAGAGGTGCAACTTATGGCCAATGAATCCTCTAGCGACATGTAAATGCATGAAAGGCACATGAATTTCGCAAAACTTTACTTTCCCGCATGGGAAGCTCATCCCTGTCTATTTCAAGTTCAAAACCAAAAATTAAAGAAAGCCAAGCATTGCTCATCAATGTGAGGCGGTGCATCCTCCTACACACCGCACTTGCTCCAAGTTCACTACAGGTTACAGACGTAGTACTGTACTTTGAGTAGTACTGTACAAGAACGATATCACAAATTATTGCGCAGTATACCATAACTTCAAGATTTTATTCCCAGCTCAGAAATATCCAGTGAAGACAGGAGTTGGACTTTCGGTATGCCCTATGCTCTTCCCCTAATATAAACAATACAACAGCATCAATGATGCAGTAGCTCAACAACAAATTCCCTCACAGAGCAGTTGCTGTAGTATACTGTTATGTAGTTTCATTAGGGATCCAAACCAAGGAGACATAGACAGTCATGATCAAGCACCTTCAGTGCTATAGATGTAAATGGTCATGGTAGCGTCATATCAGTCTGCCCAGCTTGTGGCACTTTTTTTAAATGTTTGCAGGCGCAATACTGTAGGTAATTCTGTCAACATAAATGTTGTGCTAATGAAGTGCTATTTAACTTATACCCCAATTTGTGAGGACCATCAAAAATGATTCTCATGGCAATATATATCATACAAACCCAAAACTCCTATGGAAAAGCACTGGCATATGGATTTCACCATCTGACCCTTTGTAACCCCAAATGGTGTTTAAGATCATCACTAAGTATACCTATGATGACCATCACCCACTGACCATTCTGGCTAACTTTCATAAGAATCCGACACAACCCTTAGATTTAAAGACTTTTGCTTGATTCTACTGTTTGACCTCTCTTTGACCCTGAATGACTTTGACCTTCTTCAAAAGTACACCTTTGATGACCCATCATCTACTAGATACTCTTGCCAATTTTGATAAGATTCAGGCACAACTCCTAGAAAATGAAGGCTATTGCATAGTTCTACTGTATGACCATTTTATGACCGTAAATGACCTTTGACATTCTTCAAAAGTGTGCCTATGATGACGACCCATGATCCACTGACCGCTGTGGCCAACTTTGATAAAAATTTAATAGTTAAAACCAATAGGAGTTGATCAGGCTTCTGTGTTATTCCAGTGCTTGACCTCTTTATGACCCCAAATGACCTTTCACCTACTTCAAAAGTACAACTGTCATGACCCATCACCTACTGAATACTCTTGCCAACTTTACTAAGATTTGGATAAAACTAATAGTAGTTGATAGCTTTTGTGAGATTTCACTGTTTGACCTCTCTTTAATCCCAAATGACCTTTGACTACTTCAAAAGTACAACTTTGATGATCCATCATCTACTGAACACTCTGGTCAACTTTCATAAGATATGGGTATAACTCTTCAGAGTTGAAGGATTTTCCATGATTTCACTGTCTGACCGCTCTATGACCCCAAATGACCATTGACCAACTTCAAAAGTACAACTTTGATGACCCATCATCTACTGACCACTCTGGCCAACTTTGATAAGATTTGGATGTAATTCCCATATAAAATTTGGAGAGTGATTTTATTTGACCTCTCTTTGACCCCAAATGACCTTTGACCTACTTTGAAAGTGCACCTTTGATGACCTTTTACCTACTGAACACACTCATTAACTCTGATAACATTTGGCTATAAAGGCCTGTGTACATTTTCAACATTTAAGGACACGTGTCGGCCACAAGTTGCCTCAATACCTTGTTACAGAAAATGTTGACAGTGCGTACAGAACCAAAAAACTGGCAACATGTATCGACACATGTTGTCAAATAATTCAGAATCAATTTTCCAGCAACATGTGTCCAAACTCTGACCAATCAGAAATCATATTTCAATCAGCTGATCTACCTGTAGTCCTATGACTTTGACAAAATGGCAGCCCCAATGGAATGGACAAATGCCAAAGTGAAAGATTTGATTAAAGTTTGGGAGAGTAATCCCTGTCTGTGGGACATTCAATCAAAAGCGTACAAAGACAGTCAGCTCAAAGCTGCTACTTAGCTAGAGATGGGGAAAAATTTGAAGTTTGGAGGAATGCATTCAGCCAAGACTAAATAGTCACAATTAATGAAACACTCAAGAAAATTGTCAAGAATGATCATATTTTTCTGGAACTCTCACCAATGTTAACACAAGCTTTTCTCCTGCAGGAATGGAGACCCTCAGATGGGTGTCTTGCTTTCTTATAAGAGGTTCAACTTTTGACAGTATCGTAGATCCTCGAAGGCCAATTCATCCATACGCAGTAAATTTATATAGGAGGGTCTATCTCCCAACCTGAGCTCCTTCAGGAGACAGTGAGCCCCACGTTGCACTCTCACAGTGATCCAGGGCCTTGTCCATTTGTTGTACAATTTGCCGCTTCTTTCTCCTCTCTGCAACAATTGCCAATGTCGTTCAAGTTGCAGCTGCTCCAAAAACACATCTTCTCCTTTCTGAAGTCTCCATCTTCCTTCTAAAATCCTGTTTTTCGCTCATTTTTGACAACATGTTGCTCAAGTGTGTCGCAACATGTGTCCGCGACATTTGTCTAGTGTATACAAGGATAAAATTTCTGCATAAGGTGTGTTAGCAACATGTGCTGACACATGTGTCCCAAAATGTTGATAGTGTACACTGGGCTTAACCCCTTGGAGCTGAAGTATTTTGAATGATTTCACTGTTTGACCTCTCTGTGACCACATGACCTTTGACCTATTTCAAAAGTACATCTTTGCTGACCCATCATCTACTGAACACTCAAGCCAACTTTGATAAGACTTGGATATATCCCATAGGAGTTGAAGGCTTTTGAGTAATTTCACTGTTTGACCTCTCTATGACCCCAAATGACCTTTGACCTACTTCAAAAGTTCAAATTTGATGACCCATTATCTACTGAACACTCTGACCAACTCTGATAAGATTTGGACATAACCCATAGAAGTTAAAGGCTTCTTAGTGATTATACTGTTGAGACCTTTTGTTTCACCTCTCTTTGACCCTTAATGACCTTTGATAACTTCAAAAGTATAGATTTGATGACCCCATCATTTACTGAACACTTCTGTCAAATTTGAAAAAATTTCAACATTACCATAAGCAGTTGAAGGCTTTTGTATGATTTCACTCTTTGACCTCTCTCAACCCCAAACGACCTTTGACCTACTTCCTGCTACCACATTTATCAAGGCCTTAATATGTGTTATAAGCTATCTAACTTTGACAAGTAATGGTCAAAGAACCTGCAGACAGCAGCCTTTTAAGCAATGTTGATGGACAGACAGTCAGACAGACAGATGCATTGCCATGACAACAGCTCCACTTATTGTGCTAAAAACAGTCACAAAACACACATGAAGTAAAATGTGGCAATTTTTTCTAGAGGTGTACCGGATATCCGGTCCGGCCGGACTATCCGGCCGGATAATGAAAAATTATCCGGTTCCGGTTCCGGCCGGACTTTTTTAAAAATCCGGCCGGAACCGGACTTTTTGTGAATCATTAGTAAAATGCACTGCAATACATTTAAGAGATGTTCAAGATAAAAAGAACTAATTTAAACCAGTGTTGTCACAAAGGGGGTTGGAGAGACGGGTACAAGGGATTATCTTTCAAAAATGAGTCCCTCCCATGGAAGGGAGTACATTTCATTCACAAGTTGTACCAACTCAGGTTAAAACTAAAAACACAAACATCTCAGGGATTCCTAGTTGCTTGTAAATGAAACAAAATTTGTATAAAGATAATCATAAATCCCATTGGTTCCATATCTCATTAGTTCCCTTTTGGACCATTGAGATGGTGGACTATGCTGGGGGATCAATGAGCAAGGGCTATAGACATTATCCCCTACAACAGGGCATGGCACACCAAGAAAATTTCTCATTCCACCAATTACATTTATTTAAGAAAGACCCCTCCCAATTTACATGCCTTGATAAAATAGTCTACTGTATGCACAACCAGATACCTGTGTTGTTAAGGAAAATGTTGATCTACCAAAAGAAGAAATGAAATTATAAACTGAATTATGTCATCTTTGACCAATCAATTCTGTAGTAGCTTCAAAACAAGCCTACAGTAGCTACTGAATACACCCTGTATGATAATATTTAAAACATATGTTAAGGGAAATTTCACTTCAGATATTTGTGTTTGAATGCTGGAAGATTGTACTGGTGTCAGGTGTATATTTGGATGAGGGGTCTAATCTAGCTTTCAAAAAAAAAAAAAAAACAAAAACAAAAAAACAAACAAACAACCCCCCCCCCTCCAAATGTAGCCAGGGAGGACAAACACTTGTTACATTGCTATAAATCACATCCCGGCCTAAATTTAATACTGAATTGCATTTAACTAATTAAGAAATGATTTGAATTAATGTCAAGTTAAAAGAAAATGAAAACAAAACAAAAACAAAAGCTACACATAAGTGACTTGATTGAAGTCTCTAAAATCCATGGCGGTCAAAATCAACAGACTTTTATCACTCATGTTACCTGGATGGGATGGGAAAGGGAATACTGTAGACTTAATCCTTCATTGAAAAAGATGATCCCTTTCCAGTATTTGTAGTGGAGTTGTGTATTGATTATTAAAATTTACTCTTAATGCCTAATGGGTGATCTCTAAGCCTGCTGACACCTCTGCCATTATGTACCATTGGTACTTCTATTTTATTTGGACCCTGATTTCAGTTATAAGATTCCTATTGAAAAAATCCGGTCCGGCCAGATAGTTCATACTGTCCGGTAAAATCCGGTCCGGCCGGATCTTAAAATTCCAGATCCGGTACATCCCTAATTTTTTCATACCATAGGTAAATTCATGATTTCTGAAGAAAATGCTTAAAACAAAATTCAATACAATGGAATTTACTTTTTCCAAAATGGCAAAGTTATTGCTTTGGCTTTAAACTTCATCAAATACAGGTATTTTTATTTTGCTGCTATTAAAATTTGCCCGTTTTTAATAGAAAAACTATTGACACCAAACAGTAGTACCTCTTTCTTTCATTTTACAGTCACACATGAAGTAAGCACACTGATTATAAATAAATTTGCACAGTACAGTTACCAACCTATGGAATTAACAAACCTTGAGAAAGTACAGTCTAGCATTTTGTACTTAAATTCACGCCTAGAGATATCCTGGCAGAACCATTAGTCGGAAATGTTACACCATAAGTTATATTACTTGCATTCTAATTGCTTGACTACTTTGTACTTTCCGGATATGCAGTCTAAGTTCCGGCTTTTCCGCTTTAAGAAACACAGTAACTGCTTCACAGTACAGTATATGAATATGCATCACAGCCAGACTACGACAGAGTTGGCAGGACTGCTGTAAGATTTTTCTTTCTTCTTGCCTAACAGTATGAGGTATGGTACAGTATTAAACATCAAAAGATCATCCACAATGTTCTAACATTTATTTCAAATGCTACTTCAACTCATTACAGTGCATGATATACCTTGAATTCTTACCAACTGTAAAGCTTTGCACTTCCTTCAAAGTATACAATAGTATATACAAGGTTGTTGCAGATCCATCTAGAGCTATGTCCTGACCAGTCCACATACAGTATGGAAAAGTTTCATGTGACATCACTCACATCAGTAGTACATTTGTCATTGCACTTTTGCTATGTGCACAGCACATGCACAATAAGACTGTTTGGGGTACACACCTATACATCTTTACTATTTTGTGACACAATGAACTTAAAGACAGACAGTCATTACCCCAAAGTATATTTTAGTGTGGGGGTATCAAAATTCTCAGTTGGTGGCTGCTCTTTGATTGGCATCATCAAAGTTTGAAAATTTGAAAGATGCAGAGTAGCTCACATTCCACACAAGGCAGAGAGAGTGCTTTTATTACATTTTATAGCCTTGTATGCTCACCAGGAAATGGCCTTAAGCAATAAAACAGGTTTATTCCTGCACAAGGAGGGGCTTTATACAGTTATGGGAGGAGCTAGAAGTTGCATAGTTGAGAGAACTGGAACTGTCTGGGATGATGAAAATTCCCCTTTAATGCTTGACAGGCAAAATGCCCAACTACTAAAGAGAGGCAGTACACAGCTGTGTCTGTGAAACAGCTTTACACCAACACCATGGGGGTTAAAGGACCTATGGCATCCCCCATATATATTTACAGTAGACATATACCCATAGTTCTAAACCCAGTTGGTGACTGTACTTTGACTGGCATTCATTCAAACAATAACAGTCCCACTCTGGTTGGTAATGATGACTTGGATAGTCAGTTGTGTACCTAATTACAGTAGGTTCACATGCAGTCACAGTTTGCTTTTCAATATTGCCTCCAACAATTGAAACTCAGTGCAGGCTACTTTGGCTCTGTCTTGGAGGTGTTAGACAGTAGTTTGTGTTTAAATTGGAGGCGGGGCCAGAAGTTAGGTTAATTGGGAGAATTGTTACTGTCTGGGGTGAGTTTAGAGGGCTTTTAAGGTAAGAGTCTAAGTTTATAGATATTAGGCTAAGGTCACGGTCAGGGACTGCCTATGTAGCAGGCTGTACAGCATATTCCTTGTTCAGTCATATCCCTGATGCCAGCTGCCCAAGTGAACACAAAACAAATTCTTTTGGATATTCATAGAAATATGTGGCCTTGAGTGATTGTTAGTGCATATTCAGGAGACTACAACATATGGTCCTGTTTAAATCATGCAGTAGCCTATGCCACCCACAGAGTTGGTATATCATTGTAATACCCACTCCCTGTCAGTACCCACTGCACAGGTGTTTATGCAACACAGTAATGATATGACTTCTCAGGTTTCAGTCTGGGCTTTCAGTTTTGACTACAGGAGTACACACACTCACTCAAAAACAACAGCATGAATAATGAGAGAGTACATGAATAAGTCATATTATGGTAATGAAGTTTGTGTCTAAACTTGGACGCAGTCCTCTGCTTAAGCGGAGGGTGCTTTGGGAAGCCTTAAAGAGGAGCTGAGCAAACTGAGTCCACTCCACTGGGTAGGTCAGGAATAGGTTTATCTCAGTGTCTCTTGGAAATGAAAACGTAATGTCGATCCATCACTCAAAGCCTCGTGACTACATAGTGTTGGAACACAGTAGAGTCAGAACACAGAGATGTTGGAACATATAGTAGGTGTGAACCATGTAAAATGCTACCATCCTTACACCATGGAAGTACCACCTCTGACGTGGTACTTCCATGCTTACATAATGACTTACACCACTTTCATGGTAGATATAACTTTTACAGATGAGGGCATTCATTAAAAAAGGGGGTACTGTGTAATCTACTTAATTTTAGTTTGCAACCAAATTCTCTTCACTGGGTTAAGAATGTACAGTATTCACTACAGGTCAAAGAGCTGTGTTTCCAAACCCATGATCTGACCAAAAATTTTCAAAAACTTTCTTTCATTTAAAGGCTATTTGTAGGCATAATTTGGAGTTAGTCCGCAGTATTTTCTACATGGTAGGAAGTGGTCCCTGCAGCTAAAAAGATTGGGTAACATTGGCACAAAGGTCACATGATGCTAGAATTCAACAGGAGGATAATAGCCATCAGACGACATAAGATGTCTATATATTTCACCCGAGAAAATGGCCTTTTCCCGGGGAACTTTGGCTAAACGGCCTATTGAATTCTAGCGGCATGCTCCATCTGTAAGGTCATATCGTACTGCACATTATGAAGAAAAGGAACTTCCTAAGGGATGGATGATTAGAAAAGTTTTGTTTTTAAAATTGAACCACACACACTACCATTCACTTTCAACTTGGGATAACTGGCTTAGCTTCAAAAGTAAACAAACAAATAGTTCAGTTTTAGAATATCTTGAACTGAGGATATTGTACAATGTCAAATTGGCATTCACCCTGTGTTAATCAATGTAAAATCACATCAAACAGCTCTCTAGCTGTACGCACACTCAGTCTGAGAACCACCGTTTTTGTCTTCTTCACACCGAACACATTTATGGGAGCCAATCTGTGGAAATCTTTTATTCATTCACCGTTACCACAAAAACCAGCACAATATATTATCACTTTCCTTTACAACACTAATAAAAGAAAATATCATCTGTAAAACTGTAGTTGGCATACCACTTTTAAAAAGGGGATGGAACATTGTCACATTCACTTCAAGTTTATTATATTTTTTTAATAGTTTTTCCCCAGGAATAATGTTAATGCTAGAGCACTGTCAATTGAAATTTGTAGAGCTGTTTAGGGATGTCCCAGAAAGCAGAACCTAAAATGTGCGTGAACCAAAAGGATAAAAACACAGATAATCCCGCTAGAGCTAATAAACAATGCAGCGACTGATTTATGACATCAATGGTGACTTTTATCAGAATTAATCTTTTCTTTCTGTCAGAATCATCTTTGAAGATTTTCTTTTTTGTGTAAAAATAAAAATTGCCTGCTGATAGGCCATTCACCTCTGTGCAAAGGAATTTCATCTTTAGGTGACATTTTGCTGTTATAAACAAAACAGATTTGAAAGTGATCAAAGATTACAAAATGTAAAAAAGTACTGTATTTCTTATACTTTTATGTCTCAAATGATTCAAATTCTCTCAACAAAGTTTTGCAGTGAGCCTTTCCCCAATTTCAATAACAGTCTGTAATACCACCAGGGAGATGTAAGGAAGGACATCCAACATATTACGACTCTTTGAAGCAATGTTCATTTCCGATGGTAATCTTGCTGTAGGCTTGAACAATGTTTCAACCAGACGACGCATTAAAATAGGAAGGAAACAAAAAATATACAATATCTACAGTAAATGCAATACTGCCAGTCATTTGGCTGAAAATCTTTAATAATAAATGCTTGGCCTTTGTCGGAAACAAAGCTTGCATCAGGTAAATCTTAACAATGGCTTTTGTTTCTGGATTACTTGGATATGAAAGGAGCAGACCATTGTTATTGGGGTGCATTTGTCAGCAGTGGCTAGACAATAGGAACAAAGAAACCTATCCATCAAAGTTTGATACTTGAAAGGAATAAAATAATTTTCAAGTATGCATTGTCTGACAGATTTGTTTGTTGTGTCTCCTTCCTAACATCTTCCTGGTACCTCCAATGAAGGACATGGTGTGCACATCTCCATAACACCAATACAGCAAAAGTCCACTTTCCTTTTCTGAGAAAATTAGCCCTAGTTGGTTGATCCACATAGTGGTTAAAATTAAACAGAAGACTCTGTGCAGGAGATGACACTTGCTCACACCTCAGCACAGCTACTGTAAGGTTAAAAGCCATGAATGCTTCACTTTTGATAACACTCAAAGACATGTAACAGGAAAACACTGGCCTGCTACAACCACATTTGGTTCAGTATGATGTTTAAATGGCTAAAAGGTAAACAGCATTCAACCAGTCCATGTCTTAATAGGCAGTCTGAACAATTACAAAAGTTGAGGAATATTCTTACCAGCTTTGTTCAATATGCTACTCAGATCTGCCATGTACTGTAAAGTGGTATCAAGGAAAATAAGTTTTTTAGTCCTTTTCTCTACTGTTGATGACACTATGTGCAGCTTGCTATTACCTTTCTAAACAATTAACTATGCCATCTTCTAATAGGAGAATATGAATCAGGTGTTGTCTCCCATCACAGCCACTCTGCTGTGCAATATACAGTACTGCCACCTCACTGATCAGGCGCGTGTCCAGGATTTTCAGCAGGGGGGGAGGATCTGAGATATGATTTTTCAAATGAGGCGGGTATTTTGGGTTGAAAACTCTAAAACAAAACTCTTAAAAATCTTAAGGTTGGTGCGAGCAGGGGGTCCGGACCCTTTGGACCCCCCCCTTTGGACATGCGCCTGCTGATCTGCATCAGGGAGTTGCCATTTGTCAAATACAGTAGCAACTTCCTGTCTGCATGTGTCACTGGCCATGCAATGGTGTACAAACACATATAGGTACAATTTGCTCTATTTTCATGTCATTCACAGTGTCACCAGTCACAAATATTAGAGACCATGTCAGTCTGAATGCTTTTAAATTGACACGACAAGGATCTGTCTAATCAAAAGCAGTAATAAGATCTTATGACATGAATCACCCCATGCTACAATATATCCATGGACAATTGAAAAATTAGGAAAGAAGATACATGTGTTAATTACACCAGTGACTACTGTGCTAACTGCAATCTAATATACACCAGAAGGAAGAGGGAGACATTCTCAAAATGTATTTCACTTCAAGAGCCTGTTGCAACTCCACATTTTTTTTTCCATATGAAGATCATATGAAAATTTTCAAAATTGTTCTCCTTCCTTTCAATGACATAAAAAATGAGCTACAAATAAAAATGAACATTAGCCACTCTAATTGGCCAATGACATACAAATCAGTGACGTGGGAATGGGAGCAGTATACGTGTTCATTAAACATCACAGAATAGTAGTAACTGTGCATGAGTGTTGAGTGCACAACTTAGCACACAACAGCAGCGGTGATTTGTTCTCATCATTCGGGGGACATGACGTCATTTTCAAATAATTTATTGTGTAAAAAATCAAAGTCAATGGGCGATTTCTTAAATATTGGAGGGACATGCCCCCTGTCTCCCCCCCCCCCGAGACGGGGGAAGGTGCAGAACAGTAGACAATGTGGTACTTTCTGCACAACTGGCCTTGGGAAATTATTCCATTATTAAACTGCAGTACGTCAGGAAGGTACTGTACCAAAGATCATTTTTGAAACTCAAAGAGGGACTAGATGTAAACATGGTTGGAATGATTTTATCATTTTAACCATCTACAGGATACCCAATTAGCCACTGTTATGAATTATGTGTTTTACTGTAATAAGGGTGAGGGCCACTTTTACTTGACTTTGTATAATAACAATCCTAGTAGTCAGAATTTAATTTAAGCTTGTGCATGTAAATTTTGGGTTCCTTTTTAGTAATTAACCCACTTCCGAAAGTTGTTTTAGGGTATACCGTGGGCCCCAAATGGCCTGCATACCACTACTTGAGAACCTTAGTAGAGAGCCCTTGAGTATTAAGGTACACAATATTGTGCAGTATAATGAAAATAAAATGTAGCTGGACCTTTTTTGGCTTAGTTATAACTCCATGAACATACACAGGCTGTTTTCTTGGACAGATCATGAAAGCATACAGTGGACTGATGGATACTACAGTATACAGTATTAAAGCAGAGCTCGCCAAAATTTTTCTCAAAGTCAAGCAGAATGTAGGACTTTTTCTAAGGTGGCATTGGAACATGAAGCAGAAGTTGTCTAACATTGCCAGGAACCAACACCAACTTCAATCATTCTTCCCTACAAAATAGGACATTGCTTGAACTACTGTAACCTACAGTTTGGTATATATACATACACTATTTTGAAATTTCGTTAAAGGTAAGCTTTGACAGTACTACTTAGAAACCAAAAGTTCCTTTGGAACAGCTGATTCTTCTGTCTAGGGAATTTTAGCAATTCGAGAAGTAATCAATAGCCAATGGCACTCTATTCAGTTGCTTCTCTGGCTATTTTAACATTTCTATGCAAAACACAGAGAGATGACAGGCAGCGGATGAAGCACTTTGATCAGATAACCAAACATGGGCACTTGAAATCTACTATCTGTGAATGTCTTGTCACAATAAGTGGTCTCATGACAATATATTGAATAAAAGAAACTGACCGTGTTCTCACACTGGACTAAAGAACATAGGACTATGAAGATGTCATCCTAGAGTCACGTGTTGCTGTACACGATACTTTAAATTTATCTTGTCACACTACTACAAATTTGGAAGAACTGATTACATTGTAATGCCAATGTTTTCCCCCGTTTCCTCTGGGTCAAAGTTTGCATTCACATCACAATAAAGGTATCATATAAAAATGCTTACTGTGATGACAACTTCAATTTCCAAAAATCTTGATGCTTTTGGTGAAATATTTGAAACTTTTATATATCCAACTGTCATCTGTCACCAGAAATATACATGTAACATGACTGAGAGGTCATACTGTAAAGTATAAAGGTGGGGTGCTTTTAAAATATGAGTCATTTTATAATATGTATGAAGCTATACAGTAGTATCCCTCAAATTATTTCCAAGAATCACAATAAAAAGTTTGATCTTTGTTATTAATGGTACATTATCAAAGACAGGACCTTTATGAAGAGGTCCTTCTGATCCCTTAGCCCATTTAAGTACTGCACCTTTTGTACACTTGCCTGCCATGTCATCAAATATTGAGGTCACCAAAGACAATGGGGTAAGTTTGAAGCCAACGAGATGAATTTCATTTGGAATGGGGGGGAGTGGGGGGGGGGAGTTGAGGGGGATGAGGATGACGTTGGGGGGATCAAAACCCCCTTTTGACAAGATACAATTATTTCAGAGTCAGGGAGGATCTGGACAATAACAATTACATTTTTGTCAGAGGACAAATGTGCACTACCCGCTAGTGGTATGAACCAGATTAAGAATTACATGGCAGAACATGGATTCCAAATAACAAGTACCTACTGTAGTAAAACCATAGGTGTACGAAGCGGGGGGGGGGGGGGCTGCAGCCCTCCCAGAGCAGAGAAAATGCTGAGCACTGACACTTGTATTTTCAGGGCAAGGGGGCAGTGCGGCGGGCGGGCCAGTGGCATTTGCCAACAGGGCAAAATGCTTATTAGTTGCACAACGCATACTGTTGAATATATGGAGTACAAAATGTAAGTGGGGGGGGACTCATCCATACCCATCCTGAAAGCTATCATGGTAAAAGGGGAAATCAGGGCAATTTGCAAAATTTTCAGGGCAAACACCCTCCACCCTCCTTTGAAATGTCTTCCCGTATGCCTATGAGTAAAACTGAACTACTGTAAATGACAACACATCCTTGTCACTTTACTCACTTTGAGTTTTTGTCACTTGCTTGCTACGGTTTCTTCATAAGTTTGTTTTGTTGCATTCCACAAGGTATCTGTATATCATGCTATTGACACATACATGTAAATGTAATGCAAACTAAAATTTGTTATGAATTTTTTTGGAGACCATCATGGTAATTATTATAGCCTACAGGTTGCCCTACTGATACTGTTTATCCCACTCTTGTGGTTGGACAGCATCTGTAGCTATATTGAACAAGACCTTCAACATTTTTCATCATAAATTTTCATCACCATACTGTATGGTAAACCCATCCATCCACCAAATCATAAAGCCAGCTCAAAATATATAAATTATTTACAAGAATCATTTCTAGCAATAAATCCATAACTATATTTGTTTGCATACAACTTACTGTACTTTGTAATTATCTTTAGAATGACCTTAAATGAAGGACTGTTTGTGATCTTCTGTTATTTTAAAACTTCCTCTCTCAATTAACCCCAGAATAGAGTCAAGTACAGTATTTCTTACATCTCTGAAAGTTTCTATGGCAATGAATTGATTTGAATCTTGTCTCTATTTTAAATCAAGATAACATCAATCTGTTATTCAAATTTGACTTAGCTTTAAAGGTAAAAATCAACATAAAGTTATTTTAAAATATAAAACTTTCATGATTGCTTCATTAAAAAAATAAATAGGCCTTGTTGAAAATTTTCTATTTTCCATTATTTATAAAATCTTACACAAACATTTCTGAGTACCCTATATCAATTTCAAGTACAGTACCTAAATAATTGAGAACTCTACAGCAAATAATAGAGACGATCTATCCATCCTTCATATATAACCAAAGGGTTCAAGTTATCTATCCTCATATGGTTCACTTGATACTAGGATAAATTAAACAACAGGAAATGATATCAAATGGTTAACTTTGATCTTAAAGGATACCTCAAGTTTAAAAATTGAAAAATATATGATTGAGAGACTCTCTACTCCAATAATTTGTGATGCCATCCTCCAACTGCTCAAAACTGACTGCTTATACATTTTTTTTTTGCTTTTCCCCTATTGACTAAACCTTCTGTGAAGGGGTGTGAGAGTGCAGCATATGAGCACAGGTTCACATGTGGTAGGGGGCTGTAACTCCCCACAAACTATGTTTTTGGTTCTGATGATACATGTTGCAGGGTGTGGCTAAAACTGTAACATTGTTTTAAAGACTGCACACTTTTAAACAATCGGTCAATGGGACTTCTCATTGAGTAAATTGCTAGGGAAGTAAATCACACCCTTAAACCAAACTGACTTTACCACCTAGAATGTATGTACAAGACTTTGCTCAGTTGATTCTTTGATTTTTGTTTGTTTGTTTGGTTGGTTGGTTTTTTTTTTGCTTTTTTTGTTTTTGTTTTTGTTTTTTTTTTTTGGTTTTTTTCCAGTGAGGATTTGTATATGAATTTCAACAGCAAATGATACTGTATGTATACAAATTTAAAGGAATTCTGTGCAAAAGGCAGGCACTGAACACAGTAGATCATCCTCAGATGAAATGTAAACATTTGATTGCACCTGTCAATCTGAATGGAGTGTGACTGACTAGACCATCCTTCATGGATGATGGTCATTATCTCAATTACATGTTATAAATAGCTCTAGTCACATATGCTAATTCATCTTTCTCTACAGTACATATCAGCTGTTTCACCAATTACATGTAGCCCTTCTTTGACATACCAGCAGAAAACGTTTCCTCAAAACACTGGACAAAGTCCATCTGAAACCTACGACAGCTAAATGTGTATAAAAGATGTTCACAAGAGTGGCGCAAGTTTCACCAAAATGAATGAAAAAAATGTTTGCCTTTTCAAACATGCCTCTAAAATTTGACAGTTTGGCAAATGTTCAAATTCTGTCCAAGGGATTACGATGAACTCTAATTCAGAAATGTTGTATATCATTGATCAACAGCACATTACTGTACTGCAGCCATCAAAGACAACAGTTATACAACAACAATCACACTGTAAGCAAAACAGCTAGATAATGTCCCTTAGGCTGATTATGACCACAAACCCAATGGTAACATTCAGAACATGAATAACAACAGATGTTGTGGTCTCTTTTTATCCTCACAGTATTCCTACTAAAATCAGAAAACATTCTACCCACATTCAGATCGATGCAAACCACCCAAATTACTTTTTCAGGTCATGATAATCAGTTAATTTCATTATGGCTCCTGTTTAAACTGCTATTGCTTGGTGCACTATAAAGAAAAGGCAATAAGCAATCACTTCAATTCCAACATACAGTTTGTGATTTCCTTCAGGTCCTCAGTCAATGGTAGAGGCAAAGGGGAAGGGGGTACTGCCCCCATACAGAATTCTTACCCCCTAGAAATTTTTTAACAACAAAATTACTAACTGTAGCCTCAACATATCTTGTTCCCTTCCCTAAAAAGTATCTCACCCTACCTGAAAATATCTGTCCCTCCCCCACAACACCTCCACTGGGTAAGGGCCAACTTTCCTGAGAGGGTAAGCTATAGAGTCACTGACCTTTGTCAAACATACAATGTGACATAGAGTGTTGTAAAGACATAAGGGTAAATAAAGTTGAACTCCTAATAAACAAGCTCATTTTCCTAAAAGGGTAAGATTGATCTGACGTTTGATTTTTCCGTGCAATATTGCTTGATATATCAAATGCAAGATCCACCATAAACCTTCTATGGTATGGAGAACAGGTCATTCATCTTGTTTTGATCTCTACTAGACTTATAGCTACGATTGAAGTTGTGGGATTCAGACAACTTGAAGTTCATGTACTGCATTTAATACTCAGCCATTCTAATCACCCTTAGGTGTTGGCCATTGGGATTTTTGAAAGCAAAGATTTGGTTTATTGCATGCAGGTGTATTATTCTGAAAAATTTTGGCAGACATCAATTGAACCATGCTTCATGTAGTATAATTACAAAAATGTTATTGTTTTTCAGTAACTTAAATTTCATTATACAGTAAGCACTCAAAAGCCTGATTTAGCCCTTCTTGAAACCAAGAGCATGGTAAGCTTTTCTTAACTTGGGGAAGGGGCCTGAATGTTTTAGACAGTTGCCCTGTGGCAGGAGGGGGATAAGAGGAAGGGATTTCTCCCTCCCCATTGGTAAAACATTTTGATTATTTGAGCGGTCTTATTAGATACAACTTGGTATTTACATTTTGTGTATTTTTGAGTGTACTCTTGAAAAAGTTTCATAATTGATTTGAAAAGTTTAAAATATTTCATAGAATGGACAAATATGGGGTTTTCATCCTTGAAAAGCAGGAGAGAAGGCAGAAGTAAACTTTATCCCCACATTCCTGAATCCCCCTACCTTCTATGGCTTTGCATGAAAACTTTCAAACTTTTCTTTTGAAACCCAATAACCAAGGTGGTTTGGCAAAATAAACTCTGCAGGAAAAGAAAGGTTTAAGCTCAAACCCAATCCTGATGTTAGAGGGGTACTTATTCTAAGCATTCTGGTGAAATATGCATTGAAATCCAATAAGTGGTTCTCAAGATATTAGCAGTTAAAGTTGTCACATTTTCAACACAAAGTGAAAATGAATCAAGCACAGATGACATCACAGCCTCACATTAATGAGCAGTCTTTTGTTTTTCTTTAAACTTTACGACCAATTTTCTCCTCCACAATCACATGTTATCGGAACGTGATTGCATGAGAGGCATAAGAATTTTACAAACTTCACATTCCACATGGGGAGGTCCTATCCCTATTAACTTCAATGTCAGCACAACAGACTGAAAAAAACAAAGGAAACAAAGCATTTCTCATCAATGTGAGGAAGTGATATAACCCCTGCTTGCCTCAAGCTCACTTTGAGTCGCAAATACTGTATAGTACTGTACCTTCATTTGCTGATACCTCAAGTACTACATGTCCGATTTGAATGAGTTTCACCAGATTGTGTAAATTAAGTTCCACTTTCACATATAAAAATTAATATTTTGCTTAAACTCTTCCTTGAATACTTCCATATGCCTTCAGACTTTTCATAAACAAATCCTCCACATTTTGGCTGCCAAGAGCCTGAGATCATCATGTCATCATGCTTTTATGACTTTTGAGGCACAAGGTCTTGGCCCCTAGTGAGGCTTAATATGGATGAAAATTCTGAAAATCTGTCATTCTACAATTTTAAGTGATGTTTTATAAGTTTCTTTGAAAGGTTATGCCTCAGTAATGCAATTGTTTGAAGTAGTGATATGAAACTTGTAAGAATTAAAAACATGTCTAACAAGCTCACAGTGAAAGCAGCTGGCTCGAGAAGAAGCATTTCCATTTTTAATGACAAGAAAAAATTGGCAAATCCAGTCTATAAAATTTGCCTTCAGGTATTTCGTGACCACTGTGACCTTTAAAAAATATTTATGAGACTACAGAATCACCAATTGCAAAACAAAATTCAGATTCAAAGAAGACCTAATGAAACTAAGGTGGCAACAGAGGTTTTGCACTTGAATAATGTTCAAACCATGTTGTTTAAAGTTTAGATTTATCTAGAAGCGGTACAGGTATGTATTGAGTTCACAGTAAACACCACGAATTCCATAAATGAACCTTTTCATGCAAGCCTGATCAGATGCAAACAGTAGTATTTATAGTGGAACACCAGTGGTGTAGGTACTGTATGCAGCTGGTAACAAAACTGCAATCATCACAAAGGTACTAAAATTACATAAACAACCCCCAAAATTAGAAAACGTGAAGGTATTTTAAACTATTAGCATACAAAACTGACTGTGAAGATATGTATCACTGATGTATTCATAGAAAGAAGTGTCAGTATTTGTCTAATTTGTGTTAAACATAAATGGGGACATATACTTACCTATTGGGGAGGGGAAGATATAAACTCCCCTTATCGGGGAGGGAGGCAAGAGGTTTCAAAGTACATCCCATTCAACTAAACTGTTCACATGACCTTACCTCACCTCTTTGTGATCACTACCATTGCATTCCAATTCATGCTTAGAATTTAACCAACCGAACCTACATCAGACTTTTAACCAGGTTCCCTTGAGGCACTATGCATGGATGAATTACTCAATTCCAGTTCTGGATAGCAATTCTTAGTCCAAAATATGTTAACTTACAGGCAGTCCATCTCACAGGGAATTAAGGCTCTGGCAATTTATTCATAGATGATATCAATACTACACATTTTAGTAAAAGTCCTTAGATCTTCATAAGCAGGCCGAGACAAATTTTCAATCAGTCTGAAACATTTCCTTGCTTCTTCTCCCTCTTTTACTGACATTAAAGTTTCAGGAACAAGTCCATGCCAACAAAGAATGGGGCTAAGCAAATCAAAAGGTACATTACATGAAATTGCATTTGACTGTCATAATACTGTATCATTAATGTTGATACAGTTAGTATTAGGTATCTGTCATCATCTGGGATGGTAATTCTAGCAGTCGCCAGTGTTTTCTTGTTGGAATCTTCCAATAAATACAAGTACAATTCCCCAAATGGCCAACATGAACAAACTGGTACATTATCAGGATCAGTGCTTGGATTACTGTAGGGCTCTTTTCCGATGGCAATGAGAAAGGGAATGTACTTTTAAGCCTTACTCATGGAGTAACTCCCTCAGAGGTCATCAGCAAAAACTTTAAAATTGTTCAAACTATGTTTACTGTAAGCTGTAGTTTTTCAATGGGGACAGGGGAGATGTGTTTCCTAAGATGTACAGTAATGCAGCCTGTTAAATGTAATTTCCACATTTCCAGCATTTTTTTTTTTTTGTACACTGCTGAACAACTGATGGTAAAAGAACTGTTTACATTATGTAAGAAAAACAAAATTTTGAAAGTTTGACCCCTTCACCCCACCCCCAACAAAAATTATCATGGGTGCACCACTGACTACAAATCACACTCCAAGTCAAAGATTTATTAAAATTTTGAAAATACATATTTATAAAATGTTACCATGATTGATTAAATTACTTAGTCTGAATGCAAGTCCATAGTCAATTAAATCACGTTATCATGAATATGCATTTACAATGGGTTCAACATACTTTCAGTTTCTTCTATTAAGTCAATTTCATTTCATACAGGTAATGCAGGGCCTGATCCAGAATTTTACAAAATGGAGGGGGATAATTCCACAAGCCCAAAGTTTGAACCTACAAGCATCAACTTTACAAGGCATGGTTGGAGGGAGGTTCTAAGGAACAAATTGGCATTAAACACTGTTTAGTGGTATTTTCTGGCATCAGGTAATCAAAATAAGTATACATGAACTATGGAGTGCAGTATTAGGATCGTCTAAAAAAAGTAAGTGATGCCAACAAAGTGGGTGGGGGTGGAGCCAGTATAAGCCCCCTCTGGATCGGTGCCTGATATGTTGGCACACCTGTTTTCTGACAAAATACATGTACCTACGTCAAAACAGGGCGGGCAAACAATTATCAATTTAAGTTAACCTATTCAGGGATATATTATTTTAGAGGGATAGCTCATTAACACTTAATTTGACACTACTACAGGTATGCTGTGATAAAGTAGTACAATAATACATCCTCTGGCTCGTTCTAGAGTTTTCTAAGATTTAGAATGGCTTAGTACTTCAGACGCAATGGGGCTTCTTGTCTTCTTCATTTCAAATACTTTTCCTGAAAGGAAATCTACCGAACAGAGACATTTCCTTCTTTTTGCAAAACAGTGAGCTTTGTGAACTGTCACCAAGGACTCTGGTCAGCAGACACTACAGTATATCACGTAGTAACATTTGCCCACAGTGTATGGAGATGAGACTACTTTACCTTCACGAGATACCTCATCAATAGTTTTACTTTATTACTGTATAGATCAGCAGACACTGTATGGTGCAGAAACATTTGCCCATAGTTTATCGAGACAATGCTTCTTTACCTTCATGAGAAACCTTATCAATAACTTTACTGTGTTACTGTAAAGATCAGCAGACACTGTATCCTGCAGTAACATTTGCCCACAGTGCTATAGATATGATGCTACTACCTTCATGACACCCCTAAGTATCTAGTTTTAATACTTCATTACTGTATGCAACAGCAGACACTGTATTGAACAGTAACATTTGCCCACAGTGTATAGAGATGAGGCAACTTCACCTTCATGAGAAACCTTATCAATGGTCCTACTGTATAATACTGTATACATCAGCAGACACTGTATAATGCAGTAACACTTGCCCACAGTGTATAGAGATGAGGCTACTACCTTCATCAGATATCTCATCAATAGTTTTACTTTATAACTGTATAGGTCAGCAGCTTGTTAGTTAAAAAACATTAAAACTATGCATATAGCTCCATACATCATGAGTTGAAATGTTTGATTCAGTTCATTACTATTACTTCATTTACCAAATTCATGATGAAAACTTACTTGACCACTACACTTTATTTACATACTTGATATTATGTCATACTGTAAGCCAATGATATTTAAACCATCCACTTTCAGAGTACTTTGAAGCAGACTTGTAACCTAGTCCCGACTCAGATCACAACCTTCCAACACTACCTGACTTGAAAATTTGAAGATTTCAAAGAATTTGTACAATTGACTCCATTCAATCACTTGGCTCAAGTCACTACAACAGTCCACTTAACTTGCCTCAAAAAGAGTGACTTGTTTAACAGTCGGGCTTGAAGACAAACTGACCTCTCCACGACCTCTGAATCTACTAGTTTGATGGAAACAGCTTTTTCTCTCAGAACGTTTGCTCATGCGATTATGCATAACTCAGAAATATTCATAGCCAATAGAATCTTTATTTTGAATGAGAGATACTTCTGAATGCTTTTCCTGGTCATGACACAATGGTCACATAGGGTATACGTAAATTAAGTGACAGGTGCATTTTTTAAGCCCCCATACCCTAACTACCTGTTGGACAACTTTACATCAAAGAAATCAGAGAATATAATTTGCAAGTGATTCTCTCTCTTTTATTATTTTGTGTTTCCAGACAGCAAGGATTAACTACTAATCTTTCACAAACACTCCAAACTCTTTCACAAGGTTGGACCCCAGCAGACTATGAGTGAACTTGAAATTTATCTTAAGTAGTTTTTCAAGGTCATTTCTAAATTTGTTTTTGACCAAAACTTGCTGTAACATTTTGGGAAAATTCACCAATGATAACCCAAACTGTGCCAGTTAGTTGCTTTCAGTACTTCACATACTGTAACTGCACCTTCACAAACCATCTTGCCTGCAAAGTACCGATATGGTTCTTCAGCTGAAGCTGTCACAGCCTATGTATGTTTTGTAAACTTTATGTCCACAATTATTGAGAAAGTCATTTGAACAAAAGGAAAAAGCCTGTTTTTATCATGCCCAATCTCACAAATGAAAAACTTATATTAGTATTATAGATGTTTTCTTAAACCCTCTTGTTTATACTGTCCACACAACCTATCAAAAATCTATCATTGAGATATATTGGTGTAACATAAAATATAACACAGCAAAAGATTTTAATATCTCTTTGGTACAAACTAGGGAATTTTGCTATCAGTATTCTATGAAGAATCAAAATTTCTCCTCACAAAAGATATGATTTCTGTATTAGGATTTGCCCACACACGGAAAAAAAAACTCTTGAAAAAAAACCACTTGTATTAAAATTCTGAAGCAACATTTAAAGTTCTACAGTAACACCTTCACTTGACACTCTAAACCCAAAGTTATCAAATGACAGCCCACAGGATGAAGTCATGCAAAAAAATTTGATCCCCCTGGGTAAAAACAGTGGATCTGGATAGCAAAATGTTAAGTAACTGTGATAAAGCTTCCATGAAGAGAAGGAAATCGATAAATATTGAACAAGGAAAAGTAGTTTGGGGATGTTTGTGGCAAGCATGACACAACAAAGGTTCAAGCATAAAATTGCTTGGGCCTTTGTTCCAAGAATAAGATAAAACGGGCACAATAGGCCAAACATCAAAGAAATTTTCCAATATATTAAAAGTTAGATTTAAAGGGGGGAGGGGGAGGGGATGAAATGCCACTCTTAAGCAAATTATGCTATTGGCCCATTGCTGCCAGTCAAAATCACCACATGTCTGTTGACAAAAATTACTTCAGAACCCTTACCCTTTAATAACAAATATTCCAACAACAAAATAGTTTGCAAAAAAATATTCCCCCTCCACAAAAAACTCTGGAATTACTTTAAAGTTTAATTCATCTTCTGAGCAACAGAGCTGGAAGTGAGCAGTACATAATAATCTTCAGTAAAATCATGTGACCAAAACTACAGTATAGTGACGAAACCTAATAAGGCCACATTCAAATTCTGTGCATTGATCCAACCAACAGTGGGAGTCAGTAACTGCTGACACAATCAGCGTCTCAATTTTCAATGCAAAAGCTCGAGTCAGGCTACCTAGTAACTGCGTGTGAATCCTTCATATATTTCAAGCACACACACGCAAAGACATGCCACCTCAATTTAACACACAAGGCCTGCACAGACTCATATACATACAGCTCTGTGCTCAAATTGCAAACAGCGCCCGCTGACCTTGTTAGGTTTCTTTGCATCCTCGGCTTATGCTGGAAAATCTGAACTTGCTGTACGGCTATCTCTTGATAGGAAAATTCTGCCGTAAAGATTTATAGCTCGCAAATAAGATCAAGTCTGCCAAAAGATTTGCAGGTAAAAATAGATTCCTATTCCTTTTCACTTGTTTAGAAATATGAAAACTTTCTTAGGGTGGCCTTATTAGGTTTTGCCATCATATATCTCTCGAGGGTTAAAATTGCCTTGGTTGTTCAGCTATCTGGACCCATAGCTACTTTAGAGTTGAGGGCGAGTGTTCTCAAATTTTTCAGGCCTAAGGCCACTGTTACCTCAGAATGAACTGAAATTTCTTTGCAGTAGCGAGGATATGATTAAACACTTGTTTGCTTATTAAAACTTGAGCTCATCAGAATCTTAGGTGGGCCACTTTAAGGCATGTCATAAGGTGCAAAGAGCCCGCTGGCTGCCACTCGAGATCTTAGGGTATAGGAGCCAAATGAGAAGACTAGGGGCCAAACCATGACAATGCAAAACAACTGCAATACAGAACTCAGATCTGAAACTTGGTTCCAGTCAAAGCATTATATGTGACATACTCAAGTTAATGATAATTCATGTACCCACTTTTGTTTCTTTGGCATTGAATATTGCCAAATATTCGTTGTTCCTACCGTTGTATTGCACTTTGTTTCACTGAAATATTAGGTAATATCAAATTCTGGGTAATAAAATAACATTAATTTAGCATTTGTTTTTTGACTACATATCGTTGCTACTTGTAAGATTGAAAGCTCACATGAGCGTGAGCTTAAACCAAGGTCCCTCTCAACTCTATGACTTCAGTACTAGCTGTTTATAAAACTTTAGCGCATATAGTTCCAGGGCTCCTGTTATTTCTACACCTGTAATGTGAAAGGATATGAAAATAATCTCACTTCAGCAACATGAATTAAAAGCAAGTAAATTCCATGACCAAATGTAAAAATTTTCTTTATGTTTTGTTGGTTGGAAAGATATCCTTTCACAATTTCTTTGTCAAGGAAGTTGCCATACCTCAAATTTACTGACTTGTAGTAAGTCTGTTTTGACTTTTTGAAGCTCACTTTGTGTCTGAAGTCTCTTTGTTTTTCTTTACACTTTTGTTTCACTTTTTCTCCCAATGCATGGATGGATTGCATTTGTTCGTGTCACAGTACTAAATCGCAGTCATCAGTCTTTGCAATGCTCGAATCATTTTCTCATTGGCGGATGAATCTCTTAATAGTAGTAACTTTTAAACACGAACACAGCATGCCATACCAAGTAGTGAGCCTACGACATCTTTATAGACTTGCCACAAGTGAAAAATAGCAGCATTCTTGTGAATGATGAGAATGGTAATATCTCAGGCTAAACCTTTCACAATATTAAGATTTTTTTTTTTAGGTATGAGTTAAACATTTTTCCTCTCCTTTGTATGGAGATGTAACTTCACCTGAGTCCTTAGCCTTTCCATCACCTTTAAACTGCTACCCCACTCACCACTGAGGAGAAAACCCTGGCTATTTTCTTTAGTGTCAGCTTTTAAATTTTAACAGGTACCTTTTAAAAACAGCTTGATACCAATTACCTGTTACTTCACTAAAATTGTCTCCTGGACATGATTCCATGGTAATTTCGTTCCACTCCTCTCATTTTACTTTAAAAAGTTATTCTTGAGGCCTAGTTATTATATCTTATTTTAGGTACAGTGATCACCTGCCAAAAAGCCTTTTCATTGGTTCTATACTTAAAGATCGCAATGTGTAATCTTTTCATAAAATCAGTCATGCACAATAAAACAGATAAAAATAACCCCAAAACTATGAAAACATCTCTTTTTTGATTGAAGTGGAAGATGGAGAACTGATCACCCTTGGGTACTGAATAAAACATTTTCTACAGTCTTTTGAGAAGAAAGACACACTAAATTATCATATGCACCTAAGATCCCTTAACAAAAATTAAGATATGAGAATAAAATACACAAACACTTGATGAATTACACACTTTTTTTAAAAATGCAAGCTAAGGAGAGGAAGTGAATTTCAAGGATGACATGTTTTGCTGCCTTTCAATCATTTAATATTTTTTTCACTAAATTTTCAAAACATTCTCGGTGTTTCCAAGTTACAGAATAAATTATAAGAAATTCCTTCCCTGAAGGTATCATACCATCATATCAAGTGTTTTTTGGTGCAAATTTAGAATTTATGGGATGTTACAGGAACACCCTTACATATGATACTAAAGTGCCTTTGGTTACTGTAACTGATGATTGGCATGGCATGGGTAAAGGCATTACTAACTGGCATTTGCTACCGTAGGAAAGTTTTCACATTGGATTAGGTCAAAGGGTAGTCATTTTGATTTTTAAGAGAAACTTTAATGTACTGAGATTTATTTAGTTATTAAAACCTAAATGAAATCACAACTACAGTGCTGGCTATCTCCCAGTCAAGCCTCACGAAGGCCCACTGAATTCAAGCTTGTGGTCCCTGCCTTGGAGATTGATGCCTCCACCCCTGCTCTGAACCCTTTGCCCTCAGAAATTTAGCCAAAGCCAATAAGAGACCAGCTCCCAAAGATCCTGTGCAATGGCAAAGCATACTGGTGCAAGATTAGCTGGCCTCAGCCTCTCTGTCTTGGGAGATTCAGCCTCAGCTTTAATCTAGACCAAGGAGAGTGGGGCCTCAGCCTTAGCCTTGGCTACAGTACTGGTGAAAGGTTTCCCCAGATCCAACCTAATACAGGATATTGGTATAAAATGCATGATCATACCTGCTTGTATAGTTTTCTAGAATCTGTATGACAGGGTACCTCTAATGGTGGCATTCAACACTCGTGTGATACATGGCTTCAAGTGGCTGAGGCTCATTTCTAAATACAGTTTTGTAAAACATACCTATTAATGCTTCAGCTACTGCACAGGTAATAAGGAAATAGCACTAATATCAGGCAATTTTAAAACCTTGCAGCCAAGAAAAATGCATCATAAGGCTTGTAAATTTGGTAAAAATGTAAGACAGGAGAGCTCTCCTATGCTACTTCAAAAGCTTACAACCATGGACATTCTATGGATGCTGTGCAATGCACCTACACCAGTGGCTGGATCCAACAGCCTAAGACATATCTGCTCACTTCAAATGGCCTTTTTTCATGGTCAGCTGCACATAGGCTTATTAAGAGCAACAAATCTCACCCCAAACATTAAAAATTTTTCCAACTAATTTCACTTCTAGCCAGCCCCTCCTAAAAGAAAATCTGTTTAGTGCACCTGCCAGACAAAACAACAATACCCTGTACTGAGTTTAAATTGCTCAAGGCCATATCCACACAGGCTGTGAGTGAGCTGTCTGGTTGCACTAGTTTATAGTGATCTGTACATGTCATAGGTGGCAGACCAATCAAAGTGATGCTTTTATTTGAATTTATGTCAATCAGAGTGCAGTCGCAATTTGCATTTAAAACTATAGGGCTATTCTTAAATATGTTTAGTGGACCCAAAGACCCTTCAAGAATTATCATCAGTTGGCACTTGAAAAAATGTACTTGATTGAGCCTGCTGCACCATAATTATTCCCTCAAATGAAAGACTTTCCTTTGTGTAAGCAAATGTGAGGCAAACTAAAGCTCTGTCCTGCAATGTAGGGTTTCACCTGCCTGATACTATAGCACAAATGGCAGGGGATTGGGGGAAGGGGCTTGTTTCCAAAAGTAGCACATGAGTACTGACAAAAGTGCATGAAAATATGAATACAGTATGTGCAAGTGTGAGAATACTGAACCATTAACATAAAATTTTTACTCTTTAAAGGGAAAATGCAGTCATCCTAAATAGAATCAGCATACCCCAGTATCCTACTTCATGAACAGCTCTTTTTAATCATGTGGCAATACTTCTGTTACTGAAGAGTTAACTCATAGCAAATAAGTCCTTGGTTTACCATTTGTTGGTAATATCCATGTTCAAAAACATTTTCAAAGGTTCTTGTACAGCAAATCCAAGGAGACTGAGGAGTATGCTGATTTTTCCCAAGCAAATTTGGTGTGACTGCTTATTCTCTCTAAGGAAAAAGTCTTATCCCAAATATTGGTCTGCCAAAATATTTCAAAACTTTGGATTGGTCGCCTCACTTTGATTAATGTAGTACAAAATGATGATAAATTGCCACCCTTAGAAAAAGTCAACAGTCAAACAGAAGCCCCTAAAGACTGCCATATTGTAAAGATGAATTAATGAGTGAACTACTCCCTCACACAGTGGCATATACACCAGTACCTTATCTCCTTCAAAATCAATATTTAGCTCTGCAGTCTGCAGTAATACAATTTCAAGGAAATAGAATTAAAAGGAAATAAAACAAGATTGAAGAAAAGCTATCCCAACATGCTCCACTTATCTCAAGATTTTTTAACTGCTCTAGGGATGTCTCTGCTGCATCAATCTCTTCCCCCTACCTCTATTTCTTCTTTGAAAGTTTTATGCCTCCTTAATCTTACAAACCCTATGGCAACACAACATTGGGAACTTTAATAAGAAAATAGCTGTGAGAACTTCTGCATCAATTCAGAGCTTTGCTGGGTTTTCTTTTTTTTTTTTTCTTTTCTTTTGTTGGCAGACACTTTCACAAAGTGCAAATTAGAATATTCTAAGATGCAGTCGTTAAGACGAAAGACTGTTGATTCTACCACACACTGAGCCAGCAAGGCTGGCAGCTTTAAAGGATTTCCATCGTTCCTTTTTTTTGCTTTTACTTCTTTAATCCTTCATCCCACCATGAGCTTCCACCACTGGCAATCCCCTGGGAAGACCCCAGGGAGAGAGCAGGTGTCACAAAAACTTAACTGTCTTATGTTTCTACAGATACGGTCTTTGCCCTTCTAATCCAATGAGCACTTCTTTAAGAATTCTGGCTATTACAATACTTTTTCTATTATGTCCTTTCAAATAAAACAAGAAATATTTTTAGGAACAAACCCCTACTCTATAGTTGATCCCATACTATCACAAAACCTTGAAACAGTTTGGTAGATTTCATCCGTACACCTATTCACAAATTCTACCATAACCTATGTCAAAATTGAAAAATTAAGGCAACGATTTTGGACTTTTGCTCCAATACTGCCAAGTTCCCTCAAAAGAGTCCAGTTTCCTTCAATTAAACAAAAATTTCATTACTCACAGCCCAGTTCCATGTGATGAGTTCTTCTAATCTCAATGCAATGAAAATAAACTGGAGAATGTTAATGGAACACATAGCTTCCAACTGTAAAATAAAAGAGAGAATTTAAGGAGTATTCCAATGTCACGTTAGAATCACCTTACATTGACAAAGAATGTTTTCATTTCACATTTTGCAATCTGCCTGTTTAGTGATTAGCTTTAGCACCCTCACTTTCAAATGTACTTTTCCTGTGTATTTCTTAACATTCCTGCATACATTATGTTAATTAGTCTAGCATTTTCCAGCTGCTGAGAAGCGCACATCCAACTCACGCACTTATTTACACTAAGCTTGTACTATAGTCTGCCAGGGTTGGCAGTTTTTGCCAGAGGCGGTTTTTACCGGTGGTTTTTACCGGTAAAAACCATCCCGGTAAAAACAGGTTTTTGCCGAAAAATGGAAAAAACGGCAAAAACCTATTCTGCTACATTGAATAAAATGTTGTTAACAAGGACTTTTTATGCTTTTTTCAAAGTCTAAAGAAGAAAATCATGCTGTAGCCTGTTACATCAAGATTAATCATTTTAGGCAACAATATATACCATATAAGAGTTTGAATGTGATTTGTTTAGTGATTTTGGCCACTTTTTGTCCGATTTACACTGTTTTGTGTTAAGTATACATACACTAGGTATATTTAATGCAGAAAAAATGCAGAAAAATGGTAAGGAAAATCATGGAATAATTTAAGGATTTATTTTCAGTTTGATGGGAAGCTTTCCTGAGCTTACTGGCAAGTTGGTAACTCCACTCTTGGGTATACCTTTTCAAGGGGATCCTGCATCTGTGTAGGTCCTACAATAACTCAGTGTCTTTCAGTACATTGACCTCCAGTAGTGAATGTCTCATTTATAATTGAACCATCCACCTTCCTTCAACATTTCCACTTTCTTTATAAAATAAAGTGCTGGCTATCCACTTAAGTTTCTTTCATTCTAACATTACTATTTGTGGTTTATCAATTTTTTCAATGAAGGTTACTCAGTCAAAAAATAGACTCTTCGTATTTGTTTGGTCGTCGATAAATTCTTATACTTAATTATCTCTCAGTATGGTGGACTTGAAATACCCAGAGAAGCTCCCTTGGTGAAACTCATTTATTTCCAGTTGCTGCTCAGTTAGCATGTACTTCACTATAATTTGCTTCTCTGCTGTGTCAAACTGAAGTTTCTGACATGATAAAGGAAGTTGCTCATCTGCCTCATTCTGCTACTGTACTCAATATGTGTAACAGATATGCCCTGCCAAATTTGTGACTGAACTTATATTGAGAACTTTCATAACTATACACATAATTTTATTAATCCTCATTTTGAAAAACTTTGCTTGATAAATCTAGTCATTTTGCAAACCAACTGTAATTTTCAGACTATTCCTGTTGGCATGTAGTTGCTTTGTTTGTAGTTACACTTAACATGTTAGGGCTTACTATTGTAATAACTGAGAATATTTCACTCTTCATTCTGTGTTTGACAAGTTTTAGTGCTCACTTTTTAGGCAAAAAGAAAGTGTAAATGAATGTAAATAATTTTATCTCAACTGGTTTATCCATCATGTGCAATGGGGTACAACAACTGCACTCTTCTAATTGCCAGAAGAGGTTTTTCCATTTTCTCCCGGTTTTTACCGGTAATAACCAGTTATTACCAGTTATTACCAGTTTCTACCACTGTCCCGGTAAAAACAGGTTTTTTCCGGCATAAACCCAACCCTGTCTAAGTCTGCAGATACAACACACCACTGCAGCACGGCTGGGTCACCTTCAGCAAAGGCCTATAGTCTTGCTACATCAACCAGCCATTTCAAGACGGAAGACAAACAGGTACTATAGGGTACTTAGCATTGCAGCCAACATTTGCATACAGTTATCATTCTCACTTTGGCCTCATATTTTATCGTAGCACATTCACTTGTATTGTTGAGCACCGCAAGGTGCACGTTAATAACAAAGGAGTCATCGCATGCATTCAGGCCTAGCTTACGTACACTATAACTAAGTGTAACTAACTGTATTCTCATCTACTATGTAGCCAGCTTATTGGCATTATACCTAGACCTTAGCCTAGCCCTGCAGCATCGCAGATTGCAGTTCTCTGGTAGGCAAATCACTTCAACGGATGCAGCATTCACGACTGCCACGGTTAGCTTTTGGGGTACGGCTAATACCGGCAGTGCAACCTAGGCAATTCATCAGCACCAGCAGCATTCGATTGCCTCAGAAGCTTACTACAACAGACCGATAGTGCCAGCTGATGTAGCTCCCATTATCATGGTCTGCGATGTAGACTTAGGTGTAGCAATAGAACTTCCCCCCACACAACTCCTACATGAACAAATGAGCTCAACAATTTCCACCACGACAATTTCCCTCGAACAGTTTCTACCCAGGAAAACTCCAGAGAAGTTGTATGAGGGGTAATCGTCATGGGCAGAAACTGTTCGGGTGGAATTGTCCAGGCTGGAATTCCTCCTGGAATTCCTCCAAGGGGGGGGGGGAATGTCCATTAGGAATTATCCAGGTGGGATGGACCCTGAACCTGATATCAGGAATTTCTGTTCTGTTTAAACTTAGTGAAGTTTTGTGATGATATATGGTAAGAAAAGGGTGTTTAAATACCACTTCATTCAGATAGTTGTCAAGATGTTATATAAATTATGCATGGAAGCTTTTCAATCAATTGACATTCATGATATCACTGATTTCCCATCATGCAATGTTTCTTGCTCATCAATAGATTTGATAAATACCATCTTCAAAATGTACCATACTACTTAGTTATTACTTTTTTTTCTAGCAATAAATGGAGAAGAATCTCCCTTGTTTTATGGGACTTACATTTAGCGCCAGAATGTACCTTTACAGAAGCGATGAAGTATCAGCTTCAGCAATCTCTCTAACAAATAGTACTACATCAGTCTGTAGAATACATTTTCTTTACTGTTATGCCAGGCCGTTATTGCAAAATTCTATCAACATCCAACCAGAAAACACCCAAATCATGAACTTCATAAACTACAGTATTGTTTCTTTCAATATGGCACTGACAACTTTTTATGATTCCCAATTAACCATAGTTGATGTTGGCAATGAAGGCCACAATGGCAGTAATCTACTGACGAGATGGCCCATTAAAACAAGTATTCATGAACTATTAAATGCATGACTGTCTACATTACTCTTGTTTTTTATCTAATCTTGGCAGCCTAGTTACTATCAAGTTTAAAGCATATGTTTATAATCCTATGCAAGTAAAATTTATTTTAATGAACATTTCCCCCCTCACCCCACCCCATCAATTTGTCGAAAACTTTTCTCCAATAACTAGACAATTTTCTGCAACATACAGTAGCATCATTTCCATCTAAAAACCTTGAATTAGACAAAAATATTGTTAGAGAGGGACATCCCCTCCTCTTGGATAACATCCACAGATACAGATGACTAGAACTTCATGTTAGCTCCTACTGTACAAGAAAGTGGAGATATTAGCAGGTAGAAAAGGTTTCCTATTGAACAAACTTAGCTTTTAAGAGGAGGTGCAGTCAACCCAGTCTGAATAAGAGTAATTTGTGAGTGGGTCTTTCAATCACAGGGACAAACACTTACTTCTAAATTGTTTAGTTCTAACTCCCTTCTTTGCCTTAATATTTAATAGTTACGTTTCGAAACATCATGAAAGATACCTGTAAGGGCGATCAGAGGAGATTTGTAGAATTTTATTGATGTTTCAAAATAAATTTTAGGCTTGTTTACTGCTTAATCCCTTTAAGCTGTTATCAGTGCATTGTCATTCCAATGGAGGGCAGTGTCTATTTTCTCCACTTAATCATATGAAAAGACAAATAAGAAATTAACATCTCAAGGAGAAAATCTTGTAGAAAACAGAACAAGTATCATTAAATCCTCCTTCATGAAAAGTGCTTCATTAATCAATTTCTCATCAAAAGTCCTCATCAAATCAGCAATAGCTTCACATGAAGGTTCTTTACTTTATTAAAACAAACTTACATTAAACACTTTTTTCAAGGAATTCTTGGAATTGTGATTGCAAAATTTAAAGTTGATGTATCAGCATTATCATACTAAATTTCCTTGATGAGCTTCCATTATGTCAGGAGGATCTCATCTCATCAAGCCCTGAAGGAATTTTCTTCTAATTTCTTTCAATCAAAATTCCTATTTCCTCATCACTGATTAATCGTAGTGAATGTTGCGGAACATGTTCAAAACAAATGACATGAAATCTTCCACAGAACTCTTTGCAAGCATGGAACTTCTGAAAAAGGTATTTTATTCCCCAAATATCTTCTGCACATTCAAGCATACTTGATTGCATTGATTATATTATTTAGAAAGTTTCAGCGGTGGTAAGGTTAATCCCTGAGTAAAGTTAATCCCATCTACCAATGCCTTTTAAAGAATAAATGTAACTTGGTAGACTACAGTATGTCTCCCACTAATTATTACCAATCACTCCACACATTCTTTTTCTTAAGTGCAATAATGGTTTTCAATCAGAATGTCCATCATTAAAGAACTTTTAGGTCTGTTTGACCAGGTGCTAGTGTTAGTTCCCTTAGACATTTTAGCTTAATTTTTGTTCTTTTTGTATTCATCTTACTCTTTTTCTATTGGCCAATGTTAAACCATGGTTGGTGCTTGGGAGCTGGTGGGGTTCTTATTGCTAGGTGGTGTTGAGGTTCGTTTTATAGCAGTTTTGTCTTGTGTTTCTGTTGTATGTCATGAGTGTCCTCTTACTTTTTTTTACTACAGCATCCTTTCTTTTTAATGTACCTATATTTTGTACTCTCATATTGCCTTTATGAGCAGGGCTCGAGTTAAGCAGTCATCCAGTCGCCTGTAACAACCAAAATTTGTGTTGAACAACCAAAAAATGGTAGGTTGGTTGTCCAATGGACAGCCATAAAATTTTCTGAAAATCAAGGCCTGAGAGTGGCTGAATTTTACTTCAGGTGGAAATGAAATGTACAGTACTCTAACCAAATCTTATCTAATTGAATTAAGGTTTTCAACACTACAGGAACTTGTCACTTACTATAACATGTATCATTTTCAAAGTTACATAGCTAAAAATTTCAGCAGTTTACCTCAAGTCCCCTATCATGTTTGAATCCCCAAACACAGGCTGCTATAGATACAGGAGCAGTCAGAAATAAAGGCATGAATACCACCAACCAGTTGTGCGTTCGGCCACTTTGTTGAGCGTCATTCTGTAATTGGTCGCATACCATAATTTCAAATACAAAAAGCAAGGAATTCAAAGCCAAACATATCACAATGGCCTTCATGTCCACATAACCTTCTCCTTCAACTCTACAAAAAGAACAAAGGAAGCAGATTAGTTCTGAGAGCAGGGTGTCATTCTACAGAGGTAGGGGATAGGGGGCCTTAGTCCCATATGTATTTAGTCCCCCTCCCCCCCCCCCCCAAAAAAAAAACTCAAATTTTTTGTGAGATTGTAGTCATGAAAACATATCCTTTTACTGCAGAATTTCTACCAAAACACTTTATCAGGTCTAAAGTTAAAAAAAAATTACAGTAAAAAGGCTTGGAAAGTGCCATTTCCTGTTATCTCGACACCAGTTTTGACATAAATTTTCTTGGTAGACCACACGCCAACCAATGGTGGTGCTCCACATAGGTAATGCCACATACTATATAGCCCCCGATTCCCTCCCAAGCCCCTTCCCCTAAAAATGTCCCAAAAATGGCACCTGACTGAGGGACATGTATATGATCCAAGAAAAACAGTACTTTACAATTTCAAGTTTCTAATGCCTGAAAAAGTTTGGAGAGTAGGACTTAATTTCTGTAATTTGTATCATTTACCAAACCGCATATTTTTTATTCTTTTTGACTAATTTTCAAGTTCTAAATTTGGAGGAGATAAATTTTGCATGATGTTTCAAACATTAACGAACAGCATTAGTTAACATCAGCATCAATTTCTGAGAAGTAGACCTCTCACAGTCCCAATATATTAGAATGTCCCCAAATGAGGTAATCCACAGTAACCATTCTCTCCTAATGATGTTAGAAATGTTCTATAATTGAAAACTTAACTTTTAAATAAAGCAGTATCTTCTAAAATCTTTCAATATGAATTTCTTCTTTCTTTTACTCTATACAACATCCACTGAAAGATTATTAATCTATCAGCAATCAACATTCTCCACAAATTGGTATATCACAAAGTGAAAACAGCCATTTGGGGCACTTGGGAACAAATGATCATTAACTCTACATGCGTCTGTATGCCTGCAGCAACATACAGTAATGTTCAGTTTGAGTAAGTTTTCCAATTTACATTATTAAAAACATTGTAAAGAATAAAAGGAACTTAAAGAGAATGCATCCTATTTCACAGAATCTGATTTAATGACTTTTCCTGGTAAAGTAACTTCAATTACTTTCATCTCACAGCTTCTATACCAAGAAGAATTATTCTAAAAGTATCCCAAAATGTCTGCTGATCAGAGACACAAGCAAGGAAACTGGAATGCAAAGACTGTTACTTATAGAAAGAATTAAAGCATAAATTCAGTTCCATACTTGTATAGGAACTTTATCTAAAAATTCTGGTGTAATTTTAATTCAGTTCCTACAGATGTGTGGTTCTGAAGGTATCTGCAGATGGTGTTACTACACGTCTTCCTCATGGTGAACTTTAGGCAAGCATAAGTGATGTCATCTCTTCACAACGATGAGCAATGCTCTGTTTTCCTTGTTTTTCAATCTACTGTTCTAACTTTGAAATAAACAGGGATATCAGTACAGTACACTGTTCCCATGGCAAATATGACAATTAAAAAATTCCCATTCCTCCCACATATCCACAAAAGCGTGGGATTGTTGAGGAAAAAATTGACTGTAAAGTTAAACAACGTTACAAAACAGTGTAGATAAACGTGAGACATTTGATGTCATCTTTGCTTGCTTTAAGTTCACTTTGGGTTTAAAATGTGATAAAACTTCATCTGTTTTGTATCTTGAAAACTAAATACAGGAATAGAATACAAATTTCACCATAATGCTGATTTTTAATTCCTCTTTAACCCATTAAAATTTAATTTTGGCTTAAACTCTTCTTTTAAAAGGTTATAAATTTCTTCACAGATTATGACCTGAACGTCCACTTCCAAACCCGAATGGTTCGGATTGTTTCCCAGTACAGAACTACTGTATTTTTGCTCTTCCAGTCCTCTCCCAAGTTTATTAAGAGTCTATTCAATTCCCACAAGGAAGTTTTATTACCCAAGGTTATCAAATGTCTATGAAAAATTTGCCAGCCAGGGTCTGGTCTTTCCAAACAATCTCTGAAATTTGAGAATTTTGAATGTGTTGCATACCAAGTATTCTGCTGTGATGCTGCCATTTTAACCACACTAATCTGTACAGGCCATTAACCAATCAGAGAAGTTGATTAATTTGGAGTTACCTGTATATGTATAAGGACATTTTGAATTTGTCCAATTTTAATGTCAATCAAACTTCAAGGACCACCTACAGATATTAGGCATGCCACTGCAGTAGCAGAGCAAGGAAGTTCAGTCACAAGGCAAAAAAAAAGGCAAGAATGGTACTTTGGGGTGCTTTATGATAGAAAGATAACTAACTTTTTTCAACACTATCTACACTAAGGAGCACCATTACCTGGCAGGTACTATTCTGAAAATTTTTGGTCAAAACAGCTCCACCATCATCACAAACAACCCTCCCAGACCTCGCATAGATGCAGTCAAAGTGTGGTAAAAAAGTGAAAGAGTACCAACAGTCCATATCAGTAAGAGGTGCAAGCATATAGCCTGGGGTAGAGAGCGGTGGCCCCTCTGGCAATTTTCTGCCCCCAAAAAATAAAAAGTCACCGTTGCCCTACAGCGTTTTAGTATATCTCGCACCCAACAAAAATTTCATCTTCCTGGAAGCTATCTCGCCTCCCCACAGTACATGAAATATCCACCTATTTCATATTTCACCATTAGTACATGTTTGGAAGATGAAAATGTACTTTAAAAGCACTTTACCTGTATTCTGGATGGCGCCACCAAACCAAGCCAGCAAACAGAGCTCCAAACATTACCATGGCTTTCCAAAGCCATAATGGTGAAAATACAAGCCAATATGTGATACTGATAGTTTCATCAAGACGAAGAGCTAAAAGAGGCATAAATACTAGCAGACAAATGTATATGAGGAATTTTCTGCAAAAAGAAGGAAAAAGATGATGTGATTGTTACAAGCACAAATCAAATGTCACATACTTCATAAAATGTAAGCCACCATTTATTCAGAGCCATATTTCTCAGTACTTCATAGTCAAGTTAATTTCCATTTCATTCATACAAACGCATCCACCAACTTAAAAGGGGCTTATTGAGTTGGTTCATGAATTCCATGATTTTTGTCACACCTGTTGAGTTTTACTCACATCTTGATGGTACATGGTCAAAGTAAGTGATCCTGCACATCTAACATGCAATTGAAACAGCAATGATAGGGTAATTAACGAGTAAAATCGTTCATTACAAATTCATGACCAGACACTTTTTACCATTAGATATTAATCACCTGTAACCTATTCAAAGACAACCATTGAGTGAAGATTTTACCATCTTTGTTGACAGGCTTGCAACTCCTCTCACGATCAGCTGTTGTGATCAAGTTTTTGGTTCTAGATACAGTACATGGTGCATATTCAAGGGAGGCTGGTCAAGTGCTTGGATGAGCATCATGAACTATAGCTCTTAAGCCCATAAAACTACAAGTTTTTCATGTTTTCAATAACTATAGGAAGTGATACATGACTAATGGGGCTATTTAGAAGCATTTTCATGATATGATATCCTTCAAACTTGTCACAAAGTAACTGATATCAACTCAAGGAGCCTCTTTAATGGCAAAAAAGTTCTCTTTGAAACAATATTTCTCTCTCTTCTTTCTACGGTAGGCCCATAAACACTTATTCACAAAATGAATAACAATGTCATGAATTGCTTCTCTGTTAAGATCACTTCCATTTGATACAGTCAAAATTTGAAAACACAAATTTTGCCAGCCTTTTTAGCATAGGTGGCCCCAGTTTCAGTCACTTAAGATTACAAAGGTCTCTAAGCCTTCAAGAAGCCTTTCTTGTTCTGTAGAGAAATGCATATACACCTTTATTGAATAGTACTTTACTTGCATAGTAGTAGACTTCTAAATTGCCCTGGGAAAGTATTGATAATCAACCAATTTCAAGTTTCAAAAAGCAGGGATAGGGCATCAATAAAAATTAACGGTACTATACACAACAGCATAGATGTATGACACAAGGGGCTAGGGTGATGAGGCCACCCTAGAGTTACTACATGCCAAAAACAATTTCTCTAGCCAATTACTGGAAAAAATCGGGCAATTTTCTTGGTTTTTCTCAGGCAAAGACAGCTCAGCCCTACCCCAAGGAAAATATCCAGTAGGTCAAATTAATTTTTCATGCAGATTATAGGGAAAAACTGGTCAATATCTCTGGGGGAAGGGGGGGGTTCTTGGGCAAAGGGCACTCAGCACCTAAAGAAGGACATCCACTATGCCCATGTGCAAATGGAAGAATGCTACTGTCCCCTGCAAAATTCATCTATAGACCCTTTACAAACAGTAATTACAAAGGATTGTGGGACACAGTTTCGGTATGCATCACTTTCATCAGTGGCATTTTACTGTGCAAAACATGACCCACACCAAAATTCAATCCCACAATCCTGTATAATTGCTATTTGGAAAAGGGTCTTTAACAGTACAGTTGTAGTTTCAACACTACAGGTGGGAGAGAGGATGATGGTTACATGCTACTTCACTTAAAAAGCTTGTTTACTATCTACGTAAAAGGACAAAAACTTTGCCAAAGTTTGAAGTTGCTGTAAGGTTACAATGAGTAAGTAAAGTACCCTGTGCTAGATACCTTCCTTGATGGTAAACTTTTCAGTGCATGGAGAAAGTTTTTTCTTAACATGTCATTCAAACCCATACCAAAATTCCATTCCTAACTCAAGATATCTCTTCTTGAATATTGGTTACTTTTATCAAGAAATACCTCCAGGTCTCCTCAAGGTCACATAATGTGATGCCAAGCAAGCAAACTGCCTCACACTCCTTTGTTGTGCTGAATACCTTATTTATCCTTGAAATTCGATAATGTTGAAATGTTTGATGTATTTACGTATAGATGTCGAGTTAAACTTGTGCATACTTATGGTACAACAAACAAAGTTATGAAATATTCAGTTTAGCCATATCAACATTATAAAGAAATACAAAGCTATATCTAATCAATTTATCCAGATGACATCGCTGATTTCCCATCATGCACTGCAGAAGCTGAAAAAACACCATTTTTTGATAATTAGCATCTTCCACATGCAAGGGGTGCTATTGAGATGGGTTACTCACTGCCTAATACAGAAAATCTTCCTTTGTTTTAGGGAAATATCAAATTTGGCACCAGAACACGCTTTTAATATATGTGCTCTTACATGCAATTGCATGGGATGAATGACATCTGAGCTTCCACCAAAGTTAGGTGCGCTTACCACATGACAGACCCACAGTATCGGCTGTAATGCAAAAGAATGTGTGTACTTCTGTAGGCCATTCTCCTCTACATACAACAGTGAACAGTGGCAAACAGAAATGCCCCAAACCCAAACGAGGCTTCTACACAAATGCAATACATCCCCAGAGGGACACCAATAGCCAACGTTAGACCTCCAGGCCTCTATACATACTGTACATTATGGGTCTGTCATGCATGGATCCATTCTATACTGGTTGAAAGGAACAGGTATATACTACACATGATCTTAGTGAAAAGGCAGAGTGATGACAAACACAACTGTGAATTCTGAAAACAAAAGACCATACTGTACAAAGCTGTCACACATTCACTTACAGATGACAAGTCTGCTACCATTTATGATCTGGCAGTACACAGTAGCTTGAAAAATACAGCTTATGAAAAGGTCTCAGGGCTACTATGGTGCTGTTTTTCAGTGAAGTGCCATCATCTACAAGTCCAGTTCTAATAAAATGATTTGAAGCAAACTGAAAGATGTGACATCCAATGTTTATGGAATCCCTCAGCTAACCACTGAAAGCATACTACATGTGAATAAGGTTAAACCCACATTTACTGTAATCCTTTATACACAAGGAACCCTGCCAACACCCCCCCACCCCCACCCCCACCCCCCATTATGTGAATCACACTAAAACTTCACAACATAATGAACATACTTGTCATGTACAGTACTATGTGCACCAGACTCGGTCACCTAACATAAAATAAACCAACCAACCTATGGATTAAGTACGTAGAAAGGCTTTCACGACGGGAATCCATACTAGTAAGATGATTTCAACGAGTACGCCGTCGAAGGTCTTGAAACAGGACACACATAAATCAGCCAATCAGAGCACAGAATCCTCAATTCAACTGACCAATCAGAACACAGACAAATCAGCCAATCAGAACAAAGAATCCACCAATCAGGGTTGCAGCATAACTATATAACTTCACTGCACTTACTTCCTTACATCACCCATCACGTGAAGTACTAGACATAGCGGGACTCCCAACTATTAAACAGAGGTTTCAGGACTTACACAGAAAATTTCTTTCTAAATGCAAACACAAGGACCGACAAACTCGAAAATTCATTAGGAAAGAACTCAAATTTCGACCATATTACCTCCGACAAACTCCACTTGAAGGCCTTACAAAGGAAATTTGGAAAAATCTAATGTAGAGGGTGCACCACCGAAAAGAAGACCAGCCACCAAAGAAGACATCAACCAGGGAGAAGAATGGCAAACCCTGAAGAAGGGTCCCTGCCGAAGCATCCACACCCTGAACAAGGGTCACTGAGACAATGATACCAACGGGCAAACCCTGAAGAAGGGTCCCTGCCGAAGCATCGACACCCTGAACAAGGGTCACTGCGCCAACGATACCATCGATTGGAACCATTGCCAGCGAGAATGGCCCTACAAGTCTCCGGAAGCCTTCACTTCGCCGTGCTGGGCCAGGCGTCGGCTGGTTTGGGGGTGTCTTGGTTGTTTTGCGGAGACTGGGCTGGTGGCTTGGGGCCTCTCTGTACGGTCTTCTCTCCGCCTTTGTCGGTTCGGCGTGTTGCAGTTGCTTGGTGTTTTTGCTCTCTCTGGTCTCGGGAATTGGTATGTCAGTGACTCATTTTCTCCGGCCTTCGGGCCTTCTGAAGCACCTCCGAGTGGAACAGAGTAAACGAGTCATATACATACAATACTTCCTTACATCAGTCCTGAAGAAGTCAGAGCCACTTCTGACGAAAGCTTGACTATTTCAAGACTTTCGACGGCGTACTCGTTGAAATCATCTTACTACAACCTATGGTTTTCTATCCTCTAAGCATGGGCGTCAATCCTGGGGGGGGACAGGGGGACACGTCCCCCCCACATTTTGGAAAAATGCCCATTGACTTAAGATTTTTACACAGTAAATTTTTGACAGAAGTGGCCATGTCCCCCCCACGTTCGAGTAAAGATTGATGCCCATGCCTCTAAGAGAAGCATTCTTTGAGCTTCATGCCTGATGACTAAGCACAAGGTATATAACTACACCCTAAAGCTGACGACAAAGTTACAACAACTCTCAAAAACAAGCCTTTTAATAACCAGGCACCAGGCAACTTTTTACCCCACTGTCCCCAAAATGTAGCAGTTGCTTCAAAAGCATATAAGGTGACTCCTGGGTTTGGAAAAAAGTGACTGGTCATACATCCCAACTTATCAAATCCAAACCTGAGGTTAGTGCTTTAATTAGTAAACTTGTGAGGATTCTCATGCTCATTTCAGAAGTTGTATACTTGTATGTACTGTACATGTAGATTTAGATGAGGTTTTACGGCTCAGTTTCTGACCAAATGGTTTAAGTCAGGCCGGCCATGGCCTTTTCTCCAGTTGTGGCTCACTGGAGTAACTTGTAATATGGGTACCAGGGTATTCCTGGAGTCTGGGCAGTGCATTGCAGAAGGTGGATCAAACTGGTGACTAGGTCCATGTCTGCTTAATACTCTAAGGTTTGCTAGAAGTTCTTTGTGGAATGGCGACTCCATTGACCTTTGTAGAACATGCTACAGCCACATGGCAATGACTCACAACTCACCCTGCTGTGTCCTGCAGTAGATGGGCTATTACTACCAGCAGCTGCTTTATGTTCAGATGATTTGATCATACATGAGAAGTTGCAAACTATGCCTTCCCTTTACAACTAGTGTTAAAAGGATAACGATACCATGTTCCCACTTATAGTGCTATGTATGTCTGGGTTGTCATGTCATAACAGCAGTTGTTGATTCTTACTGGAGTACAGGTATATTAGTCATACTGCAGGTGCACCTCAATTTACTCATTGTTTGTGGCAATTTTGTAATTCATTATTCCTTTATGTTAGGATTAACTGCACTCCTATCACTAAATGGAATCTCAAAGTGACGGTAGGAGAGGTGGCGTTTATCCCCTAATATAGTAATTTTGTGTCATGATTGAAGGCCAAAGGGTCTGCTGTGGCAGAAGTACAGACAGGAGTACTCTTGTGTCACGGTTGTGGTGTTGCAGCCATGGTCTGATTAGCCATGGTAATGCTAAGTAAGCCCTGATCCTCTTCATCTCAGTCCTCTGTTCTAACTCAAGTGCAAGCTTAATACAGTAGAGGATAGTGTTTGTTCTTTTTATTGTGTGGCAGTAAAGTTTTCAGTTTGACTTTTTAGGATTAAATACTGTAGTACTTTAAGTGAGAAAAAGCTTTTGTGTGATGTCAGGTTAACTCACAGATGGTTCTTAAGGTCAGGATCATCTGACTTGTCACTGGCTGGGCTTGGCTCCTTGCCAAGTTTGTCACACGATGGAGAGCTGTCAGAGGGTTACTGAGATAGAACGCTTGGAAAGACGCACACGCCAGCTATGCGCTGTTACTGCATGATCTTATGTATGATCTGACCATTCACAGAGTGTTATTATATTTTATGCGTATGACGTTATTGCTTGAACCAATCGGCGTGTGCGAAGCTTTTGGCGGGCTCTCAGGATTTCTGAGTATCAGAGCCCACAGTATAACTTGTAGTCAGTTTGATTTTTAGACATCAGCTCACCCAGACCCATATTTAGGACTCTCTCATAAAATTTGTTCCCGACTGGCGTGTATTCCTGTTTTCTGTTCGAGTTTGTTAACCAACAGGACAATAAAATACTGTGAACCTGCAAGGAACTTTTTCTCCATTTTTGTGGATTCTCCTGTCAATATTTTTCTGCTTGGACTCTGTAAACTTTGTGTGAGGCCCCCCACGCTACTCATCGACTCAAAATCGGCTGTACAATACTCCCTAGACCATCATTTCCATTTTGAAGTCCCAATCTGAAAGAATATAGTGTAACCCTAGTCTTAAGACACTTTTCTAAAGCATGGGAAGGTAAAGGACCCTTCCTCTGCTCAGTGCACCACTGCCAAACAGCTGTGCCTTGACCAAAGACCTGTAGTAGAAGCCTAAATCTGACAGCACATGCCTCTGGAAACCAGAAACGATTATTGTAATTAATTAACAATTCTATTTTGAACCCTTACAAACAGCTTTCCAAAAAAGCATCTAGAGAACAGCAACAATTTGGTTCCCAGACAATCCCCTTCCTAGATAATTTTCCCCTGGAAAATTCCCACCCACACAATTTCCCCCAAAAACATTCCTACCCAGGGCAATTACAAATTTTCTGATGCCCAGGAAAGTTGTCTGAAGGGTAATTATTTGGGCAGAGCTGAAATTTAGCACTTGTCCTATCGTCCGTGACGGGTTAAAATTGCATCGGACAACCACTTTCTCTCTTTTAACTTGTCTGATGGATGAGCAGATTTATTTTGCAATTGAATAGTTGACAACATCAGCAAAAAGTAGGTCATAAAACTTCCCTTAGGAAGTGGTATTGAGACAATGGTATGGACTGTCATTCATCATTGAACCATAGAAATAAAAATGTTAGTTTTGTATGGCAGAGACAGGATATACAATTGTTCATCTTTTGTTGTTTACTTTCATTTGGACAAGCAAAAAATATTTCGGACAACCAAAATTTGCATTTAGGTTGTCCAATAGACAACCTGAGAATTTCCTTACAAATCAGGCCTGTTGCGGGTGGGAATCAGTGTTTCCTCTAAGAAATTATCCAGTGAGTCAAACTGCCCAATATATGCAAATTTGACTCATTGCTACTCTAAATGCAGAGCATGTGTACAATATGCCTAAATGCCCATAAAACCCTCTTTTTTTCTACTTTTTCTCCAACATCAGTGCATCAAATTAGGAATCAGTTGGGTCAAAATCACATCATAGTGGCTTAGCAGAAACACTGGTGGGGATTATCCATGGGAAAATTGTCTGAGTAGGAAATTGTCTGAGTGGGAATTGTTCCAGGGTGAATTGTACCAGAAGAGTTGACCAAGGGGAATCATCCGGTTGGGAGTTGACCAGGGAAGAGTTGTCGCTATGAAACAATTCACCTCTCTTTTATTCTGCTTACATACTGGTGATACCAAGACTACATCATTTAATGAACATTTTGATGGTAAAATTACAGAGAATGTATAAATATATAAACCTTTTCAAGCAATGTTGACCATTTGAGTATCCTTCCACAATATTTGATAATACTTGGAAATAATAATCCTTGTAACTGAGATTTTGAATGGAAGGTGACAGTAAGTAGGAACTACACAACAAAAGGATTCTGAACCAAGGACAGCTAACTCTGGAGCAAAGAGTAGCCCCAAAGATTGTTATTCTCCAAATTCATAAAAGTTAGCTTTTCTCATAAAATTTTTACTGAAAGTTTCCCAAGAAATTAGTAATGTTATAGTTTACTAAAATGCTGAACCTTTGAGATTTGATAATGTGTCAGATTTTTCTTCTGAAAATGTGAGGAGTAAAACGGACCAAACTCTTGTTTGTGATGCATTTGGTCAAAGATCCTGTTAGCCGGGCTGTCAACTTTTAGTGACCGGGAGTGCAACCATCAGTTCACGAGGAGTACTTCCCGTGCCTCATTACTGCATGCCCAAAATTGCCAGTTTTCAGCAGGCCCGTAACCAAGTGGGGGCATTGGGGGGCTTGGCCAGCCCCAGTGCAATCGCTTATACTTAGTGCCCCCGAGCTTGGTTTGCCCCTCTCCCTCCCCCGCTCTCTAAGTCTGATTATGGACTTGGTTTTTAGATGTTCCATGTTCCTGAAAATTTTTAAGGAGATATATTGTTCACATCATAAATAGGCCTACAAAAAACTGGAAATTCTGAGGCCTGCCAGTATGTATTGCTGACAGCCTAAAATAGAATATAAATATGTACGTACTGATAACAGAGGTACAGTACTGTAGAATGAAATGCAATGAAGACGGCATGCTGCTGAATGCTGTTACGGTCGGTCATACACTTCTTGAATTGTGGTTTTAGTAGCGGCATGAACTGTTGTTTTAATATCAGTATTCGGTAATGGGTCTAACACGTTTGTCGGAGCAATAACCGCTCTCCACCTGTTGGCCCCGCAACTGAGTTCACACTGTGCCACAGTTACCATCCGCAGACACTTATGAGTCAGAGTGATGGACAGTGGACTCATACCAAGGGTGAAACTAAGCTTAGCTGAACCAGGAGCCCACTTTCAGTAAAAAAAGTGTCTCCTGATTCCCTGGGTTTTGGTGCAACTAGGACACACTTTGTGTTTACCAGGAGACAGTAACCAGCTACAATGATGTACGCATATTGGGGACTTCAAGGATGACCGGCACTACTTTCGATAAAAAAGTGGGGCCTGAGAGCCTGCATTCTTTTCAGGGTCAACAGGCACTGTTGGATTGGAAAAAAGTGCCAAACAGTGCCTGGCACCCGGTTAATTTCACCCTTGACTCAGACATAGTTGTTTATGTTTGGATTGAAAGGAGCTAGCTCGATGATGGCAAGAATAATTATACTGTATACTGCACTACTGTCAGCTAACTGCTGATATGATCAGTTGGAGGAGGAACTCAGGTAGCATGACAGCTGGCATTTTAATGACACCTGACATACCATTTGCATTATGAGTGGAATTTTTTACACCATACTGAGAAAACATTGTGTGAGAAACTGATGCTTCATCATGAGAGTGTGAGTTTGCGACTCTCATGCTGAATGCGTGAGAGTTGACAGCCCTGTATTACTGTAGGCAACAGACATTCAATTCAGGAGATCCATATATTCGAATCACACTTATCCTACATGCTACAGTACCATTCAACTAATACACAATGATTCGCTACAAGCAATGATCAAGTTTGGTAACTACAGTAGCCTAGGCTATGCATAAATTTATAGAGTATCTAGTCTGAAAGATGAAACCTTCAAATTTCAGGAATGTGTGAAATGGTCCATGTATAGCAGCCAATGTCCCCTCACATTTCTTGTGCTTGAAAACACAATGTATCACCTACTGTGCTAAACCAGTGGCTCTAACAAGGAGGGAAAGCATTGGTAGTGCATAGGCCTATGCCTACATTGGAAAATTACTTATTAGAACATCCTATTGATCTGAAATTTTCCTTCAGTTACAAAAATACACAAAATGCACAATAACTGTGACCGTGGAGCAAAGGGTCATGAAGAAAAACCATTTTTCTATAAGTTCAGCTTTACTGGATTCATTCCTAATGTTAGTCTTAAAAGCAAGCACAGAAAATCCTTCACTTTGAATTGTCTCCACTTTGAATGAGACTGGATTTTATCTTTTTGTTTGAAATAATCTCTAAATGTGTCATGAAAACAAAGCCAACAAGACTTAAAAATGGGACAAATGGTATCATTATACTATAAATAACCACGCAGTAGAAAATCTTATTAATACCCTAAGAGGCTTTGCATTCTTTCCACTAGCTGGTTGAAAACTACCGTACACTTTGAGTTTGCATCATAAAACATCGCAAAACTAATGCCAACGCAATAATATGCATTGGTCAAGAAGGATCGGAAAAGCTCAATGTCAAATGTATTCATCTTCACTCATTTAACGACCACTTACGCCGGATTGAAATCCTGGAAAAGGGACTTCAGATTCATCTTTTCAACGTGTGCTGTTAAGACATTGATCTTATTCTATGGTAGACCAAAATAACCATTTATTTCGGCAGCTGCTAACAGGTTGCAAGATAGTTTTCCCTTTAAAAACAATAACGGGTGTATAGAAGTGTTACATTTATCAGATTACGCTTATGTGCTTAGTTATGGTGTCATTTGTTCACCTTCACAAATAACACCAAAAATAGACATTGGGATAACTTTTGTGATATGTTAACAAACAGGTAGAGGTCTTTTGTCAATTTAATATAACAGTAGACTAGATGAAGTATTACCGGTGGCAACTTGGGGTCAATTGAAGTAATTTTACTGGAATTATGGGTTTAGAAATTGGCGGTTGTATATAATTCATTAACTGAGTAAAAAGGCTCTGGATGAAGTTACGGAAGCTTTCAGCCGAGCTAGCAAAAATCCTCACGATCATGGTATAGTAAATTGAAATTGCCATCTAGAGCCAACTTCTCAGCTATCTTGTGAGGGGTAGCTTGTACCTGGCGAAAACTTCCACAAAGTTTTGGCGACCATTTCACTTTTTCAAATAAGTGTGTAAGTCAAAGGACGATTTATTGAAGGTACGCTACCTTATTGTTGCGGACCACTAATTCAAACGTTCTTACGCCGAAAAATATTCCCTTCCAAAGTTAGTCCCTTAAAACCGTTATGCATGGGAGCTTGTTTCTGACAGTATTCTTTACAAAATGTGATCAATGTCTCATATGGTTTTTGTAGGCAGTGAGTTGAAATACAGATCGTGCAAAATTCAAGGCAATTTGTCCATGTTAAGTGCCATTTTTGATTGTATTACTCCACTCTGTGAAGTACCGTCAAGTTTGAGTAAAGATCAGGGCTGGAAACATGTACCTATCATTCAGACCCTTCTAGCCCAAAATTCCATTGGTCATGGTATAAAAATTTGAAAGTACCATAAGTGTCCACATTGTGAGCTTTAACCAAAGGGGTGGCATGTCCAGGTTGAAACAAGGACTCTCTAGGGTGCGGGGAAGTAGCCTGGTGTAAGTGAATGGGGCAATAATTAGTGGTACGATACCTGAACATCCACGCATGCAGGATCTTTTACTTGAGGGGGAAGGGGCGACTTCGAGCGTGACAAATACCGAGTATTGCGGCCTATGGAAGAGTGCAGTAAATTAAATTCAACCCGGGGCGCCCCTCCCACCTCCCTAAATTCGCGCTTGAATGCAAAAAGTTTCGTTTTCGTCTGGTTAAAGTTATACCAATCACAGCACAGCCGACAAGCTGGTCGTCATGCAGTAGATATTATCATATCATGAATGTTAAGAAATTGGAAAGAAGTCTTAGCATTTATTTCAACTTCAGAAAGCGCGTGTACGTACCAACAATCATCCTTCCATTGATTCGCGTATACCTGATTTTGGTCCGTTTAAAGGCCTTTGGGTGTGAAAGTCACAAGCAAGTAAAGCAGGATACTCTACAGCGCCCGAAGTTCGCCGTAAATTTGGTATTCGAGTTGGAGAATTTGTGCTCTTGAGACCAAGGAAACCGTCAGAAAGTCACGGAAACTGATCGTCGTCAGGACCGTGGTGAGGCCAGATGGTGGTTTGGGACCGTGTCCCTCGTCGAGAAAGTATTCCCCACGGTCGGGAAATTTTTCCAAAGGAGAGTCGGGAAACGACAAAATATGAAGCAGCCCACAACAGCCATTCGCCTCTGTGATTTACTTAATATTTTGATATAAATGGAGGCAGACCCTGTAATAGGTCCCCCATTCCAATTTCACCACTGAAAACCCCAAAACAAGGGCCGCAAATTTGGAATTTTGCTGTCAACAACCTTTCGACAACCGTCGCCCTTGTCAGGGCTTCAGACTGCAGTTCCATGTAGGGGGAAGATAGACCCCTGTCGTGCGATTAAGTTTGCGCTACCCGAGCGTTTTGATTGCACATTTCTGACTACCGTACATGTTTTTCGAAGAAACTGGAAAATCCTGCGGCCGGGAAGGTCACGGCTTCCTCTGCTACCCCTGATTTCCCCCTCCCCAACCCCGCCCCATTGATGTCATTTATAGGGCAAACTATGAAACATTTACAAGTCATTCATGCTATAAACATTAACAGGCAAAATGTACATTTCAAGCATATTGAAACAACATCATTTGGGCGTGTTTCAGGCAATATAGAGTACGGTACTAATACGTAAGGATGCGGGTGAAGGGGGTGTTTGCTCCAGCTCCCCCAACCCTACCTGGCACTTTTACTTGACACGTGTCACACAGCTTCACATAAGATCTTATACTTTTATTATTACATTGCTGCTCATTCACATCGAGTCGTTGTCGTTGGCCAAGTTTGTAAGGCGCTGGACTCCGACTGGTGTTCGAGTCCTCATGCAGACACTTCTCGTTTTGCTGTTTTTTAAAAAGTTGTGGAACTTCCGAGTATTTTTAAGTTGCTTTCTCTTTCATATCTCCCTTGTTCTAGCTTTTGTCGTCTCCTCTGCGTTTCCCGACTACATGTTTACCGAAGAAATTGGAAAATTTTGCGACCGGCAAGACCACGGCTTCCTGAGCTTTACCCCGCCCGTCCCTCCCCCACCCCTATTGATGCCATTTATAGAGCAGGCTACTAAGAAACATTAATTACATGCCATGCTATAAACATCGACAGCGTAAAATTTAAGTATTTTGAAACCAATTCTGGGGGCGTGTTTCATCAGGCAATTAATTAAAGTACGGTACCAATATTTAAGTATGCAGGTGAAAAGGGGTGCTCGCTCCAGCTCCCGACCCCCCCCCCCTCCCCTTACATCCGGCACTTCTACTTGTGAATCACACAACGTAACACTATAGACTACTAATATTAATTATAGTGCGCTGGAGTATCAGCATTGTTGTGGCTTAGTTGGTATGGCGCTCGACTCCGACTGTTGAGTACGTGAGTTCAAGTCCTCCCGGAGACTGGGCAGTGTGCTTTTTCTCGTTTTGCGGTTTTAATGCTGTGGAACTGTCGACTTTTACAGTTGTTTTTCTCTTTCATATCTTCCTTTTTGTAGCTTTTATCGACTTCTCTTCTTTCCCACTTTTATTTTTCTTAATTAGACTTCGTTTTGTTAATCATATCTTACTGCAAATTTCCAAATCAGGTCACTACACGCTATTGCATGTAGCCTACATTATCAAGTCGTAAACCCCCCCACTTTGGACGTTGCATTTTTTCGGTTGAAATTGCTAATAGTTTCATGAATGTTTTTCCCATTCTTAGATGAAACCGATTCTATATTTCATGTAATTTGCATTTGATACGAAAGGTATCAATAAAGACAGGGCTCCCGGCTACTTTAGTAGCCGGGAGACCTGTCTTTATTGATACCAAATTTGCCTAGGTTCCTAAAGCAACTCTTGTTTCTAAAGGAAAGCCACTCTGAACTGAATATTCATAAATGACCGACTGTAAAATGCTCTTCTTGTATTGCAACTATGGATTAAGTTTCTTAGGGGGTAGGGCTAAGCATCTGCCAACAATAGGTGACCATTGTCCACGTTTCATGGTGCGATGATTTGTAAAAGAAGACAGCGGTTCCTTGAAACTTGACCAAGTCTCCATCCGCGTTTTCCCTGCCGTCTTAAGGGGGCGCTCCACCATTCCATAAAATTGCACTTTTGCTGGGGGGGGGGGGGGGAGGAGGGTGAACCGTCTACATGTAGTCCCTAAAAATTTTGTTTGGGTTGATTTTTGACCCTGTTGTGAGAGGGCAGTGAATCCTTTGTTAGATGTATTTTGGTAGTGACTGAGTTGGAGATTATGCTGTCAAAAAATGGTTGAAATTGATACCACCAGAGCAGATTGTGAGGTTTGGGAAAGACAGCGGACTTATCTCATATATTGGTGAGTGACAAGGGGCGGGGGGGGGGGGTGGCGGATCACAAGTTTTGTATTCATGCGCCTGTAGCTCAAAGAGTCAATGGTCATGCTGCGAAAATTGATGGGTCCATATGCTGGCGTTGAAAACTTTGACAAGGAATGAGAGGCAGCGTAACAAGCAGGCCCGTTTTAGTGTGTAAGTCGGACCAAATTTTAAGTGCTGCCATGAGGTTAATAATAAAGGAATGGTTACGGGTTCGTTGAATACAGCCTTGCACATCCGCTTATGCAGGATCACTTAATTGAAGGGGGAAGGTGACTTCAAGTTTGACAAATGCCGAATGATGACGGCCTCTGGGAGAGTGTAGAAAGTGTCTTCAACCCGGGGCGCCCCAACGCCCTCCACCTCCTTCCCTTGATACGCACTTGAATGCAAAGTGCTCTTTCAGGTTAAAGATACCAATCACAGTACAGCCGACAAGCTGGCCGTCAGTACTGAGGTATTTAAATTACCATATCATTACGGTAAGGATTTTGCAAGGAAGTCTTAGCATTTATTTAAACTTCAAAAAGCGCGTACGTGTACCACCAATCATTCTTCCATTGATAAATCGCGTATACTTACTTGATTTTGGTCTGTTTGAAGGCCTTTGAAAAGTTGTAGGTCACAAGTAAGTAAATCTCGAACTCGAGCGCTGAAAATGTCAGTTGTGTTCGAGTTGGAGGATTTGTGCTCTTGAGACCAAGGAAGTCAGAAAGTCACTCAGGGGACTGATCGTCGTCGGGACATCAGTGGTGAAACCAGATGGGGGGGGGGGTAGATGCCATGTATGTCCCTCGTCGAGGACGGATCCCCCGCAAGGTCGTTTAAATTTCCCAGTGTAGTCGGGAAACGTTAAAATATGAAGTAGTCCACAAAAGCCAGTCACCCCTTGTGGTTTACTTGATATTTGAGGGCAGATCCTGTAGTAAATCCCCCAAATGTTCCAATTTCACGCCTAAAATACCAAAATGCGCACCGAAAATTTTGAATTTTACTCTCGACGACCTTACGGCACTCCGTCTCCCTTGTCGGGGCTTCAGGCTGCAGTCACCCTACGTAGGGAAGTTTGGACCCCTGTCGCGCAAATCATTCTGGCGCTACCCCCGGCCAGCGTCGGGATTACACATTTTATCGTACCTACTAGTCCTATGCCGACTACATGTTTACCGAAGAAATTGGAAAATTTTGCGACCGGCAAGACCACGGCTTCCTGAGCTTTACCCCGCCCGTCCCTCCCCCACCCCTATTGATGCCATTTATAGAGCAGGCTACTAAGAAACATTAATTACATGCCATGCTATAAACATCAATAGCGTAATATTCAAGTATTTTGAAACCAAATCTGGGGGCGTGTTTCATCAGGCAATTAATTAGAGTACGGTACCAATATTTAAGTATGCAGGTGAAAAGGGGTGCTCGCTCCAGCTCCCGACCCCCCCCCCCTTACATCCGGCACTTCTACTTGTGAATCACACAACGTAACACTACAGACTACTAATATTAATTATAGTGCGCTGGAGTATAAGCATTGTTGTGGCTTAGTTGGTGTGGCGCTCGACTCCGACTGTTGAGTACGTGAGTTCAAGTCCTCCCGAAGACTGGGCATTGTGCTTTTTCTCGTTTTGCGATTTTAATGCTGTGGAACTGTCGACTTTTAACAGTTGTTTTTCTCTTTCATATCTTCCTTTTTGTAGCTTTTATCGACTTCTCTTCTTTCCCACTTTTCTTTTTTCTTAATTAGACTTCGTTTTGTTAATCATATCTTACTGCAAATTTCCAAATCAGGTCACTACACGCTATTGCATGTAGCCTACATTATCAAGTCGTACACCCCCCCCCCCCACACACTTTGGACGTTGCATTTTTTCGGTTGAAATTGCTAATAGTTTTATGAATGTTTTTCCCATTCTTAGATGAAACCGATTCTATATTTCATGTAATTTGCATTTGATACGAAAGGTATCAATAAAGACAGGGCTCCCGGCTACTTTAGTAGCCGGGAGACCTGTCTTTATTGATACCAAATATGCCTAGGTTCCTAAAGCAACTCTTGTTTCTAAAGGAAAGCCACTCTGAACTGAATATTCATAATGACCGACTGTAAAATGCTCTTCTTGTATTGCAACTATGGATTAAGTTTCTTAGGGGGTAGGGCTAAGCATCTGCCAACAATAGGTGACCATTGTCCACGTTTCATGGTGCGATGATTTGTAAAAGAAGACAGCGGTTCCTTTAAACTTGACCAAGTCTCCCTCCGCGTTTTCCCTGCCGTCTTAAGTGGGCGCTCCACCATTCCATAAAATTGCACTTTTGCTGGGGGGAGGGTGAACCGTCTACATGTAGTCCCTAAAAATTTTCTTTGGGTTGATTTTTGACCCTGTTGTGAGAGGGCAGTGAATCCTTTGTTAGATGTATTTTGGTAGTGACTGAGTTGGAGATTATGCTGTCAAAAAATGGTTGAAATTGATACCACCAGAGCAGATTGTGAGGTTTGGGAAAGACAGCGGACTTATCTCATATATTGGTGAGTGACAAGGGGCGGGGGTGGCGGATCACAAGTTTTGTATTCATGCGCCTGTAGCTCAAAGAGTCAATGATCATGCTGCGAAAATTGATGGGTCCATATGCTGGTGTTGAAAACTTTGACAAGGAATGAGAGGCAGCGTAACAAGCAGGCCCGTTGTAGTGTGTAAGTCGGACCAAATTTTAAGTGCTGCCATGAGGTTAATAATAAAGGAATGGTTACGGGTTCGTTGAATACAGCCTTGTACATCCGCTTATGCAGGATCACTTAATTGAAGGGGGAAGGTGACTTCAAGTTTGACAAATGCCGAATGATGACGGCCTCTGGGAGAGTGTAGAAAGTGTCTTCAACCCGGGGCGCCCCAACGCCCTCCACCTCCTTCCCTTGATACGCACTTGAATGCAAAGTGCTCTTTCAGGTTAAAGATACCAATCACAGTACAGCCGACAAGCTGGCCGTCAGTACTGAGGTATTTAAATTACCATATCATTACGGTAAGGATTTTGCAAGGAAGTCTTAGCATTTATTTAAACTTCAAAAAGCGCGTACGTGTACCACCAATCATTCTTCCATTGATAAATCGCGTATACTTACTTGATTTTGGTCTGTTTGAAGGCCTTTGAAAAGTTGTAGGTCACAAGTAAGTAAATCTCGAACTCGAGCGCTGAAAATGTCAGTTGTGTTCGAGTTGGAGGATTTGTGCTCTTGAGACCAAGGAAGTCAGAAAGTCACTCAGGGGACTGATCGTCGTCGGGACATCAGTGGTGAAACCAGATGGGGGTAGTAGATGCCATGTATGTCCCTCGTCGAGGACGGATCCCCCGCAAGGTCGTTTAAATTTCCCAGTGTAGTCGGGAAACGTTAAAATATGAAGTAGTCCACAAAAGCCAGTCGCCCCTTGTGGTTTACTTGATATTTGAGGGCAGATCCTGTAGTAAATCCCCCAGATTTTCCAATTTCACGCCTAAAAACCCAAAATGCGCACCGAAAATTTTGAATTTTACTCTCGACGACCTTACGGCACTCCGTCTCCCTTGTCGGGGCTTCAGGCTGCAGTCACCCTACGTAGGGAAGTTTGGACCCCTGTCGCGCAAATCATTCTGGCGCTACCCCCGGCCAGCGTCGGGATTACACATTTTATCGTACCTACTAGTCCTATGCCGACTACATGTTTACCGAAGAAATTGGAAAATTTTGCGACCGGCAAGACCACGGCTTCCTGAGCTTTACCCCGCCCGTCCCTCCCCCACCCCTATTGATGCCATTTATAGAGCAGGCTACTAAGAAACATTAATTACATGCCATGCTATAAACATCAATAGCGTAATATTCAAGTATTTTGAAACCAAATCTGGGGGCGTGTTTCATCAGGCAATTAATTAGAGTACGGTACCAATATTTAAGTATGCAGGTGAAAAGGGGTGCTCGCTCCAGCTCCCGACCCCCCCCCCTTACATCCGGCACTTCTACTTGTGAATCACACAACGTAACACTATAGACTACTAATTATAGTGCGCTGGAGTATCAGCATTGTTGTGGCTTAGTTGGTGTGGCGCTCGACTCCGACTGTTGAGTACGTGAGTTCAAGTCCGCCCGGAGACTGGGCAGTGTGCTTTTTCTCGTTTTGCGGTTTTAATGCTGTGGAACTGTCGACTTTTTAAAGTTTGTTTTTCTCTTTCATATCTTCCTTTTTGTAGCTTTTATCGACTTCTCTTCTTTCCAACTTTTCTTTTTTCTTAATTAGACTTCGTTTTGTTAATCATATCTTACTGCAAATTTCCAAATCAGGTCACTACACGCTATTGCATGTAGTCTACATTATCAAGTCGTACAACCCCCCCCCCCCCACTTTGGACGTTGCATTTTTTTGGTTGAAATTGCTAATAGTTTTATGAATGTTTTTCCCATTCTTAGATGAAACCGATTCTATATTTCATGTAATATGCATTTGATACGAAAGGTATCAATAAAGACAGGGCTCCCGGCTACTTTAGTAGCCGGGAGACCTGTCTTTATTGATACCAAATTTGCCTAGGTTCCTAAAGCAACTCTTGTTTCTAAAGGAAAGCCACTCTGAACTGAATATTCATAAATGACCGACTGTAAAATGCTCTTCTTGTATTGCAACTATGGATTAAGTTTCTTAGGGGGTAGGGCTAAGCATCTGCCAACAATAGGTGACCATTGTCCACGTTTCATGGTGCGATGATTTGTAAAAGAAGACAGCGGTTCCTTTAAACTTGACCAAGTCTCCCTCCGCGTTTTCCCTGCCGTCTTAAGGGGGCGCTCCACCATTCCATAAAATTGCACTTTTGCTGGGGGGGGGGGGGAGGAGGGTGAACCGTCTACATGTAGTCCCTAAAAATTTTGTTTGGGTTGATTTTTGACCCTGTTGTGAGAGGGCAGTGAATCCTTTGTTAGATGTATTTTGGTAGTGACTGAGTTGGAGATTATGCTGTCAAAAATGGTTGAAATTGATACCACCAGAGCAGATTGTGAGGTTTGGGAAAGACAGCGGACTTATCTCATATATTGGTGAGTGACAAGGGGCGGGGGGTGGCGGATCACAAGTTTTGTATTCATGCGCCTGTAGCTCAAAGAGTCAATGGTCATGCTGCGAAAATTGATGGGTCCATATGCTGGCGTTGAAAACTTTGACAAGGAATGAGAGGCAGCGTAACAAGCAGGCCCGTTTTAGCGTGTAAGTCGGACCAAATTTTAAGTGCTGCCATGTGGTTAATAATAAAGGAATTGTTACGGGTTCGTTGAATACAGCCTTGTACATCCGCTTATGCAGGATCACTTAATTGAAGGGGGAAGGTGACTTCAAGTTTGACAAATGCCGAATGATGACGTCCTATGGGAGAGTGTAGAAAGTGTCTTCAACCCGGGGCGCCCCAACGCCCTTCACCTCCTTCCCTTGATACGCACTTGAATGCAAAGTGCTCTTTCAGGTTAAAGATACCAATCACAGTACAGCCGACAAGCTGGCCGTCAGTACTGAGGTATTTAAATTACCATATCATTACGGTAAGGATTTTGCAAGGAAGTCTTAGCATTTATTTAAACTTCAAAAAGCGCGTACGTGTACCACCAATCATTCTTCCATTGATAAATCGCGTATACTTACTTGATTTTGGTCTGTTTGAAGGCCTTTGAAAAGTTGTAGGTCACAAGTAAGTAAATCTCGAACTCGAGCGCTGAAAATGTCAGTTGTGTTCGAGTTGGAGGATTTGTGCTCTTGAGACCAAGGAAGTCAGAAAGTCACTCAGGGGACTGATCGTCGTCGGGACATCAGTGGTGAAACCAGATGGGGGTAGATGCCATGTATGTCCCTCGTCGAGGACGGATCCCCCGCAAGGTCGTTTAAATTTCCCAGTGTAGTCGGGAAACGTTAAAATATGAAGTAGTCCACAAAAGCCAGTCTGCCAGTCGCCCCTTGTGGTTTACTTGATATTTGAGGGCAGATCCTGTTGTAAATCCCCCAAATTTTCCAATTTCACGCCTAAAAACCCAAAATGCGCAAAGAAAATTTTGAATTTTACTCTCGACGACCTTACGGCACTCCGTCTCCCTTGTCGGGGCTTCAGGCTGCAGTCACCCTACGTAGGGAAGTTTGGACCCCTGTCGCGCAAATCATTCTGGCGCTACCCCCGGCCAGCGTCGGGATTACACATTTTATCGTACCTACTAGTCCTATGCCGACTACATGTTTACCGAAGAAATTGGAAAATTTTGTGCGACCGGCAAGACCACGGCTTCCTGAGCTTTACCCCGCCCGTCCCTCCCCCACCCCTATTGATGCCATTTATAGAGCAGGCTACTAAGAAACATTAATTACGTGCCATGCTATAAACATCAATAGCGTAATATTCAAGTATTTTGAAACCAAAACTGGGGGCGTGTTTCATCAGGCAATTAATTTAAGTACGGTACCAATATTTAAGTATGCAGGTGAAAAGGGGTGCTCGCTTCAGCTCCCTCCCCCCTCCCCCCTCCCTTACATCCGGCAAATCTACTTGTAAATCACACAACGTAACACTATAGACTACTAATATTAATTACAGTGCGCTGTTGTATCAGCATTGTTGTGGCTTAGTTGGTATGGCGCTCGACTCCGACTGTTGAGTACGTGAGTTCAAGTCCTCCCGGAGACTGGGCAGTGTGCTTTTCCTCGTTTTGCGGTTTTAATGCTGTGGAACTGTCGACTTTTTACAGTTGTTTTTCTCTTTCATATCTTCCTTTTTGTAGCTTTTATCGACTTCTCTTCTTTCCTACTTTTCTTTCTTCTTAATTAGTCTTCGCTTTGTTAATCATATCTTACTGCAAATTTCCAAATCAGGTCACTACACGCTATTGCATGTTGCCTACATTATCAAGTCGTACCCCCCCCCCCCACTTTGGACGTTGCATTTTTTCGGTTGAAATTGCTAATAGTTTTATGAATGTTTTTCCCATTCTTAGATGAAACCGATTCTATATTTCATGTAATTTGCATTTGATACGAAAGGTATCAATAAAGACAGGGCTCCCGGCTACGTATGTAGCCGAGAGACCTGTCTTTATTGATGCCGAATTTGCCTACCTTCCCAGAGCAACTCTTGTTTCTAGTTAAAAACGATTCTGGGATGAATATTCATCAACTTCCGACTCCATAATACTTTTCATTCATTGCAACTATGCATTAAGCCTCTTAGGGGGTAGGTGTAAGCATCTGCTAACAATAGGTGACCATTGTCCTTGTTTGATGATTTGTCTAAGGAAGACAGCGGTTCCCTCAAACTTGATACAAGTCTCCTTCCGCGTTTTGTAGGCATCCCACAACACTAATTCAAGGGGAATCCTCGCGGAACATATTACCATATACGACTTGAACAACTTGAGAAAACATTTGGGGGACAGTGTAGACTATTTTACTGAACTGATGTGTTCAATTTGTGATGTGTATGCGGTAGGAAAGGAGTTGAAGTACTCATCAGGCAAAAATGAAGAAAATTGAAGGTATTTTAGGCACTACTTTGCAATATATCCTTCCGCGATGCAAAATGGTATTTTGAATGAAGTAAAAAAGCAGGAACAACCATGTACCCAATTACACAAGCTCTCCTAGCTCAAAATATCAACAGTGATGGTACACAAGTTTGAAACCATTGTGAAAGGCCTACTCGTGGGTTTTCATAATTATGAGGGGTAGCTTGTGCCCGTTGAAAACTTCTGCAAGGATCAAGAGGCCACAAAGCAGACCAAATTTTAAGTTTTTAAGTAAATAATAAAGGAATGGTTTCGGGATCGTCAAATCCAGCCTTGTAGGTAGCGGACCACTAATTCAAACGTTCTTACGCCGAAAAATATTCCCTTCCAAAGTTAGTCCGTTATGCATGGGAGCTTGTTTCTGACAGTATTCTTTACAAAATGTGATCAATGTCTCATGTGGTTTTTGTAGGCAGTGAGTTGAAATACAGATCGTGCAAAATTCAAGGCAATTTGTCCATGATAAGTGCCATTTTTGATTGTATTACTCCACTCTGTGAAGTACCGTCAAGTTTGAGTAAAGATCAGGGCTGGAAACATGTACCTATCATTCAGACCCTTCTAGCTCAAAATTCCATTGGTCATGGTATAAAAATTTGAAAGTACCATAAGTGTCCACATTGTGAGCTTTAACCAAAAGAGTGGCATGTCCAGGTTGAAACAAGGACTCTCTAGGGGGCGGGGAAGTAGCCTGGTGTAAGTCAATGGGGCAATAATTAGTGGTACGATACCTGAACATCCGCGTATGCAGGATCTTTTACTTGAGGGGGAAGGGGAGACTTCGAGTGTGACAAATACCGAGTATAGCGGCCTATGGAAGAGTGCAGTAAATTAAATTCAACCCGGGGCGCCCCTCCCACCTCCCTAAATTCGCGCTTGAATGCAAAAAGTTTCGTTTTCGTCTGGTTAAAGTTATACCAATCACAGCACAGCCGACAAGCTGGTCGTCATGCAGTAGATATTTAAATTATCATATCATGAATGTTAAGAAATTGGAAAGAAGTCTTAGCATTTATTTTAATTTCAGAAAGCGCGTGTACGTTCCAGCAATCATCCTTCCATTGATTCGCATATACCTGATTTTGGTCCGTTTAAAGGCCTTTGGGTGTGAAAGCCACGAGCAAGTAAAGCAGGATACTCTACAGCGCCCGAAGTTCGCCGTCAATTTGGTATTCGAGTTGGAGAATTTGTGCTCTTGAGACCAAGGAAGCCGTCAGAAAGTCAGGGAAACTGATCGTCGTCAGAACCGTGGTGAGGCCAGATCGGGGAGGGGGGTTAGGTACCGTGTCCCTCGTCGAGAAAGTATTCCCCACGGTCGGGTAATTTTTCCAAAGTAGAGACGGGAAACGACAAAATATGAAGCAGCCCAAAACAGCCATTCACCTCTGTGATTTACTTAATATTTTGATTTAAATGAAGGCAGACCCTGTAATAGGTCCCCCATTTCCAATTTCACTACTGAAAACCCAAAAATACGGGCCCGAAAATTGGAATTTTGCTGTCGACAACCTTTCGGCAACCCGTCGCCCTTGTCAGGGCTTCAGGCTGCAGTTCCATGTAGGGGGAAGGTAGACCCCTGTCGTGCGATTAAGTTTGCGCTACCCGATCGTTTTGATTGCACATTTCTGACTACCGTACATGTTTTTCGAAGAAATTGGAAAATCCTGCGGCCGGGAAAGGTCACGGCTTCCTCTGCAACCCCTGACTTCCCCCTCCCCAACCCCGCCCCATTGATGTCATTTATTGGGCAAACTATGAAACATTTACAGGTCATTCATGCTATAAACATTAACAGGCAAAATGTCCATTTCAAGCGTATTGAAACAACATCATTTGGGCGTGTTTCAGGCAATATAGAGTACGGTACTAATACGTAAGGATGCGGGTGAAGGGGGTGTTTGCTCCAGCTCCCCCAACCCTACCTGGCACTTTTACTTGACACGTGTCACACAGCTTCACATTAGATCTTGTACTTCTACTAATTACATTGCTGCTCATCCACATCGATGTCGTTGGACAATTTGGTAGGGCGCTCGACTCCGACTGGTGTTCGAGTCCTCATGCAGACACTTCTCGTTTTGCTGTTTTAAAAAGTTGTGGAACTTCCGAGTTGCTTTCTCTTTCATATCTCCCTTGTTTTAGCTTTTATCGTCTCCTCTGCGTTCCCAGTTTTTGTTTTTTCCATTAGACTTCGTTTTGTTAATCTTTTCTTACCGTAAATTTCCAAATCAGGTCACTACACGCTGTTGCATGTAGCCTACACTATCAAGTCGCGTAAGCCTACCCCCTTCCACAAAGTTTTTTTTTGTCGGTTGCAATTTGTAACAGTTTTATGAATATTTTCCCATTATGCGATGAAACCGATTCTATATTTCATGTAAATAGCATTTGATACGAAAGGTATCAATAAAGACAGGGCTCTTTATTGATAACGAATTTGCCTACCTTCCCAAAGCAACTCTTGTTTCTAGTTAAAAACGATTCTGGGATGAATATTCATCAACTACCGACTCCATAATACTTTTCTTTCATTGCAACTATGCATTAATCCCCTTAGGGAGTAGGTGTAAGCATCTGCTAACAATAGGTGACCATTGTCCTTGTTTGATGGTGCGCTGGTTTGTCAAAAGAAGACAGCAGTTCATACCCCCATGCACTTTCAAAAGTAAAGATGATCACCCAACTTTTCCAGAACCCTCATAAAATAGCAGGCAATTGATTTCATAGCTTGCAATACGGCTGATTTAAGGTCATGGTCATCTCCCTCCTTTTGAGGAGAAGCTGTTGACGCTCTTACAGCAGATGTTTTGATACAAGTCTCCAACCGCGTTTTGTAGGCATCGCACAGCAATTCAAGGGGAATCCCTACAAGTTTGAAACCATTGTGAAAGGCCTACTCCTGGGCTTTCATAATTATGAGGGGTAGCTTGTGCCCGTTGAAAACTTCTGCAAGGATCAAGAGGCCACGACGAGGGAACAAATTTAAAGTTTTTAAGTAAATAATAAAGGAATGGTTTCGTGTATCGTTCGTCAAATACACCTTGTAGGTAGCGGACAACTAATTCAAACGTTCTTACGCCGAAAAATATTCCCTTCCAAAGTTCGTCCCTTGAAACCTTTATGCACGGGAGCTTGTTTCTGACATGAACCAATTGGTTATAAACTGAGACGTAAAACCTCATCTAACTAACGATACCTTATTTGGCACAAATACAGCTCACGACCTAACGACGCATGTATTTCCCTTGAAAGTAATTTGCAAATGAAAGAAAGCCGTGATGGATAGCGCCTGGATTTGCCCGACCTAGAGGGGATCGGGGAGGGTGCAGCAACCTGATTCCCCGATAAGGGGAAGGGGTTACCGGAAACGAGCTTTAATTGCCCGCCCGGAGGAAGAGGTAATTGCTCCGGCACCCACCTTGACTGCACTCCCATGTACATTAAATTCTACATCTGCTGTAAGAGCGTCAACAGCTTCTCCTCAAAAGTAGGGAGATGACCCTGACCTTAAATCAGCCGTATGCAACCTATGAAATCAATTGCCTGCTATTTTATGAGGGTTCTGGAAAAGTTGGGTGATCGTCTTTATACTTTTGAAAGTACATGGGGGTATGCCCCGATCCAGTCCCCCACGTGTTGACGTCATATGACCGAACGGATCACGAAAGCAAGTTTAACATACCGAAAAATTTGGGTGTCCATCCAGTTGAAGAGAATTTGACTGTTTGATTAAATGTGGGATTTTTATTGAAGAAACTCTTTAGATAAGGGCCAGGGTGGGGATTCATTGAATAATTTCTTCCTTCACTGAGAGCAAAATCATATAAACCATATAAAACATCATATAAAACCCGGTGCCGCTGGGTTTACATGCTTTATCGTACCCATCAAGGCTTTTCGACGGAACTGGAAAATTTTCCCGAGAGAGTCGTGGCCCCCTTTCCCCACCTATAGCACCAGCACTGGCTTTGGGAAAAATCAATTTGTTCGAAGCACTTCACGCTCACTCATACGGTTTTTTGGACCATACAGCCATATAAGTAGACCTTCTTTCTTTAAAGTAGCTTAAGCGATACTTTGATCAGTAATTTTAAAGCGCTTTATCCACTCTTCCTCAGTTCCGTTACTTATAGCTAAACTTAGCACAAACCCTTTCCATCTTTTCAAGTAACTTAATAAGTAGAATACATAGATTTATGTAAATATCGGGAATTTTATCTCATTTCGCTAAACTTAGTTAATGTTCTCTTGTGTCTGTCGTGCGGTACGTCTATAGTGACTAAAGGAGGGAAGTAGGCTACAATGTAAGTTGTGCCCGATAGGGCCCAACTGCCAGGACAACTGACCTATATATAAGCTTTAAATAAGTATAAATTCTTTTTAGTGTCGGCTTATCCCCCCCTCCCCCCCCCCCCAAGAAAAAGAAAAAAATTCTCGCGCTTCGCCATTTTTTTAACAGTTTAGATTCCGCTAGAAACATTAAATTAGCGCGGAACTATTTCCCTCTGTACAAATTTTATGCAATATATGCCCCGCAATAACATGGTGTAGTACACAGTTTTCCTCAAATCTTCCCTCACCAACCCCTCGACGATATCGGGGCTGACGGGGCTTCTGGTCGTTGTCCCTCCCGTCGGGGAGTCTGCCCTCCGTCGGGCAAATCCTGGCGCCACCCCTGGGTGGATGGAGGGGGGTCACGGGTGCGGGGGTGTTAGGTGATGACCCTCTGAAAAAGTGTCGGTAAATTGACCTTATGCTGTCGGTACATTTACCTTATTTTCACCCTCCCCCCCCCCCCGCCCACTTCTATCACCCCAGTTACACTACTGATCTAAACAATCTTTAAAGAGTGGAGAAATTTACACATATAGATGGTGATAAAGAGTTAGCTTTGAAAATTTCTGGGGGAGGGGAACTTCCCCTACGCTGCGTACGGCCATGGGTGCATTGGTGGTTTCAATGATATTAGAAGAGTTTGTATGAAGCTATGACAAGCAGGATGTCGTACAGGAAGTGACCCCGAAACCCCGAAGCAATATTTAAAAAAGGATGCGCGCGAAGCGCGCAGAAGAAACTAACGTTGAGATATTTAATTGTATCCTATTGTTTTTCCAGGTTATAGTTTTAAATGCAGTATTTTTATATCACAAAAAATTCCTTTTTTCCCCAGGTGCCTGTTCTTTCCATGAAGCAGGATATGGAAACCTATTTCCTGCACTAAGGAGGCTCTCAATCATGTTTCATTTTTTCGATGGTCTGGGACAAGTGCCCATGAGCTCATTTATTAGTGGGAAAAATAACGTTAGTGTCGATTTTGAAGGTTATAGACTATGTGATCCTTAAAGAAGTCAATGAAATCTTTTGTAAGTATAGTTTTTACATGGACATTGTCAAGGGCATCTGAAGTTTAAGTACCAGGGAAGTACTTTTTATTGGAGGCTGCATCTTGGGAAGTTTTGGCCTTTAACCGCTATCGCCGAAGGCGCGAAGCCGGAGGCTGGGGACTGAGGGTCCTCCCAGAGAAATCTTTCTTAATTTGACGGCTGTTAGTGTGGCAATTCTGGGCCATTTCTTGAGAAAATCCTGCTTCCCCCAGGTGTAATTTGAAATGATAACAAAATAGTTTTCACATGATGATCACAAATTTAAGGCAGTCACAGTCAGTCAACTTGCTGAGAATGGTGGTAGTTGGTGAGGGAAGTGAACAGCGAGAGGTGTAGGGTTTTGGAAATGGTAATTTAGTCAAGCTGTCCTATAGGAAGTAATAACGAGGCGATTCCACCAGTTTTCCTACGCACCGCAGTACAGCAATAGGACATCGATTTATATGAGGCTCATACGAAGCACACCAATTTCTCTTTTTTCTTCTTCTTCGAGAATTGAGGTTCCAGATACATGGGTATAGGGCTTGGGACTTTGTTTGCAAGGACCATGGTGCATGATGACATAGGCCCACGTAAAAATTTTCAGTGACCCTTATTTCAGAGCTTCAAGTCACAATAGTGTGGCTGGTAAGGGGAAAGAAATGTTATGGTGCCAGACGAAATTTTCCTGGATTTTACCTTAATGGCCACCCTCTCGTCTTCGACTCAAAAGAGTCTGCTTGAGAGAATGGGGGATAGGATAGGAGATAGGAAGGGATAGGCGGTCTATTGACCCTTGAAGATCCCGCATTTCATTAGTCTATTCTTGAATATGTTCAGTGTTGGAGCAGTAACAACATTCTCTGGTAATTTGTTCCATGCTTTCCACACTCTGCTGAAATATGAGTTTCTCCTTACTTCTAATCTTACTGTTGGTGGTCTTATTCTTTTCGAATTTTCTCTGGTTTTACTGTCCCCAATAAATTCCACAAAAATCATCCAGCTTGAGTACTATTTTCCCTTGTGTTATGTTGTAAAGTGTTATCAGGTCCTGGCGCATATGTCGTTGCTCAATTGTCATCAATTTTAATTATTTAATTCTTTCCTCGTAGGATTTACTCTCCATTCCTGTTACAGTCTGGCCATTCTCCGTTGTACTCCTTCTAATAAAGTAATATCTTTTTTTAAATACGGCCTCCAAACTTGAATGCAATAATCCAAATGTGGTCTTACCAGGGACTTGTATAAATTCAAAACAACCTTGCCATCAAAACTGATGAAGTTCCGTTTGATAATACCCATAACTCTGTTGGCTTTCTTTGTTGATTCGGCACATTGCCTTCTAAATTTCATTGACGTATTAACGTACACTCCCAAATCCTTCTCCTCATCACTTTCTTTCAATTCCTTCCCATCCATTTGATACTTTTACTTGGGATTACCATGTTCAAAATGCATTACCGAACATACGTTGAATTTCATTTGCCACTTTTTAGTCCATGACATCAATACGTCTAAATCTTGCTGTAGCTGTTGTTTATCCCTTTCATCTCTTATTGGGCATATTACTTTTGTGTCCAGTCATCTGCGAACTTACTTAATTCTGACTGCACGCCTATATCTAAACCATTCATGTACATTGTAAAACAAACAGGTCCTAATACCGTTCCTTGTACCACTGAGCTTGTGAGCTTGACACCTCCATCCATTCTGATTCTTTCCTAGTCAACACTACTCTCTGCATCCGTTTACCTAGCCATTCTTCAATCCATTTCAATATAGGTCCATCTATGCATGTGCCCTGATTTTGGTTAAGAGTCTTCTGTGAGGTACTGTGTCAAATGCCTTCTGCAGATCTAAATATATGACATCTACAGAAATACCTTCATCAATGTACCTTACTAACTTATCCCAATATACACTGTTAAAACACTGTTTAAAATTTTTAAACAACCACATATTAACCAGTGAATCGCTCAATGTTGTTTAAATTTCAAACAAGGTTGTTTGAAATTTAAACAGTGTTGTTCAAATTTCAAACAAGGTTGTTTGAAATTTAAACAACATTGAGCGATTCACTGGTTAATATGTGGTTGTTTAAAAATTTTAAACAGTGTTTTAACAGTGTACTAACATATTTGATACACATGAACGTCCCTTTCTGAAGCCATGCTGTGTGTCTAAGAGTAACTCGTTCTTTTCTAAATGCTCTACCATGGCATCTCTGAGTAGCGTTTCCATTATTTTTCCAGGGACAGATGTAAGGTTAACTGGTCTGTAATTTGACACAACCGAGCAATCTCCTTTCTTATACAGTGGTGTAATATTTGCTCATCTCCACTCTGTTGGTATCATGGCCGTTTTTAAAGACCTCTCAAATATCATTTGTAGTGGCTTTGCTATTTCCTGTGCCATTTCTTTTAAATAGTCTGGTTTAATATCATCTGTACCTGCTGCCTTTCCCTTCTCAAGACTTTTTGACTTTTCCATCACCATCTCCTCTGTTATATCCAGGTTCACCAACTTACAACATTCCTCATCCGTAAAAAATACTGTAGCTTCTGGAATATTGTCATCCTCTCTTGTAAAAACTTTATTAGAGAACACATTTAAGGCATCCACAGTCTCCTCTTCCGAAATTATAACTTCTCCCTTTTCATCCTCAATTGGGCCAACTTTGTCTCTTATTTTCTGCTTTGACCTTATATATGAGTAAAAAGTCTTAGGATCCTCTTTAATTTTCTCAGATAGCTGTTGTTCAAAGTTTCTCTTTGCTTGCTTAATTTGAATTTTAACCTGTCTTTGCAATGACTTAAAGTAATTCCAGTCTGACAATCCCTTGCCAATCTTATAATCTTGCCATGCTTTCCTCTTTTTCCAAATAAGCCGTTTTAGTTCTTTGGTCATCCACTTTGGCTCACTATGCAATTTTCGCTCTTTCTCTGGAACGTACTTTTTAACTTGTTGTTTATAAATGTCAGAAAAAACATTCCACATTCTTCGCACTTCCATGCCTTTAAACTCCTGTTCCCAGTTTATATTACAGTATTCTGCTTTCATCTTTTCCCAAGCAGGCCTTTTTCAATCTTCTTCTTCTCTTTCAATCTTCAGTCCTACACTTCTGCTTTTTCCCTCTGTTCCTCTCACTATTACCAGGAACCATGTGATACAATAGTGGTCACTACTTCCGAATGCTTCTCCAACTTCAATGTTTTCAATCATTTCTTCTTCTGATGATAAAATAAGGTCAAGTATATTATTTCCTCTGGTTGGTTCTTTAGTAATGTGCTGATGCCAAAAATTATCCTGAACTGAATGTATAAATTTTCTTGAGTTCGCTGTTTCACCTGTCCAATTAATCCAATCAATATCGGGATAATTGAAATCCCCTACCACTATAATTCTGCTACACTGTGCTGCCCTCTTTAAAGTTGCTATTAAGCAATCCCCTTCCTCTTGATTATTACTTGGACTACGGTACACTGCTCCTACTACTATGCGTTCTTTATCAATTATGAGTTTGCACCACAATGCCTCCTTAAAATGTCCCATATTCTCAAGTTTTACTGCTTGGATTGACGTCCTTATGTAGATGGCAACCCCCCCCCCTCCCCCCGGCCTCCATCTCTGTTTTGCCTATCCTGTCTATAGCATTGGAAGTCTTTAATTGCCACTTCACCATCTGTAATATTTTTTTTTTCAACTGTATTAGTCAGTTTTTTTCCTGGAGGTGCACGGTCCTAGCAATTTTATTGTTTTTGATATTAATATTTTCCTCCACATTGCAAAATTTAATCATAATAGGCTATTGAAAATTTTCTTATAATTTCTCTTGCCTAGCTTACTTTTGCTCATCTTTTTTATTTCTAGTTTTTAAGATCTAGAAAAAGTGGGAGCAAGTTGCCCCTCTTGCCCCCCCCCCCTTAATCCCGCCTATGGCTGCTATCAAGCCTGGTGCAAGTGCCATTTCCGGCGATCTGGGATGTATACTAAAATCTCAGATTTTCTTGGTTCGGTTCGCTCCGCTCCAACTTATGGTGGCGCTCCGCTTATATAGTAAACGGTATGCAAACTTGCAATCCTCGGACCCCAAGTCCAGCCAGTTGAGCTAAACCGTCCTCACAGAAATGTGCTTGAGAACAAAATCAAATCAAACTTAACACTTTTTTTCACTAAAATTGCAGTTGCTGCTATTAAGCCTGGCGCATTTTTTTTTTATTTATTTTTTTTTTTTGGCCACGAGGTTATGGGAAAATCATGCCAATGGACAAATCAGCTTCTTGGAAATAGGCCACAACCCTAATTCCAAAATGACAGCTTTCCGACCCTTTTATTGTAATTCTGACACCGAATTATGAAAGAACAGGCCAAATAACCCCAGGCTACTAAAGTTTAATTCTAAACGTAATCCAAACCATGATTTAGAAACAAATTTGCAAAATTTTGAAAATCAAATTTGCCCATAACCTCGTGGGAAAAATGATGCAGCTTTCCGGCTATCTGGGATGTATTAAAATATCGAATTTTCTTGGTACGCTCCTCGCCAACGCATGGTTGCGCTCCGCTTAGATAGTAAAAAGAGCTCCCCCACAAAATTCTCCAGCCCTCCCCCTAGAGCCCTCCCCCTAGAGCCACCACCACCCCCCCAATCCTAGCTACGCCACTGACTCAGTCATGGGCATTAATCCTGGGGAGACAGGGGGACACGTCCCCCCCCCCCAAAGTCTGGAAATACACCCATTGAATTCCCCACAGTCTGGAAATACACCCATTGAATTAAGATTTTTACAAAGTAAATTTTTGACAGAAGTGGCCATGTTCCCCCACATTCGAGTAAAGATTGACGCCCATGGACTCAGTGCGGCAAGTCTAAAAGATGACAGATAGCGCGTAAAAAGTGTCTAAATACCTTCAGTTTCCGTCACTGTGGTATAATGAGCGTTTCAATTCATTAAGCTGATTACATCCACATCACCCTGATCACAGGATGAGCACCCCTTTATTTTTTAATACCCCTGGGGTGGGGGCAGTTTGACGCGGGGAAATGTAAATTAGTGTTACGCATGCTACCTACATCGATACTAGGCTTCCAGCGCAGCCAGAGTACAGCAACGATAAATGAAACGACTGAACAGAGCAGACTACAGGAAAGTCGGCCTTTTCGCTGTTAGGCCGTAATCATGGCTGTCCAAATCTCTAAAAAGCGGAAGGTAAATTGCTCCGTACTCTCCAAAATTCCGAGTAGACGTTATAATATTGTAACAGTTCTACTTACAAAATCCTTCTCATAGCGTTCTTTTGCCACTGTGTAGAAGATGTCCTTGTTATTGATTGATTTAGACGAGATTTGTTTTTCTCATATTCTGCTATGAAATGTGAATGTACCCAAGTCGATAGCGCAACTAGTACTGTGAAAGAAAGAAACAGTTAAGGCCTGCCTAATACTGTACTATAGTTACTGGCTAGGCCATAATCGAATGACATAATAGAGGAACAGATTCATCACAGATCGGTGTAATAAGTAGTGACACGACATTGTGACATCCTGCACAATTTTGGGAGCCATACCACCTTGCCATGTTGCTAGAGAATCCTTCAGTGCAATGCCATAGGCTACTCCTCCATCATTACCTCCGTATCAGGCCTAGCCTACAGTATGTGTACTAATAGGGCACAGGCACAACTTATCATTGTACATAGTATCATCCATATTCTATTATATAGACGGAAAGGTATGTCACAAATCTCGCGAAGTTTATTAAGCTATCGGTAAACACAGTTTTATTGGTTTCTCGCCAATTTGTACACATACTGTAGGGCACAGTAGCCTAAGGTACCTCGAGTTCCAGGTAGCTCTTTTTCCCGAACTAGGCCTAGGCTATTGCAACACAAACTTTTGACCGCATATTACTGTGAGAGTAATATCGTCTGCGTGGTTGCTGCAGTGATTGTTGCTAGAGTTTCATAGACTTGGACACTTAGTGCAAAAGTCTTAGAATGAGAGTCTTAAACATATAAAAAAGAATACTCAAAACTGTACTTACAGTTACGAAAATAATTTCTAAAAATAATGAAAATCGCCTTCGTAAATTATCACCTGAAGTTTTTAGGTGGAACTTTTCCAAATTATTCCCATAAAATATTGATTCATCAAGCCTATTTCCGACCGCAATTATTACTATCAAAACATTTTTTGCAACATTTCATGTTTTGAGTTCAAGATGCCTAACAGTATGATAGCGCCGCAATCTAGCTAGCTTTTACCCGCATAAATCATTTACTGATGTAACACTCGTAGGATGGGGACTCCTATTTTCGTGCAGATAGGCCAGCTTCACATAGATGTAGGCCTAACGATATAGGTACGTTCTGTACGATCTTTGGGACTGCACGAAAATATGAGAACGCCGTACTACTGAGTGTCTCAAAAATCTAAATGGACTTAAGCAAGTCTGAATTCACGCGACCACGACGACAACGTTCAATGGGATTTTACTGTGTAAAGTTTCTTTCACATGCAGTTAAGTCAATGGACAAGTCCCATTGACTCACTGTACAAACTGTTGAAAGAACGTTCTTCCGAAGATTTCTCTCACACACAGTTATGTCAATGGAGAAGTGCCATTTAATTATCTTACTGTGTTTGAAATCGTTGAAACAACGTTCATGTCAGAGCCAGCGATGCAATGATTCTTCATAAGCTTACAACGAATTTCTTAATGATACGATGCCTTGTGTAAGCATAGGCCAAGTGAATGATACCAACTGCTATTAGTACATAATACAAATGTATGTGCTGATAACGAACGATCGTTCGAAAACTGCACACAATGTCGAAAGAAAGCAAGCCACAAGTTAGTGTGGGAAGTATTGGTTGGGCGAAATTTCCCGTTACACGTGGTAATTTACATACATAACAGTTAAAGGGCAATTTCTGAAATTACGAGGGGAAATTTGGGACAGAAATGATGCAAAATGGTTACAGAATGAATGTTTCATGGTTACATTTTTATATTTAAAAGAACACAAGGCAGTTATCATATGGATTATAGTATTTATATTTCAGTATATTCCATTCAATTGCAGTATTTTTAGACTTTTGTTTTGACGTATTGTCGGGTACTGTTCTCCGCGGTACTTCGGTACCTTGTAATTGGTGGTACCGTACCGTATCGGTACCGGTACATAACGGTACTCACAAAAATACCGGTATACCGTGAAACGTTAGTCCCATAGAGGTCAATTATGTAGGAGTATATGTGAATTTGAGAAAGATCGAGACCATTCAAAATTTTTGAAGTTGCGGTAGCCCAATTTTGACAATGGATATATTGCTGACCTAGTATGGGAAGCCCCAAAGCTGTTTCACAGTCTTCAGCTGCCACAAATGCTCACAGAAAATGCAAGCCCTTCCACTTTTTAAAAGGTTTTCAAATTTTACGAAATTAAATGTTCAAAAATTGTTCATATGGATGCTAATATATACCTGCAAGATTTGCAATAATAAAAAGTGAACCATAATTAAACAAATTTTGGAAGAAATTTAGAAAGTTAAGAGAACTTTAGAGAATATTTTGGGAGTATTTTATTATATAGTGTGGAAGTGCTGAATGCTCTCCTATCAGAAGATACCATCCTCAGACTGTTACTCCATCGAAATTTCATCCTTCAGACGACGCCAAGTGAAGTTATTCAGGAAAAAGAGCTGCCTTGAGGTACCTTATGATCAGAAGTCTCGACACTGACAAATTTGGCGAGAAAAGTGCAGTAATTGTGCCAGAAACGTAAGTTGTTTGTTCGAGCTAGGAGATTTTGTGACATACCTTTCCGTCTGTATAGTTAGTTTAGTTAGTTAGATGGAGTTTTAATACATAGTATATGGTGTACTATACAACGTAAGGGGCCCTGTGGTGCACACAGGCGCCCCTTACAATGTGCGTGAAGCTGTTGAATATATTATATAGACGGAAAGGTATGTCACAAAATCTCCTAGCTGCACTGAACAAGTACATACAGCTCTGTACAAAAATTGCAAACAGTGCCCGCTGACCTTATCAGGTTACTTCTGATGTTGGGCTTGAGCTGGAAACTCTGAACTTCTCGTAATTGTATCTATCGAAAGGAAAATTCTGTGGTAAAGATTTATAGCTCTCAAATAAGAACAATTCTGCCAAAAGATTTGCAGGTACAAACAGATTCACATTCTTTCGTTATGTTTTATAAAAATTGGAAAACTTCCGTAGAGTGGCCTTATAAGGTTGTGCCATCATATATATTAACAAGGCAGGACGGCTTCAACGGTCGCTACGCGGCAGTTGTGATTACCTGCGTAGCTATCCATTCGGTCTCTCTCACAGAACGCATAGGCCCAATGCATTCAAGGTAAAGCACAGCAGAAGGCAAGTATGCTTTGCAGATGTGGGCAGCACTCGATATTCCCGCCTGGCACTCCAGGCAAACACACGTCTCCCCGCCCACCACAAATCTGCCTACCAAGACCTAAAACTAGCCCTAAATTTACTCCCTAAAGTAAAATGAGGGAAAAATGAAAAATTAATGGCTGAAAAATAAGGTAGATGCCATGGGGTGGGGTGAGGTGCATTCCCCACATCAGACAATTACCCGGCACTCAAATTTTGCTGGCTACATCCCTGATGCTCATGTCCTCCATTTTGGATATTTGGAAATGGTCACCCAAGTCAAGGCCATCAGTCTGGGCATCAAGGCCATTCTCGGTTCTCAATAAGGGACCAAGGCCATACCAAATAATACAACATTAGCAAAGACAGTAAACTTATTTTGAACTCAATTTATTACCGTGAGGGACTTTTAAACAAAAATACCAGTCCAAGTTTACGTATGAGTTTGAATAGACTCTTTCCAAAATCATTCAGTTTGCATACAGTCACGAAAATACCCAGTCTGCATATATACATGGAGAAAGACTATGAACAAGATATTTGCCATATATTCAAAAGCCCTACATCTTTGACCGCATATATGATACTTTTCCTGTAAGTTCCATGTCCCATCGTTTTCATCATCCTAACATGTTTCCATGTGGCAAGGGCTAAGCTTTGGCCTAGGTTCCATAGTTTGTGCGTTTTGTAAACAATCCGTTTTTTCCCAGTCCTATTGCTACAGCCTCGTAGCATGGAGCTACTACTCATAGTAGCTCCAGTTTGGTAGTTATAGTATCATAAGAACTTCGAACAGTGCTGAAAATGAGTTATGTGGGGAATGTGTACTTTACTTACAATTGACAAAATGCATCAAACTTTAGACATTGGATGCTGCTGCTTTACTTTAGCTCAGTATTCCCACATATTTCTTCCCTTCCTCGGTATTTTGACAGTGTTTAATTATAATACACAGAGCATCACGTCAGCTCTACATTGTGTTTATTGCTCTGCTGACTTTCAGCTGCATGATCATTAGGCTATACATGTGCTGCGCTGCTACCTGGGACCAGTATTTCTTGAGTATTTTCAACCACCCCATTTAAAACCATGCAGCTTATTCAAGGTAAAATTAATTTGCTACTGGTCTTAAGTGGTCATCACACAGATGTTTTGATAGAAGTTATCTAAAACTTCAGGTGACAGGTGACATTAATTGTACCACTTAAAATTAACCAATTGCAAAAGTTTCCATGATTTTATTCTGGTCAAAAACTGGGTGGTCGAAAATAGCTTTTCACAAAAAAGTGGGTTGCAGAATTCATCCTTCCCATTAAATGAGTGCAGCAACCATTTGGGGCAGGTTCTTTTCATGAAAACATCCCAACAACCCAAATTTATCTAGGATATCAAATTTGACCACTTATAATAAAGTGTGTGGGTATAAAGGTATTGGAAGTAGGTCATGTGACTTGCCACCCATTTTAAGAAAATGATTTGAAACAAAAGAAAATATGTTGGCTTTTCAGGTTTGAATTTTTTGTGTTAAGTTGATAGCTTGAGGCAAAATTTGGGTTATTTGTGTTGCCACTGGAATATAGTACAGGGTAGCAAAGACATAATATTTACCGTTGTCTCTTCCAGAAGTTCACATTTTTCTTAAATGCTCATGGCTGCCAGAAATTACCCAAGCAGTGGAAAATTCCCCCATCCTACCCTATAGCCTAGTGAGTTTGCCTTGAGCCAGTCTGCACCTTGAAACAATTACTGCATACAGATCGTAAACATCTCCTAGGCACGAAACCCCTGCACGAGATAAGCACAGCTCTAAATCCACCAAAAATGAGCATTTATTCCCATTCCCTAGCCTAGCCTTCATCCAGTGTTACCATGTTGTGACCTTTAGGCATTTTCCAAATATCCTCCAGTATTATTCAGAACGTTTCTCCAAATCACTGTGAATGTGTCAGATTCCATCATTCTGGTCATTTGTTAAATTGTTTTTGTGACAGTATCATTTCATACAGTAAAGCTACATTGACTTCACTCATATGTGCTTCGTACTGTTTGGGTACCATTCTTGAACCTGAGGCATCTAACACTTGTGGCAAGAATATACTGTATCTGTATCTTAGAAGTTTGGCCATGGAATGTCCTTCACTTGGAGAATTTAGAAAAAACATGTTTATGAGAACAACCGATAAGTGTTAATTATATTTCCATTGTTTGTGTCTGTTTTCACAGAAATTTTCCTTAAGTGATTTACTCATGGCACAACCATGTGACAAATTTTCCACACTTTCACACAGTAATGTCCATTAACCTCACTTGCTTTCAGATTTCATATTAGGCATTCCAAATTTGGTTCATTTACTCCTTACACACATTTCTGCTGCTGATAATACTCTTACCAGGCAAAAGTTTTAATAGTGTGATTTGAAACAGAAAAGTATACCAAGCTGTATCAGTGGCAAAGCTTGTTTAGCTAGAGACATCATGTGGGCAACTTATTCCTTACACTTATTTATTATGCATGTGTGCAATGCTTTCAGAAATATGTTAATACATCCGACATGTTAGTACATACGTTTGTTCATAGCCAAATCAATATATACTTGCAGAGCCATTGTATGGAAATCTGTGAGGTGACTGATGGAGTTAGTAAAATTTTGTGGAAGTATGAAATCATCATTGATGAGTCTAAATCCTAATAAGTGAAAAGTATTTTACATGGTATCATTGGTATGTTTGGTCAATGACCAGAATTATTTCTGCCTTTCAGCATGTATCAGGTTTCGTTACATAGTATATATCCTATGTAGCTAGTAGTGTTTGCGCGGGTAGTAAAAAGTGCTACCCGGGTAGACAAAATAATTTTAGAGCGGGTACCCGGGTACCCGAAAACCGCAGAAACAAAAAGTTTATAAACAACTCACAATACTGTTGTACTACATGTATTGTTTGGAGGAGGTATCGTGTCGCTCAAATGGGGATAATTAATTAGTGCAATAAAAGCAAAGGATAAAATAGATTGGGTAAATTGATTAGCAGTAACTGCTTATCAAAATCTGAATTGACTAGCGATTACTTCATCTTGGTTAGCAGTATAAATAACAATTACAAAAATAAAGCAACATTTTGTAATTGGACACATACTCCATGACACTTGCCGGATATTTGCACCTGTATCAGAGTGGTAGTGGCCACAAGTTCAAGAAGACTAAAAATCATCATAACAAAATCGCGTCGTTTCAAATAGAAAATTAAGAATGAAAGAAACGTGATAAAAACAACCAGTTAAGAAAATCACTATTTCTTAAGGCCTTTATCCTCATACTGTACTGAATTTGGGGGCATTTTTCGAATCAAAAAGCAAGCTTTTAGATGATATTAATTTAAAAAATTTCAACCAATCAGAGCCTTCAGAAGTTACTGTAAGTATTCTCTTGCACGTCCAATTTTACAGGAAGTGAACAATGACGTCACTTTTATGATGTTTCCTACTACTAGTGTTCGCACTATCACGGACAGCTTCCTACGTTCGTACGTAGCTATCCATGGGTTGACATCCGGGCACCTTACCTAATTAGCTTGTTTTTACGAATGCTATTATTTTGGTGCAAGCCAATGTTAGATCCAGTAGCATGGTTAACTTCGAAATCTACGTAGATGCTTTACACATGGTGTTAAGGTGTTGATTTGCACATCATCAGAGATGCATTTAACCATTAATCGAGGTTTTTAGCTCACACATTGTACACAGTACATGTGTGAGGTTATAAAATGGGGCAGATGTCGTCAACTTTTCTACAAAAGTTTTCAGCCTTTTGATGTGTGGAGATTTTGAGCTGAAATTTTGGGACATGATTGTTTGTCCACAGGGCATTAAAACTTGCCTATTTGCATTTTGATATACAAAAGTTAAATTTGGTTTTTAAGCAATTTTTGTAGGGCTGAGTTCACTGTGCCTGCTGAACAGGTAGCTGTTTATTCATTGCACTTATAGCAGTGTACTTGGTTGTGTGTTCAGTTGCTATCTCGCAACTGCCTGTGCAGGTTTGTTTTGAAATTTGATCCATTCACACACATCAGTCTTTGTTCATCAAGTGGCCCATGCAATCACGATGCCTTGGGGATAACTAATTGTATGATCATGATTCATTAAGCAAGGAGTTCCATGGGAACTCCCTGCATTGAGCAGCTACTTGATTCATGATAACAAAATCTGAAGCAACTCTGTGGTCAGTTTGGCTTACAAGAAAGGAAAATGGTTTAACCTGTTGTGGGAATATATCCCATTTTGTTCCTGGATCAATTGAGATGGTCAAGTCAAGTAATTGCAATACTGTAACTGTTTTGAGTTCAACTTCAGTAGCAGCTTTTTGAGTCTGTGGTTTGTTTTGATTGAGTGCAAACCTATGCAGTGTTTGCTTGTGGTGTTGTAGGTACAACTACATGTACTTTGCAAACTTGAACAGTTTAATAACATCAGTTTAATTTCAGTCTTGCTGCTAATTCAAGTATGTAACCTTTACAGGCCTTCTTGATTTTAGAAAATATGCAGTGATATTTGTAGATCTGTCATCAAACAGTGTCAGTTGCAGTGTTTACATGCCTAAACGTGCTTGTGATTTTTCAGTCGGGTTTTGAGTTCATTTATTATTATGCTCTTTTCTTACGTTTTGCCTTTGCAAGGTAAGGAGGTTTTGTGGAAGTTGATGAATAAATGATAAAATTTGGTTCTTTTGAGTTCCTATTTTTAACAGACAAGAGAAATTGTGTGAGCTACACAACAGCATTGCTGTTCTAGTTTCCCTTTTGGCAAACACGAGGGGGAATTCCGTATTGAACTGAATGCACAACATATTGCGTAGTACATAGCTAGCCTATGTACCGTACATGCACGGCTCAGTTTAAGTAGCATGCCGAACGTAATGGCACTTTGCAATGGGGAGGCATGGTCAGCTAGCTCAGGGTGCAGGGTTTTGTCTACTACATAAAACTGACCTCACAGTGTCAGGCCCGGTATTGCAGCATTCGCCGTACCGGATAGAACACTAACATATTATGTGCGATGTACACTTCATCCCAGCCGTGTGTATTATGTAGCCAAACATGACATGTGCACGGCTCAGTATTTGTTTATAACTTTTCTAGCTATGTGTTGTTGTCAGGCGGAAAAGAGCAGAAGTTGATCTTCTGGCTTCGGCTTCAAACAATACGACAATTGTTATACACCGCGTCATTGGGGATAGTTGAAACTCGAACATGGCTTGACAAAATAATGATTCGCATCTTCCGCGAGGCCAAATTGAAAAAGATTCGCAAGTAAGCAACTAAGTCATTCTTGGGTAGCAAATTGCGAAGCGAACCCGGTTATTTTGTCCCTTGAAAAGCACAAAATATGTGAGAGCATGAGAAGAAGAAGAAACCTAAGACAGATTGTGAGTGAATGTAATAAGAATTGCTACAGGTTTATAGCATGAAATATCCAAAGTATTTTTAATGTGCTATTTTTCTGGAACCGGGTAGAGGACACAAAACCCGGGTAGTAATATGACGGGCGGGTACCCGGGTTTTTGGGTAACCCTTGCAAACACTAATAGCTAGTTCTGCGTACTTAGGAAGCCACCAACCTGTTAACAGAGGAACAAACCTCTGAGACTTAGTCACTTGTAGTGATGGTTAATCACTCCAAATGTTTCAGTGAGTCAATTTTATTATATGTTCATGTCACTGCAGTAAAAAGGGCTCCTTTTATACATTATAGTTTGTCGCTGATGGAGTGTTCAAAGCTGAGTTGAATGAATTTTTAACCCGTGAACTGGCCGAGGATGGCTACAGTGGCGTAGAGGTCCGTGTCACTCCCACACGAACAGAGATCATCATCCTGGCCACAAGGACCCAGAGCGTACTTGGAGAGAAAGGCCGACGCATCCGGGAACTGACTGCTGTAGTGCAGAAACGTTTCAACTTTCCAGAGGGCACAGTTGAGGTAGGAAAGTGTTTGTAGTGATGTATTTAACTCATTTAAACATTTTTGCAGCTTTTAAATTGAGCTGCAGGTTACAGTAGTGCATGTTGCTATGCTTGTGAGTTGTGACCATGTCACTGACTCATATGCTAACCTTTCATGCAGTGTTCTGTATGATTTCTTTGGGGTGCCGTGCTCATTGTTTTGTCCAAATAGTAAGAATAGTTACGCAACTAGCAAAAAATTTGTAGTTTCCACATGGAAAGGTGAGGAAATGTTGCCTTGAGATGATAGATCTGTAGAAACTGCAATATAAGGAAGTATCAAGCATATTTGAATCAGTACCTTTGCACTTGCTACGTCACTGCATGGATGTTTATCCTTAACTGTATTCACAAGGTGGTCGAAATTGTGTTCTTCAAACAGGGCAAAGGATATTCAAGTGGGGTCTGTGAACTTGGCAAAGATAAAGATTTCACCAGGTTTTGACAGAATAATAATAATAACAAAATATATTTATATAGCGCTTTACATAAAAGAATATCTCAAAGCGCTTTACAATGTAAAATGCAACAAAAAACAGAAGGAACTAAAGCCAAAAGGGTAAAATCAAATCAGACAGTTAAAACAAATAGGAAAATAAAACAAGAATGAAAAATCAAGGACAATAAAACAGGAAAGAATTAGCTGCTATTAAAGTACTTGATAAAAAGATGTGATTTAAGATGTGCTTTAAACTGATCAAAAGTAGGTAAAACACGAATGTGAAAAGGTAAAACATTCCAAAGCCTAGGGGCACATTAAAAAAACAGTTACTGTAGGGTGTCAACATGGTGTCATGGTATTTAGTCTTAAACTATTTTTCTCCAGCTTTAAAACTATTACTGCAGTAGGAAATGACTTTTGCTCAAATTTTCAAGAAACTTTTGTGCAGTGTGAATGAAGTGGCCAACCTCAATCTGACTTCTTGTGATTCAGTTGCTTACCATTAAAAGAGTACTCATAACATCCAGGTCTCTAAAATTCCTTGAAGCATGAAAGTGCTGCTCTTAAAAAATAGGCTCAAATATCACTAGAAAATGTTAAGAACTCCTGAGCATCCAAAAAATGTAACGGCCATGCGTGGGCCCTGGACCTGGCAGTGGGGGACTTTGTACTGGAAACATATCCAGCAGAAAATTTCAAGTACTCCTCTTTGAAACTTCCCAGAAAGGGTCAAGGATGTGGGGAGGCCTCAAATACCCCATGGAATCTTGCTTGAACAGTGCTGCAGAGTATCTTTGAAGCCTTGAATGAAAAATAAAGTGTTTACATCTCTTCCTTCCAGCTATATGCTGAAAAAGTTGCTACCAGAGGTCTGTGTGCTATTGCACAGTGTGAGTCATTGCGATACAAGTTGCTGGGAGGTCTTGCTGTCAGAAGGTGCGTTTCAACAAGTTAAATATTACTTACTACTCAAGTACACTGTACTGTACATGGTAAGAAAGCCCAAAGAGAGAATTACAGCTGTGTCTTGAGTCTGTACTTCTGCAGATCATAATATTGCCTGAAAAGCAGCCACAGCATTAAAATAAGTCTCTGAAAGAAGGATGAATCTACAGTTATAGCTGATGACTTAATTTCTGAAGAAGAATCATTCCAACATACCTCCATTGATGTACACTGTAATTCCTCTGAGAATGCTAACCTCTTTTGTAACATAGACTGGCTAAGTTCAATGATCAATGCTATAAGGTTACCCATCCCATCGCCACTGTGTGCTGACGTTGGTACTAATGAAATGTATGTCCTAGGATCTGGGTTTTCCCAAAATAAGGCAGCATTTAGACTCTGTAAAGAAACAAAGGAAACTCATCTATAATGAAGCATTCTGCAACTAAACTTTCCTTGTACTAATGCAGTAAATCCTTTAATTTCATGACGTGATTTTCTGTTTTTCTACACAGAAATTCTAGTAATTTTAGAATAACTGAACAAGATGATTGTCTACATATGTCTTTTACAATAGTCATGATCACACAGTGTAATATTACCACCTTTTTAATTCAAGATGTAATCAAGTTATATCACAAAACTGGAAATAACACTTGTATCACAATCAGATTTAAGAACATTGTTAGTTTGTGAATTCATGGCAAACTACTGATTTAAAACTGGAAGTACACCTGCTTAAAGATACTCAAAATTCTGTTGTTTCTTTTTCTTCAACTGAACATTTTCAATCACAATAGCTCATTTAGTACCAGCTACTTCTGAAGCTTTGAAGGGCATCTTGCACATTTTCCCATACCATGCAGAAAGGTACACTTCACAGGAATGTGCCAGAAATGTTCTGAGTGAATGGCACAAGTGTTCACCCTCTTGAGAGAGGAGTGTAAGAGTAGAGTGTGTCTGCTTTTTGCAAGAATTCTTAACCTTCTATCTGGAAGATACTACGATTTGTTAATGCCACATGAAAATGTAATGCTATGCTGGATTTACAGATTCTTTAATAGACTTTATGCATATAATGTCACAGAACAGAAAGTGTGCCCCTTGTTGGAGGGCAAGTGCATATCATTGCAACTTTTATACACCACCAAATGCAGGCAGCTGATTTGTGTACCAGTTGGATACGCACCTCAGTCTACTATGCACGGTGCGAAGTCTACGATGTGCGTAGAGTGTGCTTCATTGTTTACCCTCCAAAATGAGGTCACCTTACGGCAATGCATACGGTTTATTAGTGCTGAGTGGAAATTTTTATTGCCATGTAGAATGGCCAAATACTGCCTGGCATGTATACATCGCTGCTTGGTTTTAATAACCAGTTGAGAGTAACAGCTGGTCACTGCAGACACAGAGCAATCAGTAAAGAGGCTTTTTCCAAAGGCAACAGCCTTACACTTAATTATCAAACAACATACAAGTACTATTAAGCAGAAGTGGCTGAAATTTCATTAAACCAGTTACATCACTCTGAAACTTGATTTATCTGCTAAATGCAATCTTTTTGATTATTTTCAACAAACTTACAAATTTTTCAGGCTGACTTTTAAAAAATCAAAACCACACAGGACAAGCTCTCCCATCATTCACTGATCTATGAGAGAGTATCTTTCCTGAACGACAAACCTGTTCTGCAAATTCAGTGATAACAGCTTTTGTCCTCTCATCAAATTCATCTTTAGTGTGCTTCTTTTGTTTCTTAAGGGTATTTTGCACTTCTGAATGAGGACTCTGTTTCCACTCGTATAATCTGTCAATCTGAAAGAAAAGTAATTATTAAGCATAGTAAACGTAAATGAATGAATGGTTGAAAGAATTAGTAAATAAGGTACATGTTTGCCGTACAAACAGGTACAAAGAGTCTTAAAAGTATTTACAGGTAAAGATAATGTGATGGTTTGAAAAGCTTAAGTAAAACTTGCTGTATAGAATAATAGAAACCAGTGCTTGAAATACAACTGGGCAACAAGAGTTTCACCTCTGACGTCTACAAAATCGCACCCCAAATGACCCCTCAATATTTACCGACAGGGTGAAATTTCCACTAAAAATCACAGAACTCTAAATATTAAATTCCACACCTGATGAGCACATTTAAAACTTCAATAGTATGCTCTGTTTGGAAGATTCCAATTTAAATAACAGAAGATTTTGATTCTCTGTAGAATACTTTATTGAATCCAATAATCCCTCAAAATCATTTCAACTCTTATTCATCAAGCATTTCATTTCAGTGCGAGTCGAAAAGACAAGAATATTTTGAAACCCTGTCTTACTTTATTTAAGGCAACAACAAACGGAGTTTTCCTTTGTTTAAGGAGATTTATGGATTCTACAGTCTGGGGTTCCAAGCCGTGCATAATGTCAACGACAAGAATGGCAAAGTCACACAACGATGAACCACGAGACCTCAAATTGCTGAATGATTCGTGACCTGGTGTGTCAATGATAAGAAGTCCGTTGATTTTCATCTCTGAATTGGCAAACTATGGGGGAGAGAATAAACAGAAAATAAAAAGAAAGATAAACACGATAAAGCAACTTCGAAGCATAAGTATGATTGGTTTACCTCTTAAAATACCTTCAGAGGTAACCTCTGTCAAGCATGGTAAGAACAGGAAACACCTAGGTTTGTGAACATGTTTAACTTATGCCCCTCAGTTGTCATGAACCAAAGAGGCCCAAAAATTCTCTCAACTTCCACTCTTTTCTCTCCCCCTTCCTTTCTCACCCCTTCCCTCCTCACCCCTTCCCTCCTCACCCCTTCCCTTCTCACCCCTACCCTATTTCCTTTGTGCTAACACCTGTCACCATCCTGAAACCACACACAAATGCCTTGATTCATTCTGCACAACTTGGCATGATGGAAACAAGTGAAGCCTGCTTCAATGAGCAGTATTATAGCTTCAAGGTACATAATCTCATCAAGGCTATGAATACCCAGGGGAGATGCACTATATGCACCCAATGCACCTTATCCTTTCGATTTAAAGCACTTTTCTGCCAGCCATGATTAAAGAATCCCTGAAATTTTTAACACTAAAGCACCCCCTTGTATATCTAGAAGTATTTAACAACAAATCATCCTTAGTATAATAACAGTACTTTCATTTTCTGATTGTTTCAAAGTTCAAATCAAAACTCCAAATATGTGATAGATTGAAAGCATATTGCAGACACACATTTATTTCTGACATTTTAAAAAGGAATGTAAACTAAGGTTAGTGGTGAAACTTTCATTTCAATTACTATATTACCTTCTCAAAATATTACAAATTGCAATTATTGCATTTTCTACCAAAAGTCAACTTGGAGCAAGCAGGTAAGATGCCACAGATTCACACTAAAGACTGAAGTTTTGTTTTTCTTTAGAAATATTCCTGCTTTTCACTACAAAAGTCAGATGCATTCAGTCCATGAAGACGCCAAAGGTGAAATGTAAACTCTACATACCCAAGAGCAAACCAACACCCACAATTAACCTATGGTCAAACATAAGGTTGACAAGTACAGAAATACAACACATTGGTCACTTCTGAAAATTCATGACATCATATCTGCTTGACTCAAGTTCACCTTTGGTTTAAAATGATATGAGTTCAGCTTGTCATACCTTGAGAGCCAAACATAGTTACAGGATGGAAATATCACCAGAATTCTTCTTTAACATATCAAAAGTATTTAACTTAGTGAGTCTAGACTTTCCTTTAAAATTACACTGAGTAAATAAAAGCCTCTCTGACATCTCAAAAATGGCTATCAGTTGACTCAGACCACTCCCAATCCACTAAAAATTCCCAGGGATCAAGATTTCCTTTAGGTTCATAAACAGTCCCGGGTCCAAGGCCTTAATTCTGCCTTGTCTCTCACCTGTCTACACATCTTTGTTTGTTCCCTAATTGCTGTCTCTGGTACCATGGTTGCACCAATCTGTTGTGTAATACCACCTGCTTCACCATCCTGGACATTGGTATGCCTTATCTGAAAATATAATCAAATTGGATTTAATCAATACAAGTCACATCACAGATAAATTTCATAGCGCTAAACACAAAACACTGCTTTTGCCTTTCACCACACAAACTAGATGCTAAATACCCAGAAGTTACAGCTCCATGATATAAACATATGCAGACTGAGATATCCAGAATGTCATCATGCTAAGAATGCAAACAAAATCATCAAAATGCAGAGACAAAAAGATGGGACAGGAAAGGGGTGGGCAGCCACTTCCCTCCCCTGAACCCTCATTTGGGCTCCCTGTAAACCATACTGGTGCCCCATGCATGGTAGATGGAAAATCTTAGTGAAATTTGAGTTTCAGAAGGTGATTTCCAGCAATCTACAAGTTGGGGTTCCAAATTTTCCCAACACAGAACTACAGTAACTAAGTTGTGTTTTAGAGAGTAAGTTTCCTGCAATCTCCACTGTTAAGAATGTTGAAGGTCATGACCCAAGGAAAGTGGACTTGAGGTAAACCTTATTCCCTACATTCACAGCTCTTAAGGACCCCAACCTCTGCCCCACCCATGGGATCTGCCAACAGCAACAACATACAGGCATTACAAAACAATTTTTCTATATATTATCCAGCAACTTTGGAGGACAGTTTGAAGAAGTCACATTGTATACAGCCTGTATAAAATTATTCACCAAGAATTCTTCCCAGTAATCCTCTCAACCTGTTACAACCAATCCATGATACAAACCAGCTAGGATGAGGGCATAACAGGTCAATTTTATTTCCAAACACAAAACAGATGTCTATTTTAATACAAACGAAGGGCTTGTGCATACTGTCCCTCACTTCAACCATTTCTGTCTAGAACCTGACTCATGTTTATGACACCACTGTCCTTTAATCTTCAACACTGGACACCTTTAAATTCTTCACAATTACTTTGAAACCCATAACATCCCTCTAACTCCACTCTCCCTCTGCATAATTTTGTTTTACTGTCATTCATTCTACCATTTCTGTCAAGGATCTGACTCATCAACTTTCTGTGGTACCGTTTTCCCTCAATTTCAAAGTTAAAAGAATATCTCCAGTTCTTCACAATTATTCTGACTGATTCTCAACCAGTATTCAACACCACATTTCAATTAAAATGAGACATAACGAGTGAGAATAATTCTTCAACATGAATGGTATCGGCTCTTGAGAAAACACACAACACCTAAGAAGTCCACACAGGCCTGTTTTACATTAAACCATGTTTGCTTCACATGGACAGCTTGTACTGCAATAGCAGCTAAACTCAGACATGTGCAAGAGTGTGTACACACAGTAAGTTGCACTTACACCTGTGGCACCGCTGATCACTACCTTACCTCAATTAATTCATCACTTTTTGTGCCTAAAACATCCTTGCAACATGGCAGCTTCAGCAACACTTTTAAAAACACAAATGTTGGAAAAATGGCTTTATCAAGAATCAATCCCAAAGCGTATTTCTGTTTGTGAAGTCACATCAATCTTAGAGCCACACTTTTAACTTTTATCCACTCTGAATCTTTCTGATGTCAAGGAATCAAATTTCACTAGAAAGTGTATGCACTCCATTTTGTTGCATACTTAGCACCTGGAAAAGTTTTTTACTGAAACATTGTGAAAATGCTCTAGACTTTGCACAAAACTGAACCTGAGCAGACCTAAGGCTGTTCAGTTTTCAGAAAAATGGGCACTATTTTTTCAGTAGGCCAAAAACCAACTCTTTGTCAAAACTGCTTAAACAGTGTAAGCTTATTCTGGTTATTAGTGATCATGCACATACTCAGTCCTAATTATGGGCTAGGTATTCATGTAAGTTGGCTGAAAAAGTTGAGTAATAAGAAATACCAGAAAGCCAAAAGGCTTCGTGATTCCTTGCCGAAAGGGGGGTGCTTTGTTACACTGAGGTTCATCCATCAAATTTATACTTCTCTACTTCATCATTTTTTATGATGTGGTCACAATTTCACCCCTGCTCACATCAGCTCACTTTGAACCAAAACTTGAACTAGAGCACCAATGGTGCTGAAGCTCATACCTTCAACCAATTAAGGGTCCCTGGCTTCTAGTCTTTGTTAGTACAAGCATCATATGGCTTTAAATGACGTCAAATGGCTTATGACCCCAAATCTCACATACCCTGATGGCACCTTCCTGAATGTCACAAAAAATTTGTCATGCTATCTTTGCTTTGTAAGTTGTTTCATGAATACAATTTAAGAAAGCAAAAGCCCCTAGGGCCCATGTTTGGCCTTGGACCCCAAATTTCAAGTATCATTATGACAAACCATCAACACTGTACAAGAGAATCTGTAGTTGAAGATGCACTTTTGCACACTTCATAAAAGAGCCATAGGGTCCACATGGGCTTTTGGACCAAAATTCCACAAAACCAGAAACAGATCACTAGCCAAGCATCATTATAACAGACCGTCAACTCTGTTAAACATTAACTGGAGGAAAAGTTAATTACTTGCAATACTAAACAAAATGGACCCTATGGTCCATCTTGTGCCTTGGACCCCAACTTGTTAAACACCCTGAAGGTACCACTACCCGAATGTAATTATGACAAACCATCAACATTGTACAAGAGAATCTGCAGGAGTAAGGAATTTGCAAAATGTCATAAAAAGGGCCATAGGGCCCATATGGGACCTTAGACCCAAACTTCCACAACACCATAAACAGATCACTAACCAAGCATCATTATGACAGGCCTTCAACTCTGTTTAACATTAACTGGAGGAGGAATTGATCATTTTGCAATATTTCACAAAGTGGACCCTAAGGTACATTGGGCCTTGGACCCAAAATTTCTGTACACCCTAAAAGAACCATTAACCATTAACAGAGGATCACTATGACAAACACATCCACGTGCTCTGACAATGCACACACAATGGAAATACCCAATGGAAATCCCATTAAGCAGCTCCCTTTAAACTAACCTAAAGAACTGCACAGGATTGACCTCTTCTACACAGACAGTTTTAAAGAGGATGCAGTACAGAGAAAAATAGGTACAAAAGTGATTTTGTGAGACTAGTAAAATAGAGGGGTGGCACAAAATTGGTTAGAAAGGTATCAAAAGTATTCTTCATCCCAAATTGGAGAAGTAATTTGTAAGGACCATTAACAGAGCTTCATTTTGACAAATCATCAACACTGTACAACACAATTTGTAGGAGAAAAAGTACTTTGTAGAATTTCATAAAATGAGCCACTGGGGCCCACATGGGACCTTAGACCAAAATTCAAGAACACCACAATGAGATCACTAACCAAGCATTATAATGAGAGGCTGTTACCTCTCTTTAAACATTAAAGAGAGAAGAAGTTAATTACTTTGCAATATTTCACAAAATGGACCCAACGGTCCATCTTGGGCCTTGGACCCAAAATTCCTGAACACCCCGAAGGGACCAATAAGAGAGTAACATTATGGCAAACCATCAACATTGTACAAGAGAATCTGTAGGAGGAGAAGCATTTTGTAGAATTTCATAACATGGGCCCTAGGGTCCACATTGGACCTTGGACCAAAAATTCCTGAACACCCCAAATGGCCCACCACCCAAGGAACATTGTGCCCAAGTTTCAAACAAATCCATAAAAGCATGTGGGAGGAGAAGCATTTTGAACAAGTGTGGACAGATAGATAGATAGATAGATTGATAGATAGATAGATAGATAGATAGATAGAGTGACGCCGCATGATCACAATAGCTCACACCAGCATGCTGGTATGAGCTAATAACCAAAAAAATGAAAAAACAAAAAAACAAAAAAAAAGGTTTTCGGACTTCCACCTCTGGTGACCTTGAATGACCTTTGACCTCTGCCAAAAACAATAGGATTCTCCCCCTTGACATGACAAATCTACATACCAACTATGAAAACCGTCTGTCATTCCTATCTTAAGATATCACGATTACAAGGTTTTTGGACTTCCACCTCTGGTGACCTTGAATGACCTTTGACCTCTGCCAAAAACAATAGGGTTCTCCCCTTGACATGACAAATCTACATACCAACTATGAAAAGTGTCGGCCATTCCTACCTCGAGATACCAAGATTACAAGGTTTTTGGACTTTGACCTCTGGTGACCTCGAATGACCTTTGACCTCTGTCAAAAACAATAGGGTTCTTCCTCTTAACATGACAAATCTTCATACCAACTATGAAAAGTATCGGTCATTCCTACCTCGAGATATTGCGATTACAAGGTTTTAGGACTTCCACCTCTGGTGACCTCGAATGACCTTTGACCTCTGCCCAAAACAATAGGGTTCTTCCTCTCAACATGACATGTCCACATACCAACTATGAAAGGTATCGGTCATTCCTATCTTGAGATATCGCGATTACAAGGTTTTTGGACTTTGACCTCTGGTGACCTCGAATGACCTTTGATCTCTGTCAAAAACAATAGGGTTCTTCCTCTTGACATGACAAATCTACATACCAACTATGAAAAGTATCGGTTATTCCTACCTCGAGATATTGCGATTACAAGGTTTTTAGACTTTGACCTCTGGTGACCTTGAATGACCTTTGACCTCTGTCAAAAACAATAGGGTTCTTTCTCTCGACATGACATGTCTACATACCAACTATGAAAAGTATCGGTCATTCCTATCTCGAGATATTGCGATTACAAGGTTTTTGGATGTCGACCTCTGGTGACCTCGAATGACCTTTGACCTCTGCCAAAAACAATAGGGTTCTTCCTCTCAACATGACAAACCTACATATCAAATATGAAAACTATCGGTCATTCCTATCTCCAGATATGGCGATTACAAGGTTTTTGGACGTCGACCTCTGGTGACCTCGAATGACCTTTGACCTCTGCTAAAAAAATAGGGTTCTTCCTCTCAACATGACAAACCTACACACCAACTATGAAAAGTATCGGTCATTCCTACCTTGAGATATCGCGATTACAAGGTTTTCGGACTTTGACCTCTGGTGACCTTGAATGACCTTTGACCTCTGCCAAAAACAACAGGGTTCTTCCTCTCAACATGAAATGTCTACATACAAACTATGAAAAGTATCGGTCATTGCTATCTCGAGATATTGCGATTACAAGGTTTTAGGACTTCCACCTCTGGTGACTTCGAATGTCCTTTGACCTCTGCCCAAAACAATAGGGTTCTTCCTCTCAACATGACATGTCCACATACCAACTATGAAAGGTATCGGTCATTCCTATCTTGAGATATCGCGATTACAAGGTTTTTGGACTTTGACCTCTGGTGACCTCGAATGACCTTTGACCTCTGTCAAAAACAATAGGGTTCTTCCTCTCGACATGACAAATCTACATACCAACTATGAAAAGTATCGGTTATTCCTACCTCGAGATATTGCGATTACAAGGTTTTTAGACTTTGACCTCTGGTGACCTCAAATGACCTTTGACCTCTGTCAAAAACAATAGGGTTCTTCCTCTCGACATGACATGTCTACATACCAACTATGAAAAGTATCGGTCATTCCTATCTCGAGATATTGCGATTACAAGGTTTTTGGACGTCAACCTCTGGTGACCTCGAATGACCTTTGACCTCTGCCAAAAACAATAGGGTTCTTCCTCTCAACATGACAAACCTACATATCAAATATGAAAAGTATCGGTCATTCCTATCTCGAGATATTGCGATTACAAGGTTTTCGGACTTTGACCTCTGTTAATCTCGAATGACCTTTGACCTCTGCCAAAAACAATAGGGTTCTTCCTCTTAACATTACAAACCTACATACCAAATATGAAAAGTATTGGTCATTCCTATCTTGAGATATCGCGATTACAATGAGTGTCACAAACACACATACACACACACACACACATACACACACACACACACCCACCCATACACACACACACACACACACGACATCACCATCGCATAGATTCCTTGCCTGCCTACGGCAAGGAATCAAAAATGGACTGTTTATATGAAAATCCTACCACCCTAGCATTTTATACACAGGAGAGGTTTCATTCAAATCATAATGACAAATTTTATCCCCAACTGAGGTGTCGAATTTTGATATGTTCCATGGCCTAGTACAGTTTGCAGTGAAGCCTAAGCTTCATTTAGGCAATTGGAACTCTTGATAAACTATGTGTGAACTGTACTTGAACATCATAGGTCTGTACTTTGAGGTAATTGCAGGAATACTTATGGTCGCAACCATGGGAGAATGGTTACTTTCAATGATAAATACAACCAGAAAGCCTAAGGGCTTAGTGATTCCTTGCCGAATGGGGATGCTTTGTTGTACTGAGGTTTATCCCTCAAATTTATCTTCCTTGACTACATCATTTTATGATACTTTAACAATTTCACCTCTGCTGACCTCACATGAACTTTGAACCCCACCAAATATAACAAAAAAGAAAAACGAAAGTGTCTTGAAAGGAATTCAACTCCAATGGATCTTGGATCTTGAAAATTCTAGGGAAATTTTGTTTTTGGACCTCTGGTGACCCCTGATGACTATCTTGGGAAATTTTGCTTTTTGACTTCTGGTGACCCCATATAAACAATCTTGGAAATTCTTGGGAAATTTTGCTTTTTGAACCTTCGTGACCTCAGATTACGATCTTCCGAATTGTTGGGAAATTTTGGACCTCTGGTGACCCCTGATGACTATCTTGGGAAATTTTGCTTTTTGACTTCTGGTGACCCCATATAAACAATCTTGGAAATTCTTGGGAAATTTTGCTTTTTGAACCTTCGTGACCTCAGATTACGATCTTCCGAATTGTTGGGAAATTTTGCTTTTTGACCTCTGGTGACCCCAGATAACGATCTTGGGAATTCTTGGGAAATTTTGCTTTCTGACCTCTGGTGACCCCAGAGGACAATCTTGGGAATACTTGCGATATTTTGCTTTTTGACCTCTGATGACCCCATATGATGATCTTAGGAATTCTTGGGTAACTTTGCTTTTTAACGTATAGTGACCCCAGATGACAATCTTGAGAATTCTTGGGAAATGTTGATTTTGATCCCAGTGACCCCAGATGACAATCTTGGGAATTCTTGGGAAATTTTGTTTTTTGACTTCTGGTAACCCCAGATGACCTTGACCTCCACCAAAATTGATGGGTTTTTCCTCTCAACATGGCAAATTTACATACCAAATATGAAAAGTGGCTGTCATTGCTATCTTGAGATATCGTGATTACAAGCCATTTGCAAGGTTTCTGTAGTTCAACCTCTGGTGACCTCAGATGACCTTTGACCTCTACCAAAAACAATAGCCTTCTTCCTCTCAACATGACAAATCTATATCCGCTATTCCTATCTTGACATATCCCAATTTCAAGGTTTTCGGCCTTTGACCTCTGGTGACCTCAAATGACCTTTGACCTCCACCAAAAACGATAGGGTTCTTTCTCTCAATATGACATATCTATATAACAAACATGAAAAGTGTTGGTCACTCCTATCTTGAGATATAGTGATTACGACCTTTTCAGCCTTTTACCTAGGGTGACCTCAAATAACCTCTGACCTTCACCAAAAATAGTAGGGTTGTTCCTCTAAACATGACGAATCTATATACCAAATATGAAAAGTGTCGGTCATTCCTATCTTGAGATAGCTTGATTACGAGCCGTTTACAAGGTTTTTGCAGATTAACCTCTGGTGACTTCAGATGACCTTTGACCTCTACCAAAAACAATAGGCTTCTTCCTCTTGACATGACAAATCTGTATACCAAATATGAAAAGTGTCGGCCTTTGCTATCTTGAGATATCGTGTTTACGAGGTTTTTCGCAGTTTAACCTCTGGTGACCTCAGATGACCTCTGACCTCTAACAAAAACAATAGGGTTCTTTCTCTCAACATGACAAATCTATATACTAAATATGAAAAGTGTCGGTCATTGCTATCTTGAGATATCGTGTTTACAAGCCGTTTACGAGGTTTTCGCAGCTTAACCTCCAGTGACCTCAGATGACCTTTGACCTCTACCAAAAACAATAGGGTTCTTCCTCTTGACATGGCAAATCTGTATACCAAATATGAAAAGTGTCGGTCATTGCTAACTTGAGATATCGTGTTTACAAGGTTTTCGGTTTTTGACCTCTGGTGACCTCAAATGACCTTTGACATCCACCAAAAACAATAGGGTTCTTCCTCTCAATATGACAAATCTATATACCAAATATGAAAAGTGTCAGTCATTGCTAACTGGAGATATCGTGTTTACAAGCTAAGCGTCACATACACACACACATACACACATACACCCATACTTGTAAATGCTGCCAAACGGGGACCCCTTTTTGTTACCATTCAACCGTGGACGTCCACAGAAAAAGCTTGTAGCATGTATACTGATAGAAAAAGATGTGCTTTGCAACAGCAAAAAAAGAGGGCGCTCAAAATGTTTTCAATCAACATATATCTATCTTTTTGTAAGTGTGTATACGGTTTTCCACAGGTAACCGTGGACGTAACAGGATACACACGTATACCTGCAAACGAGGACGTACCACAACACTACCTAAATGGGGACTGTTCCTATATTTCTTTGGAATCAATAGACATCTTCATTGCTGCATCATATAGCACAAAGAAGCCATTTAAAGCCACTGTTTCAAACGGGGACGGTCCCCAATTACAGGTGTGTCCCCGGTTGTCAGGTGTGTATTCACATTTTCGTCCCCGGTTGGCGGCATTTGTCGACTCACACATACACACATACACACATACACACACACACACACACACACACACACACGACATCACCATCGCATAGATTCCTTGCCTGCCTTCGGCAAGGAATCAATAAAATGGTGCTGATACTTTTTTCCCTTCAATATTTTTGAAATTTTACGCAAATATTTTAGGCTTGAAGTGGTTGAAATTTATGCATTTATACCCATTACAGATAAGGTACTAACAGCTCTTTGCATTAATTATGTGAGTTTGGGTTTTTCGGTTTCATCCTTTTTCACAAACTGAACCGCAGTGAAACCTGTTTTAACCAGTCTTTCCAATAAAACAGTCTTTGGCACTGCCTTGAGCAAACTTCACATGAAGTATTCATTTCAGCATCACAATGTAATTTCTTACTCAGTTGCTGATGGAACACCATGATTCCAAACCAGAACTACGTTACTTGCCGAAACCTAGTTTACTAGACATACCTTATCTAATATTTTGGTTTTTCCAGTATCCACATGTCCTAAGACACAGATTACAGGACACCTCAAATTATTCAAATCAATCTTCGCTTCATTGTCAGCTCGTCGTTTCTGAAAGAGGAAAATCATCTTTGATTATAAACATAGAAGTTTCATTGTGAGCTAAAAGCTAAATTGTAAAAACATACAAGACCAGTGCAAAAATTCAATGTTATTTTGAGGAAACCACTGAGGCAATAACTAAGGAGTTTGCAGTACAACAGTTGTTGGGAGTTATTCGGTACAGCATGTTGCTGGTGCCATTGTGTAGGACCCATATTCACCAATATGGCACCACACATCTGGTTAACACTTGGCTAACAAAGCATATACCTTGAAATTTCTGATAGCCTGTTGTACTGTAAATTTCTTGTGGTTAAATCCAGATGTGTCACAAAACCTGCTCAGTGGAATATTGCCAGAAATGGATTAATGTTTTTAAACATATATACTTTTTTCAGTGAGTGTTCAGTGTTTTTAGAGAGTGTTCAGTACAGTATTACCAGTGTAGGCTTGCATTTTGAATTGCTACAATATATCTTCTTTTCTCCTTTACATTGAAGCATACTTTCCTAGTGAAATTATTCATCTAAATTACATGATATCTTAAATTAATATTTCCATCTAATGACAATATACTTTGAAATTTACACACAAACATGTAACACTGCTGGCTTACATACTACAATCTGTTTAAATGTGGTAACCATTACATTTAAAATTATGTTTATTAAGGAAGGCTTACAACTCTTCTCATTAAAAGAAGGATTTCAGCAAAAATTCATATTTAATACATGAAGGATGAACTGTGAAAGGAGCCCAATGACTATTAAATAAATATTTATGTTCTCCTGCACTTTTTCCCTTTCCAACTGTACTGCATTTAACTCAAAAATAAAATACATTTTCCAGCTCAAAAATCACAAGCACAATGCTTTTGTTTCAATATGCAGGAGATATAATCCTTAAACTTTCTCATTTGCTTCTCCTTTTTTCTGTGTATTTTTTTTTTCTTCATACCTTTATCCGTGCTTCTGCCCTTTGCCTCACACCTTCAACTGCAGGGACTTCTTCTTCATCACTCTCACTTTCTGACTCAGAGCCAGATTCACTCTCTTCTTCCTCACTGTCCTCTTCCTCTTCATCATCCTCTTCCTCCTCATCACTGCTCCCTTCTTCTTCTTCTCCATCATCATCACTGACGGTTGTTGCAGCCTCTGGTTTTTCTCCTATAAATACAATGAATTTATTTACACAAGGACGGAAACATTTCCTGTGCATTCTATAAATATACACAAGAGCAAGCAGTAATACCCTTTACTGCAAAGAGTGTTTGGCTTAAGGTTTCACAGCAAAAAGAGGATTGCCAATTTTCCTTTTAAACAACATCTTCCTAAAGTCATTTATTACAGCTGTGTAACGCATATGTGTGTACAACTTCATACAATTCTGTTTTGTTGAACAGTACACTATAAAACTATATGAAGACACAAGTACAACTAGACGCCTATAACTTAGTAGTACATAGTATGTATTAATACCTTCCACACAGCAGCTTCTGCTGGTAGCCTTAGAAGTATTCCTAAGTACATGTGTTGCATACTAGTTTCTTAGCTGTGCAGGCTAGAAGTCAGTACAAATGTTGCAGGAGATTATGACATGTTGCACAGATGATGTGCAGTTATTCCATTCAACAAGGTGGCCTTTCGCAGCCCAACCCTAGCTGCAAACTTCAAACCAAAGATACAATCCAAGCAGTTGGCGATGAACTGATTTATTCTTAGAACATAAAACACAAAGCATATATTTATAAATGCCAGAAATCAAACTCAGGATGTTTGCCTCTCTCTCAAATGAGTTGAGTCTTACCATTGTTGTACAAGAACATTTACTATGGAGATGCATATGCATACTATCAGTGATGCTGCTGTGGAATTTGGTAACACTTTCCATGAAGTGTGAAAACCTTAGAATATACACGTACAAATTTATGTAGCTATTGCATGGACATGATAAGCTGTACATCTAAATTTTTAAATTTGCAACATAACTAACAATGTGCATCTCAAATGCACTATATCAATGCTTTAGTATTCATGTGGGGTAAAGTAACTCCATGCAAAGGACATGCACCCTTTCCTGCTGTCACTGAATGACACTTGCATCAAGATGCATCCTGGGTAATGCAGAGCAAATAAAACATGGAAGCAGACAACATAACTACAAACAGAGATGTCAGTGACTCAGTGGTTCATTTCACAAAAAAACTTTGTCTGGGACAACCGACCTGGGAGAGGCGTTAGAGAAATTTCTGATGTCTGAATGGGGCCTACATGCAAAATGGTGCTAGCATTTTCTGTTTTACAAGTATGTCCATGATGTAGAAGTTCCCATTTTTTGTAAAGAAGATTACTAATAAAATTCTAGAAGTCCCCACCCCTTGCCATTCCACCCACTTGACAACTGACATACTTATTCTAATAATTACCACAAAATCAATCACAAGCACAAGCAATGTACAAGCTTACTTTGCTGAAGACTTTGTAACAGTCAGGCTAATGCAGTGACTTTAAGATTAGGCTAGGACATGCCCAAACCCAGTTGTAGTATTAGTAGCCGAACAGGCTAACAAATGATGCTGTCCTAATAATTTATAAAACAGGCCACTTCTGAGTTCAGCAAATATTCTGCAAAATATTGCTATACAGCTGTGTCAGAGTTACCTCTTTCTCACTGAAACTGACTGATTTCATGACAGTTTATCACAAAATATCCAAAGTGCAATCAGTTTTGTAGCATTCACATTTGATCGGTGCTGCCTGCATACAATACAGTTTATATGTGTATGCTTATATCGAGAACATATAGAACCGAAAGTTGACTGCTTAACAGTCCCGTGGGTTGCAACATTCATTGGTTAGTTAGTTCCGCTTTGATACATGATCTGAGTAAACACTCTGCTGTGTGGTGTACACAGTCACATGTGCATACTTTATGTCTGATACTGTTTGGGACATGCAATACATGAAGGCAGTGCATGTCTTACACACAACAGGTTACAAATTCTCAGCTGCAGAGGCCCAGTCATTTTACCATGGCACAAAAGTATCTATAAAGATTTACCATCATTTTGATCTCAAATTTTGTTTAGCAAAATGGATCCCTGGAAAAATTTCCAATTTATATTGGTGCTGTGGCTGAGTGGATAAAGGCAGTGGCATTTAAAGCTATGATGCTTGGCAACCGGGAGGTTCTGGGTTTTTCATCCAAGAGCAATCTACAGTTTTCCCAACTGATCTGGCTTTTCAACAGGAAGCCAAATTTGACCTAAAGTGTTGAGTTGGTTAGCCACCCGACATTAAGTTGTAATTCAAAAGCCATATAGGCTATTACCACACTTGTGGTTGCTTAGTTTTGTAAAACAACTGCCCTTCAAGAGCCGATTTTATTTAATTTCCAGAAATCCAGGTATTTCCAGAACACTTACATCTCTGTACATATGTGCAATGTGACGCTACATTAATATTCTCCTTTTATATTAATATTTTAATATGCTCTCCTGAATTCAATCGAACATTGATAAACTTTGATAAGAAATCTTGCTCTTACGTTTTTCCTTCTCTCCTTTTTCTGTCTCTTCTTCTTCCATCTTCTCCTCTTCCTCATCATCCCAGTTATCTTTGATGTCATCTTCCTCTTCTGCATCCCAGCTATCCTTTACATCATCCTCTGCATCTTCTCCTGTTTCCATTGAAACCTCTTCTGAAACCTCATCTTTGGACTCTGTTACCTGTGTCTCATCTGTTGGCTCTGAAAATGGATAAAAATGAGAACCATCAGCAGTGGTGTGCCCAAGGCTAGGGTGGCATCCAACTTCCCCAGTAGAGGGAGAGCTCAGCAAACTGTACAACAACTTAAATTAGACTGCAATAGACCTTTCAAAGCCTAACCATGACAGTTTGTGCATGTTAGCCTATACTTTGATACAATGCTGTATGAAAGACTTGGTGAGACACTCCAAACCATTCTAAACATGAAACTAAGGGCAGCACTGATCCATGGAGAGAAAATCTGCTTACTTTATGGGATCTTGGGAAATTATTAGGTAATATTTAATAGCTGGTCTGACATCAGCTTCATACTGGAATTGGCCTAATTTCTGCAGCCAGAAGGTATAAGCCTGAGGCTTCACCTTCTGAGGCCTAGGTAGCAAAAATCAACCTTGGGACCAGCCTTGAGACCTTCAATACTGATCTCTTTCCTCTCACAAAGTATCCATTGAGTTACAACATATGCAGACTAACAACACAAACTTAAATCACCATGCACCTCTGGCACGGTCTCCACTTTTTTTTTCTCTCAAAGTGAATACAGATCAAATTCTACTACAGTAATATATCATGAGTGAAGAGGACAGGCTCTAAGAATAAGAGGCTCATACCAATGGTTGTGCTTTTCAAGTGGAACTAAACAGGACTCTCCCTGTTATAACTGGTCACTAGAGCACTTCTGTACATTATCCACACGTCTTTCAAGAGATTTACAACAAGATAGATAAGCACACCATGCCTGTGGTAGGTGGTGAATACTCAAACCATTCTGAGTGAGAAAAATACTTGGTAACTTACTACCACTGATACATTGTCAAATATCAGTTCCAACTAAACACCTCAAAGTAGTATAACATCACTTCACAACTATCAGTATGCCCTCCCCTCTCCCCTCTCCCCTCTCCCCTCCCCCTCTTGCAATTACTACTGGGGGATTTAGTCATTAGGAAACGGTAATTAAGGGTAACAACTGTCATCCAAGGGATAGCTGATCAAGTAAGAGATAGTGCAAGCAATGCAAGACCCCTCAAAACTCTCTGGGCCATACACTCAAGGCGCTGTTTTGCTGTTGGCTAACATTTGGCCAACTTAAACTATGTTCATGACTAGTGAGAAGAAAGGTTCCTTGGTAAAGAGTATAAGTGGTTCCAGTGTAGAGGAGGTAATTTACATCAGGAGGACAAGATGTGACCTGAGCAGAGACAGAGGGAATCACTGGCTACTCAGTTCCTATGACAGATTCATTACACCTCAAGATATTAGCTATCAGGCTTAGTCACATGACCTCCTGGGCTTCATAATTCATCAGTTGGCATCAAATGACCATGGAAGTCTGCTGCAGGCCATCCCAAATCAAAAGTAACTTCCTAGAGTTTGATAAAAGTCTCTTTTGTTTCATTATGCCATTACAACTTGCAAAATACTTGAAATTTACCTTCAACAACAGCAGTTGGTGTTTCCTTCTCCTCTTCAGCCTTGGGTTCTGTAAAACAATATGAACATAGAAATATACTACAGTTGATACCTACTGAAACTTAAGTCTGTGAGGGAATAATCTTATTATTTCTGCTAAAAAATTAAACAGTGTAGAGTGACAAACACTTTAATACCTCACTTCATTATGCTACTTCTCTTGTTGAGAACTTTGACTACTTTCAAGAAAACAATGAACAAAAAAAAAATTCCAGATGACATCAATAGTAGCATCAACAGCAAAATGTATAACTGACAAAGCAAGCACAGCCAAACCTAATAATACCCAGATTCCTGGAATATTGTTTATATTGCAACTTTTGACCAACAATCCCAACATACAAAATTTTCATAATATGCTTTGTTACACGATATCTCCTGAAATATTGTTCCATGATTATTCTTATTTTCAACCTCCAATCACAAACCATACTGTTAACATTTCCACTGCCACCCTCCCCCTTCTCCCTTCTTTCTGCTCAGCCCCCTTCAACTCCCTGTTTGACCTTTTTATTGTAAACTGTTATGGGTCTATCTTTCATAAATTTCCCCCATTACAATCTGTTCTACTATTATTTCTACTCCACCCCCCCTTTTCCCCCTCCCCTTTTCCCTCTTCCCTCCCCAACCCCCTCCCCTCCCTTTCCCCTCACAACTCTTTGACCTTAGCATAATCAACATTGATGGATCTATCCTTGATATGTTTCCAAGTTCCATCAGTACTGTTGATACTTCTACACCAGTTCCCCACCCCTAATCCTGTTCCCCTTTCCATCCCCACCCCCAACACTCTTTAAGACTAGTATTAGTGTGGTAACCAGTGATAAATCATTGTACGTTGACTGAACTGCTGACGACTCTCACCTGTTATTACATCTTTCTTCTTTCTTTGTCTGACACCATACTTGACCTTCTGACCAGGCTTGGAGCCATCTGATTTTGCTGGTACAATCACACCCTGTTCCCTCATCGCTGCTAACATTTCCTCTGCCCTCCTCTTAGCTTCTTTTTGTGCTTTCGTGAGGTACTTCCCTTCTGCTTTCAACATTTCGATTCGTTCCTACAGAAACAGACACATAAAAAGGTCACTAATAACTCTTTCCCAAATACTGTGTTGTTCACAAAACCACAGTCAAGATCAGTGCTGCTTGCCTGGGCATTCCTTCATCAAAGCCAGGTAATGTGTGTACTGCTAGAAAATACTTGTGTAATATTCCATGATGCAGTATTGTAGTACAGTTTGTAAAAGCACAGCAATACAACCTATGTAGCAGGATGCTAGCCTACACTTAGAAGGGTATACATTACCCATTACAGCCTGCTGGGTGCATTCACTAGGCCTAAGTATGAGCACTATTAGGCCCCAATTTCAGTTGTCATATTAAGTTTGTAACTGGCACGTAAAGAACATGGTAACATGCAACCAAATAGGCTTAGTCTTACTTTTCAGTTCATGAGTAAGATCCCTCTAGCAGAGAACTGTTAGAATTATTTCAATAACTTTTACCGTTCTCAACACAGAACTCTTCAAAGTTTGCCTGTTTCTCAAGTAACTCACTGCCTATGCAAAAATACTGATGTGTAGTGTTCCACAGTGTTAGCATTTCTTTTGCTCACCCTATATTATCTCTTAATTACTCATCACATAGTGTACAGTTTATGAGTGATATTGATATTTTTCAAAGTCACAATTTTTAGGTTTTTACTTCCATAAATCTCTTAGGACATATTAATGTTATAACTGTCCATGAAATGAAGTCTGAATACACAAAAGATAACATTAGACATATTTTGCCAGTCCCTCTCTCGACATCACAGATCTCCATATTTAGCTCATGTTTGTTCACAACATAAGTGAAAATAAGAAATTATGCTGTAAAATGGGTCAGTATTTAATGGATTTTGATGGGAATTGTGGCTATTTTATAGGTTTTAATGCTTTTTATATCCATTATCCAACTATTTCATTTTCATGTCACAACTTCACAAGACCTTTAAATATTTCAACTTACTAATGGAATTAACTTCATTATCCTTCAAAACTTTTTGATGGGTTTTCTGCATCACAATGAAAGAAAAGTAGTACACATGACCAATAGCAGTAACATGAAGTGAAACCATCCTCACCTTTCTATTGATATGTTGTCATGTGTCTTGTGAGAAACAAGAAACACGTACATCTCGGCACTTGAAAGTGGGGACATCATTTCTAAGAAGAATTTGCCTCTTAATGCACTTGCAATTTCCCATCCCCTATGTGAGATATTTTACAGCATGTCTTCCTAACTAATGAGAGTCTCATTCATTGTGTGACCACATTTTGGCTCCACAGGAAATATTACAGAGTCACCTGAAATTTTGCAAAACTTTCAACTTTTGATCAAAAAATACCTGCATCAACCAAATCTCTAAGTAAAGCACCATACACATAAGTTTGGAAAACTTTAAACACATAACTTGCTACTTTCATCCAAAAAGTCTCACTTTAGATGTCTAAATATTCACATTCAATTTGAAAAATTTTTGGAACACAAAACCATTTTTGTCACCTTATCTAATATTTGCCATAATTGATTCACCTTTTTGTACAGCATTTTAACAGAATCCCTGTTATCTGATCCAGTGTGAGCACTTACTTTAGGTATTTCTATGGCCCTCAAACTTCCCAATTTTCTCATCCCTAGCTAATCCATTGTCAGCCCAGAACGAGTTGAAATATTTCAAAGGCCTTCAAATAGAATAACTGTTACATGATCTGGTGTAAGTCATGACAGGTTCAGTTGTTTCAAAGGTCTTCCATTTCCCTATAATCTGATGCAGTGTCAGTGATGATTGGTTCAGGTATTGAAAAGGCCTTCAGATTCCCTACAATCTGATCTAGTGTCATTATGATTGGTTAAAGTAGGGGTGAGATATTAAGATTGGTTCAGGTATTAGTAAGATATCATGATTGTTCAAGTAATACTGAGGTACCACAATTGGTTCAGGTATTAGCAAGATACGGCCACAGGTTCAGGTATAAGAGGGTACCTTGACTTGTTCAGGTATAAGGTATCGTGATTCCTTCAAGTAACAGAAGGTATAATGATTCCTTCAGGTACTTCTAAGTTACTATGATTCGTTCATATATTAGAAGATATCATGACTCCTTCTGGTATTAGTAAGGTATCGTGATTCATTCAGGTATTAGTCAGGTATCATGACTGATTTACATATACATCAGGCATCACAACTAATTCATGCACTAAGTCAGTTACCACGACTGATTCACGTATTAATCAGGTATCACAACTAGTCAGGTATCACAATTGATTCATGTTTTTGTAAGGTACTACTATACCTTTTCTTTTTGCTTCTTTCTTTCCTTCCTCTCCTTCTCCAATCTAATCTTCTCCAATCTCTGAGCTTCAGCTTCCTCAAAAGCTCTGATCTTTGCTTCTTCCTCTGCCTTCAACCTGGCTTCCTCTTCTTGTGCTTTCTTCAAAGCTTCTTGCATAAGCTTAAGCTTAGCTGTAATTGAAGAAATAGCAATGGGCAGGAATTACTCAATGTTTAATTACCATTCATGATATAAAAACCTACTTGAGGAAAGCTTAACTCTAACTACATCCTTTCAGAGCATCTTACCTTTACCAGGTTTCTTCTTTTTCTCCTTTTCATCTTCTTCCTCTGCTCCTTTCTTTGCCTTCTTCTTTTTCTTCTTCTTCTTTTTACTATCATCTTCCTCTTCATCCTCACCTTCTAAACAGTGAAGGAAATCAAGACGATGTGTTACTTTAACGAAGGAGGGAGGGCCAGAAGTTGTGTACCCCACTTTTTTATGAACTACACTCATTATTGCGAAAAGTTGTATTCATAAAACAGACCAATCAACTACACAAAGATGCATGATACAATTGCAATAAATGAGCCAGCCAATCATGTTTGCAGGAGTATCTTAATCTGAGCCAATCACATTGACTGCTTCTGTTAACACAATGCTTGACTGGTCCAATTAAAAAGATATTTTGCTGTGCTCAACTTCCTATGGCTTTTTGTACTTACACCAAGTCTCAAGCTTGCACAAAAACTCAACAAACTATGAATACCATCCAAATCAGTACACACACTGCACAAGTATAAAAACTCTTTGCACACATTTTCTTTTTATGAGTCGGGTCCAACCCTTGATTCAGACCTTCCTTACCATCATCCATTTTTGAGTCTTCTTCTACTTTCTTCACTGTTTCTGTTTCATCCATTTTTCCTTCCTCTGTTTTCTTGGTTTCTTCTGTTTCTTCTTCCTGCTTCTTTTCTTTCTCTTCTTTCTGCTTCCGTAGCAACCTTTCCTGTTCTTTTTTCTTTTTCTCTCTCTCTTTCTTCTCTGCCTTCTTCTGAGCTGCTGTTTTGATGACTATCCCAGATTCCTCAGAGTCCTTGCTGTCACCAGCAGGTGGTTTCTATGACAATTAATTCACAAAAACACAAACATTTACCAAAAACGAGTTACAATAGCTACTTGGACATACATCATAATAGTTTGAACTTGTAACACTTTATATGTAAATATTAGATTCTGTTTATATCTAAACATGGTTGTGGAAGTAGCATACAGTAAAAACTGCTACATATAAAAGTTAGTTTACTGCTTTAGAGCAGGCTTGGGGTAATTGTAATCAGTAATCGTAATCGAATACAATCGATTGCATTTTTTGAAGTAATCATAATCGATTACTTTTGTGAAATTTGCAAAGTAATCGTAATCATAATTGATTACAATGGCAAATAATCGTAATCATGGTTTAGTTTATGATTACACTGAAGTTAAGTTCATAGAAGAATCGAAAAAGAAGAAGTTCGAAAAAGAAGAAGTTATTAAACAGGTAGTTTTCCATTTCTATTTCTATTGTTTAAAAGCTATACTGATTGGTACAATTGGTGCCTTTTTGGCATTTGTATGGTATATGTTATTTGGACATTGTTTGTAATATCAGACTTGTGAGTAATAAATCTTTAAGGTATGCTAAAGCGCAAAGGTGTAATACAAACCAGAACAATTGATTACCTCCAGAGTTGTCTGTATATCTTCTCTATTTCTAATTTTATCATGATCTAGAGGTATACTTACAGATATGCAAAAGAAAACGTAAGAAAACAAAATGCAATCACAATTGCAATCATGATTACATTGCAATGTAACTGTAATCATTTACATTCATTTTTAGCTGAAATCATAATCATATTCATAATCGTAATAGTAAGATCTGAAGTAATTGTAACTGTTTACATCCAGATGTAATCGCCCCAAGCCTGCTTTTGAGAGAAACAAACTCATGCAAATTGAACCGAGAAATACAAAGGACACTTCATTTCAACATGCTTCAAAGGATCGGCAGTCCCAACATGAACAGTTTGACAAGGGTGAAAATTTAAAAGATAACAAAGATTCCCAATTCCACAAACAAACAAATAACCTTAGATTCTGAGATGCTGAGATATTAGCATTTAGAGGTTACCTTAAAGGGTAAGCAAGACCTGACTTGAAAATAGATGTACATGATAACACAAGAAAATATAGATCACAGTAGATTCTTTTTGTTCCTATGTTTTCCTAATAAGAAAACATTTTGCTTTGCTGTTTTCAGAATCAATTTACCTTCAAGATCATCATTAGAAGAGAATTTAACTCAGGTTTACCTTTCGTTTTTGTCAAAACAGAGCCACAATTGGCCAAAAATGCAATGAACATCTTCCATTCCCTCTCATCAATCTCCAAATGATATACAGCAAAATTTTCGAATTTACTTTTTAAACACATATCACAGAAAACAATTAAAACAGACTAAGAAGAACTACACAGAAAATGTGGGAAGCTGCTGTAGCTTTTTTTTTAAACTTAACACAAGTACTACATGATATCATGATTACAAATGGCAAAGGGCAGTAAATGTTAGCTTGTTCTTCAATAAGAATAATCTTGCAAACCATCTACAACAACAGCACAATGTGACTTGACAAAATTTTCTCGCAATTCCCAACACACCCAGTTTGACCACATTCTTCAGAAATTAATTTCATCGTTTTCTGTAGAGAGTTCTGTTTGACACATTATTTCTCTGTCCCTTCAGCAAACATGCCACAGGTTACATCTTTAAATGACATTAATACAATAAAAACAAAACCAACCTCTGTAGATGTCTGTTCCTTGGAGGGCTTGTCATCTGCCACTGTCTTGGCCTCTGATGATACTGGGGCCGAGGAAGGAGGGTTGTCATCCCCCATAGCAGCAACTTCATCTAACAAGTCATCTTCATTGCTGTATTCAGACAAAAAATATCCAAACTTTCACTTCTTTGATACAACTGGATTAACTTAGAAATAACACTAAGCAAATACAACAATCCTAGAAACAGGTGGTTTCTCTACTCTCTTGCCCATAAAAAGCTTTTGTATTTAAATAAATCTAATAAATCTAGTATTTCAGCTTCCTTGGGTGATTAAGGAGGTAAATCCTCATCCCAAAGGTTTAAATTCTCCCAATAATGTTTACTTTTAGGACCATACTCAAACTCATCTGTCTGAGCACCTCCCACTCAGCAGCTGTAAAGATCTTATGCACTGACATCACACGACACCATTTTTGGAGGTTAAACAAGGGAGCACACGGCACGCATGACAAACTTCGCATGTGCACATAGTAGACTGCGCATATCTAACTGGCAGACAAATCAGATGTCAGCATTCGTTGGTGTAAGTTGCAAGGATATGCGCTTGCCTCCATCCAGGGGAGCACTTTCTGTTCTGTGACTTCATATGCATAAGGTCTACTACCCACTTGAGATCAATCCTCTATGAGCCAAATGTAGCCCATCCCAAACAATCTACCCAAATATAATTTCAGAATATGAAGTACTGCCTATATGCACAGCTGTATTATGTAATGGTCAGTTACATCTCGCTAATATTAATAAGTCACTTACCAGTCAAAGAGGCTTACGTATATTGGAGATACACAGTAGTTTGTCTTTGCCCTCTTCACATGTCAAACACACCACATGGACCAATTGCAACTTAGGTATAATATTACTGCATCATATTTTGTGGCAATGAGAACATGCCTTAAACATGGATTATGAACTTGTTTTTGGTTCCATGTCCATAAATTACTTGAATGCTTATTTAAAAGCCAACATTCTAAAGACATCTTTTAAGTGTATAGTGCAAACTTCAATCTCATAAGTTCTGCTAATTGTTCCTCTCTTCAAACCAGCAGTATGAAAATGAAACAAACATTAATACACAAACTTATCATTAATACTGATTACTGATGCAGTAAAACACACTTCAAGTCTTCAGTTGAGTATATATTTATTTTGTTGAAACCAAAATGAGTTGCAGATTTGCAGCATGGAAAGGGCATAAATCTGAGAAACTGAGAGTGCTAGCAGACACTTAATATTCCTGTCTCTTGTGTACTCTGCAGCAGACTGGAAATTTATTAACGATGAAAACAAGGAAACTAACCAATTATTTCACTTCTAGAAATGTAATGATCATCAAAAACCACAGTTTTTAAATGATTTTTAGTGTTAATTAACCTTAATACTGAACAGTTCAAAAAGCAGTACTTACAATTTGTCTTTCTTCTTTTTCTTCTTTTTACCCTGGAAGTAGATTACAAACATAATTTGGAATTATACAAGAAATCTTCAAAGCATAACCAAGCCTAGCAAATCACATGGTCAATTAAACATGGGAGCATACTGTACAAATATACTTTACATTTCTAATATCTACCAAGGTTTTCAAACAAGCTCAAAGATACTGTAAGCTCAAGTTATTTCCAACACATTCTTATAAAGATTAATAGTTATAAACACTAATTTTTTTCTTTTCAGGACGACCATAAGTCAAAATGGGCTTCATGTAATGGCTTACAGATGGGAGGGGAAAGGGAAGGAAATTTAAGGAACATGTCTCCACCACCCCCTTACCCCAACCTCCCTAACCCCCACCTCCCTCACCCCCCCACCACACCAATGCTCCTTAGGCAAAGTCCTGTGGATTCCCCCTAACTTCAAGTGTAACCATTTTTTTCTTTTTAAAATTTCACCCCACCCACTGAATAATTTCACAAATTTCTGTTACAATTCAAGGCCCACATTTCTTGAACAAAATATTAAAATTTCCTAACACTAAGTTAAAGAAGCAAACTGCACCTTTTTGCCAGATTCTGATTGGTCATTTTCTTCAGCAGCATTTTCTTCTTTGGCTACCTTGGTGTTGTCTGTCTTTTCAGGAGCAGCAGAAGAAGTCTTATCTTTGGGGGCGCCTCCACTTTCCTCTAGTTTCATAGCTTCAATTTCATCAGCTAAGGCATCTTCATCCCTGATTGAAACAAACAGGAGTCAAATCACACTGCAATACCTTGAACATACAGGAGGATGCCCTGCTTTAAATCTAGTACCCCTTACAGGTAGATTTACAAAATTTTATACTTGCTTTTATGCATGCTCACAGACACTAGTCCCCCACTTTGCCCCATGATATGACAAACAGGTGCATGTTGGAAGACTGAAACAATACAGACCTTGGAAATCTTCTACACAACATGCTCTATCTGTACATTATTGTACTGGAGATGACTGAGTGCTACTAACAGTCCCATCATGGAGCAGTTTCAAACTATTCAGTATAACACTGCTTGAATATACTGACTCAGACATGATATAGAACAGCAAAACTGTGATAATTACATGTAACAGACTACAGTGTTGCGAATACTCATGTCTAAAGCAGTAAAATTATAGTTTCAAGCAGTATTGGACTTCAGGTCACGCTGTCAAACCAAAATGCAAACTGCAATGTGGCCTCTTTGATGAGACACAAACTAACACTTCAGTGAGTGCCAAAAGTCTTTTCTCTCTATATATTTTAGTGGACAGTTACAAGGGTCTGGTGAAGTGATCATTGATATACTTGGGAATTTGATGTAAAAAAGCATTAAAACCTGGAAAACACCCACAATTTTCCTCACTATCCATCCAACACAGACCATTTTACAGGGTCATTTATATTTTGCACTCACCTCGTTAATAAACATACCTACACAGGCAAATTTACAATGTCACTGATGTGAAAGGAGAATGGGACATGATGCCTTACTGTACGTCATCTTTTGTTTTTTAACCTTCCTTTCAAGGCCCTTTGTAACATATGTCCCATGGGATTCATTTTGGAAGGAACAAGTATTGTATCCAATAGAAAAGTATCCATATCACTAGCTACCAAACTGTAAACTATCTAGTTAGTAACTGCCAGATAATTTCAAAGAATTTATCAAAAGAAATATTAACACTGCTTAATTCTCTACACTAAAATGTTTTTTTTTGGTAATGAGTTAATTGAAAAACCACCCACTTTTGGAGAGGTACTGTACATTTTGAAAACTGTAAAGGACATTGACAGAATTAGGAAAGTTTCTTCTTAAATTGGTGAATACAAAACACTACTTCCAGTTTCATGTTACCATACCTTTAAGAACAGCTGTGCACAAACACACAAACACTCATTCACACATGCAGACACTACCACTACTACAAATATTTAAACAAACCAAACAGATACAGTATTTTCCACAAATGTCATCACTTACCAATCATCTTTCTTTTTCTTTTTCTTCGATTTTTTTCCACCTTCGGGTTTCTGGAAGAAAATGAATGACAAAGACTTAGAACTGTTTATTTTGAAATTCAAATTGCCTTTGCCACTTTTAACACTGACAGTAGCTGTCAGAAATTGAATCTTTGGTCTGTCTGATCAATATATTGAACATACACAAGCTATAGGACAATAGGTACAAAATAAAGAGCTCTGTTCTTTTTAACGAATCACTTATAGACTACACTATGTATACTATTTTGTAATGCATGTTAAGTGCTGTGTTTAACTGAATCAACGAGCTGTTTAACTGAATCAACGAGCTGTTTAAATGAATCATGATGCTCATTTGTCAAGTGGACATACTACTTTAACATACTCTGCTCTACACTGTGTATAATTATGAAAACATTCATGGTTTCTTTTGCCACTAAAGGAAACAGTTTTCATGTTGATCAAGTGGGATATATGTTGTACTATGCTGTACTATACATTACAAGACACGTCACACCTTCAGTACATCACATAACATGCATTCATGAGTTTCTTTTAACACTAAAAATAGAACAACCTACTTTAATACTAAATACCTACAGTAATCCATTCATGTTACTATCAAAAATACACAGCATAAGATATCCAAGCAATAACACCTGCGAAATTTAAGATAAACTTTTACAGGCATTATCAATATGATAAGAGATCAGAGTGACTCAAATAAATATATGAGTGCTAGGCTCTACATTTAAGTTGTGTTCCAGCACAGAAAATAATTCAGAACCCAAGTCCTTCCTCTGAATTACAAGTGAGGTTAAAGTGTGACAATAGCTTCCCATAAAATGGAAAACTAAAAGGAAGTACTACAAAATCTCATTTACACCATGTCAGTATGAGTCAAGTTTGAGGCTTTGAGCATATAGTACATGCAGTATGAGTTGGTTTCCCATTTTCATTATTTTTTTTCATTTACTTTGTGTGTGTGTCTTTGTGTGTCTGTCAAAGTGCATGAACAGTAACGGTCACATTATATTGGCCAGCGTTTTGTAGTGAAGTAGTTTTCAATCTCATGTGGAAAATTTACTTTCCTATCTCTGATGCTCATTGATGCGACCTCTCCTTCCCCCCCCCCCCTCCCCCCACACCTTTCAACATCAATGTTAAGGTTAATAGAGGTTGAAAACTGGGTTTTTTTTAAGTCCTGCACATATGTATCTTTCTGAAGCAATTGTACAGCATGATCCCACTGAACTCTTAGGATCACCAATAACATCTGCAGGTAAGTCAGTATGGTATCTACAGAATGTAAGTTACAGTACGGTAGCAAAGGCAGCAATAGCCACAGGGCTGTGCTGGATTTTAGCTCAAGTTTTATACACCTTTCCCAATTCCTCCCCTTGCCCCTTAGACAATTCTTTACCCTCCCGTCATCTCACAGACCATTTGGACAGAGGATGAGACTCATAGGAATATTAGCCCATCTGTAGTCCACTGTACTGTACCTTTTCAACTTCTTCTGTTGCAGGTTCATTCGGCTGTTTCACTTCTCCATCCTTTTGGCCTCCATTGGTTACACCTTCCATTGCTTCAATTTCTTGCAGGATATCGTCACCAAATGCACTGACATTTAAAAGAACAAAATATGTTTAACATGTTAGAACGTAAGTTACATGACAACATCCAGTATTTGGCTGTATCCCACATTTTCTTTGGTGGCGAGGGGGAAGACTGATGTACTTTCCCAGGAAAATACCTGAACATAATCCTTTCTTGGGTCCAAATTTCCCAGGGCTGCGTTTCTAGTAATCTGCCGTGGACAACTGTGAAATGTACAGACTTACTATTGTTTGGTCACAAAGACTCATCTGATTGGCTGATCTCTTTGCTAAAAAGCCCTAGTATTATACTGTGTCATAAACCACTTCAATGAACATGTTATTCATACTGTATAGTAGTAGAACTGTCTTACGTATGTTGCGCACGTGTTGCATGTACATATGTGTGGTATGGTATCATTTTTACACTATCATGGCCGAGCAGTCACTACTGACCCCAGGCTGTCAGGACGCTAGGACCAAATTTTAGGATTAATACGACCAACTTTTTGGATTAATACCTAAATGGCATTATTGACAGCTATTACTTTACCAGGGCAAGTTGTTTGTAATTGTCTTCTTCCACAGAACCTACCCAGGTTACATTTCTCTTTTTGTTATCCATGACATGGACCTACATGTTACAAATTGATAGGCTAATTAGGCCACAATGGGGTTATAGATCCATCCCATCCTCCATCAAATTCTATTTCCTCCAATGTTCACAAAGGTAATTTCAGTTTATGATATTGATGGGTCCATGCAAGTGCTCTGCTAAACTGAATCTGAAGCTCCAAATCATGGCAATCATGGGCTTGACTAGAATATCTATAGAGCTACTGCAGTCCATTTCAATGAAGAAGTTAATCCTTCTGTGTATGAAAATTATCATCCTACTGTATATCTCTTCTTTCCTGTTTCTCTAAAATAATTTAACATCTTAGTCTCTTAGAACATGTAATCGTATTCATGGTTTTCTGTCAAAATGTAATATTTTAAGCAAAGACCAATATGGCTTTCAAGGTCATTCTACTGAATTAGCACTGGCAGATGCAACTGACAAATTATGCACCAACCTTGGCAATAAGAAAACCACGGTTGGTGTATTCCTGGATCTCTCAAAGGTGTTTGACACTATTAATCATCACATCCTTTTACATATATTAGATTTCTATGGTATATATATACGAGGAAATACACTAAAATGGATTTATAGCTACCTCACTGGTAGACAACAGTTCACACAGGTAAGAGCACTGAATCTGATTTTTGTGAAATGTATGTGTACTGTAAGGCGTACTGTACGATACGAATCCATTTTACAGTAGGACCACTTCTATTCATTATGTAAATGACCTCTGTCATGTCTCCTCTATAGCTCATACTGTACTATTTGGTGATGATACCACTATTTTCTTTGAAAGTGATACTATAAGTGTATTGTATTCCATCGTTTGTAAAGAACTTTACAAATACTGTAAGTGGTTCACTGCCAATCCGTTGTCTCTCAATGTCGATAAAAGTTACTATATTGTTTTAGCACACAACATGCACTTCAGTGTAACCAACATTTCCAAATGAATGGTAAAGAAATTAATCAGGTACATTCCACAAACTTTCTCAGGGTATACACTGAACCTACGTAGGCTTACTTGGAATGACCACATCACCAGGGTTTGCGTTTCTCTGAAAAAGTCGTCGTAATTTTTCATGATGGTATTTTCTTTTTTACGACCATTCAAAATTTTGCGTCATAATTTTTAAAATTTCTGGCGTGAATGATTAAATATACAATGCCTACCGCCATAACCCGTAAACGGCAATGTTAGGCCTAGCCTAGCCTGTAGGCTATAGCCTACAATAACTTTAGCACAACTTATCGATAAATTCAAGTGTGAATGAAATAATTAAATACTAGTGGAATGCTTAAGTGTGAACAATATTACAATTCAGCAGGCCAGTGAGTGCTAACTGAGATCAATTTCCTATCGTAAAGCTAGACAAGTCAAGATTTATATTTATGACTGAACTGTATTTTTGGTACTAAGTAAAATTTCTGTCGGCGTAAAAAATGCCCATTTCGGCGTAAAACGCAAACCCTGCTTATCACTTTCAAGTAAGACAGCTCAAAATATTTGCTAAATTTCAAAATTACAGTGTATTCCTCCCAGCTTATTCTTAAAACCCTTTATCAAAGCAGACCTTAGTTAGAACCAAGAAGTATTACCAGTATTAGGTCCACAGACAAGTTGCAGACCTCAGTTAAATAGCACATTTTTGGCCTAGAAGGATTACATTTAGGGTACTGTTGGGGTTGGCCTCAGAACTTACAAGGTATAACAGAGTAACTATAGAATACAGAATGAGGAATTTATCTGGGCATCTTGATGCTCAAACAAATAGTACAGATCCTTTTGAATTTTCCACTCCATATATCTACTTGGTTGATGCTTGGATGCAAAGTGAATGATTATTAGAAAGGACAAAAATTAAGTTCATCTCCAAACTTTTTCACTGAATGTAGGCGTAGTGAAAGATTAGCAAATGAAAGACAAAAGTTAAATTTGAGAACGACTCATCATTGTTGTCATTTCTTAACTGAATTCTACAAACCAAACTTCTGAAGTGGATGCATGAATGCTTGGATGCAGAGTGAATGAAGTGATCAATATTGGTTTTCGAGTGGATGCATGGACACTCCGATTGGAGTCAAATTTTGGGCTGCCAGATCAATGTGAAAAATTTAGGCCAATAATAAAATGGGTATACAGTGGCTAACTTTAATTTGAAAACGACTCATTGTTATCCATTTCTTACTAAGGTCACAACCAATATTCTGGTGTGGATGCGTGGATGCAGAGTGAATGATTTCATCAATATCAGTCTTGGAGTGGATGCGCATCTAGATGCTAGGACTCAATTGATGGTTACCATGGATAATCTGTTTAAACAGTATGATAAAAATATACAAATGTACATAACCATACTCAATTTCTCCAAAGCCTTCAATACTGTACCACGTACTGTACTAATAAGCTGTTACACAATCCTCAAAGTACAGGGCTGAAATCTAACCCTCCTCCTATCATCCGAGACCAGTAAAAATTGTATCAAACAACCACTTTCACTCTTTGAGCTTGTCTGAGGATAAGCAGATCTACAGTATTTGTAACTGAATAGTTCACTACATCAGCAAAAAGTATGTCATATTAATTCCCTTATGAAGTGGTACTGATACAATGGTATGGACTATCATTCATCACTGAAACATGAAATGAAAAAGATCATTGGAAAGCATTCCAAAAAAAAAGTTTGTTTTTCTATGGCAGCGACATGAAATACAATTGTTCACAATTGTGTGCAAGTGTTTGTCACTTTCATTCTTACAACCAAAGATATTTCGGACAACCAGAATTTGGCTTCAGGTTGTGCGATGGACAACCTGAAAATTTTCTTAAAAATCAGGCCTGAAGTATGGTATAGGTAAGAATGTGTTGAAATGGAATAGTTACATCCTTTCTCGTCAAATGTTAAATGCATACTTTGGTTGATTGAGAATCCTCTAGTATGCATCTGTTGAGCCAGGTGTCCCACGGGACATTACTTGGGCCATTGTTTATTTCTGTGCTTCTATTTTCACAAGTGAAAACACTAGCCTAACTTCCATGATGATATATTTGGTGCTGTTCTGAGTTCTGCAAATTTTTCTGAGGTGGTATATAAAAGGCTGCTAAACCTACTGTAGTACAGTATTTCCACAGTGCGTGGCCCTGACGGTATTTACCCTTTCTTACTTAAATGATTTGCCCAGCAGCTTTGTTGCTAAGTTGGTCTTTAAGAAATTACTTTAGTTCCTTTGTTCCTTTTGACTGTAAGTGTGCTAATGGTACTCGAATTTTCAAGAAAGGGATAGGCTTCTCCCTACAAATTACAGACTGTCAGTGTCACTACTGTAGTGGTGCAAGGTAATGGAAATTATGGAATCAATTTTAGGGCTGCTGGTACTGTTGAGCATTTTAATTTGTTCTCTCTGACTGGGAAGTATCAACATGGTTTCCTTCCCTGTAGGTACTGTTTAAACAATTTAGGCCTATTAGAGTTTATGAAGGAACTAGTTCTTTATTTAATCGTAAGTCGATTGATGTTGTGTTCTTTGATTTTCAGAGAGCATTTGCTATACAGGTACGGTACCCCACATGCATATGTTGCAAACCCTGAAGGGTATGGCATTGGTGGTGGTCTGTTGACTTGGATCCAAAAGCAGTTATGTGATAGAAAGCAGAGAGTTACAGTGAGTGGTAGTGCTTCATCTTGGAAAAGGGTTTCCAGTGGTGTACCACACGGCTCAGTTTAAGGTCCTTTTCTGGTAATAGCCTACTATACATTAATGATCTTGAGTGCCAGGTTTGCCCTGGTATTGTAAAAAGTTTCCTGATAATACTAAATTGTACACTGATGTGTTGTCTCAGGCTGATGCAGACTGTTTCCAGTTAGATCTTGATAAGGAGGTCTTACGTGGTCCCAGGTTGGGCAGGTGCTTTTTAGAAGTGTTTTCACCGGGTAATCAACCAACCATGTTACTACCTGCATAGAAAAATTACTACCCCAGTAACATTTTTCTATGGTTTTCTTTTGATCTATAGTAGGCAAAACGGCATGGTGATTGCCACTTACAAATGTATTTCCCATTCATCTTATTCATAATATTACAGTTAGTTGACATTGAAACTTATTTTTGTCTGTTTCCATACCTTACTTTTGTTAAATGGCACTATACACCAGTCACAAGTCACGCAGTGCATATTTCTTACCATACTGTACATCAAGCCACACCTATACCAGCTTATACAGTAAAATAACATATAAGCCTGGCCTACCTCCTCAATAAATGAATGTAAATCCTATAAAAAGGCAGCTCATAAACAATGTGTATGCTGCCCATAGGTATCAAGAACCGACAGGCTCAGAAGAAGTGTAAAAGAAAGTGCGAGAAATTTTGGACAGTAAATTTTGTTGGCATACATACACTACCCATACAGATGTACAATTGATCTGATCATTTATATCACTATATTGCATACTTATTTGAATTAAGATTCAGGATCTGCTTCCATTATTTAAAGAAGTAATTTTAGTCTCTATAGATGAATCCGGAGAGCAAGTGATGGTCTGATTTCAGTCGGCCATACCTGGGGTCTATCACCTTTAATCTTTCAATTTCCTTGCTTACCTGTATGATGAATGGTTGGACATTAAATTGTATCTTGATTCGTTCAATTTCACTGATTATGTGGGTTTGAAATTCATGTAGAAAATAAATGAAGATGATTTAAGGCTGGTGGACCCCATTAATGGCTGCCTACAGTCACTAAACACAAGCGCTGATCGGATTCGTCTATAAGTTCTGCACATATTCCATCTAAACCAAAATTCACTTCATTTGTAGCATCGTGTTCATTCTTTCAAGGGATGCCATGTGCTGTATGCATTATACTCACTTAAATATTAAAAGGATTCCTACCTTTATGTTACTAATAATTTTATATTTGCTATTCAAACTATTTGCAACATTTTAGCATCAAGACATACAGTAAAACATTTTCCTCACTTTGATTGTATACCCCACTCTTAAAATGGAGCATGCCAAAGTCACATGCATTGATTCAGTACAGTACAACATAGGGCACTAACCAAACACAGCACCCAGGCAATGAACAAACCTTTGTGTGTGCATGGTATCTACATGCACACACAGCATGTGCAATATCTTGCAGAAGTTGCAGTGACAAACTTTTATCTAAACATGAACAAGAAGGCCATCACAAATAATTGTGCAATGGACTAGTTCCAATTAAGGCAAAATATTTCAACATATTTTATCTCAGCAACAGTGTAAGCTATGAAAATGGGAAATGGATAAATGAGATTCATTTTCCAACTTAAAACATATATTCTTGTAATTTTAGAGTTTAGATACACTTTAAGGAGACTTCCTTTTGAAAGAAAAGTTTCATTTTAAGTGAATAGGCCTAGGCCCTAGCCTATGTCTTTTACTAATTGTACCAAAAAGATTGTTCAAACAGTATCAAGTTTTGACTGGAAAGAAATGAAAATTGTCACTCAAAGTACTTATATCTGTGCAAAACACCCATACTAGGCTTGATCTGTGGTACAGCAAAATCCCTCAACTGTGAACTTCCAAACTCCCTTTTGGAAAACCAAACTAGTAAATCAACAAAGCCCTCAAATATATTAGTATTAACTGCCAGAACCCTCATTTTAAACCTTCTTTCACTCAACTATATGCTTGACTGGAACAAGCTTTCTCAAGTTAATGACATGGAAGTTAACTCGCAGATACTTGACATTTTCAGGTGTTGTCTGGCAACTTGCTAAAAGGTCTCTGTCGATCTCTGTCTCACACTCCATTGCTTGTAGGCTAGCCTGTGCCCCATGGGATTCTGCAACTACAGATGGTGATGTTAAGTGATGTGTTCAAGAGTGGCCCTGTATTCTACAGTTGTACCAGCGCAACGCTAGCTAGGCCGGATCATGGCCACTATATGTCCGGTTGTTCCATTCCATTGAAAAATAGGGGGTTGCAATCTTTACTTTCACATTTTTATGGTAAATGATGAGTCGTTCTCAAAATAATTCTTCTTAGACAATTTAAAAAAAATGGTGGATAATATACAACTAAAAACATTTTGCGAACGACTCTCTTAATATCTCTCATTTTTTTTAGCAAAAAGTATGAATACTTCAATATTCCTAATATCAGACTGTACTAGTCTGCCGGACGGATAGTGGCCATGATCCGCTAGGCCCTGGGCTTAACATTGCTTAACTTAGGAGAGTAGCCTAGTATTAAACTAAACCTGGGCCTATATTACTAGTTGCAGTTTATTATTTTAAGGCCAAGCCTAGCCTAGGCCTTACTGTTAGTGTTACTGTTAGGACTGGCCTAGCTAGCCTAGGCTTTGCTGAAGTCTTACTTTTAGGGAGTATTAAAAACAAGAAACGTAAAGAACATACTCATCATCCCCAGACTTCCCTTTCTTTGCCTTCTTTGGTTTTCCCATTCTGCTTCAGATCTCGTCCGGTGTTTATTTAAACATCAACGACGGGGTATGTTTTCAGCACAAATCTTTATCTGTAAAAAAAATTCAACAAAACAGCACATAGGGGCCTATCTTGTGAACCCGCTCGTTGCTTTCATGCATGCTATAACGCACTTGCTACTTTGTATCATGGGCTGCGCACCATATGTCTGTGTTGTCTTACTTCTTATTACAATTACATTGTAGCGGATCGGAATCATAGAAATAAAGATAGGAATACATAAACGATTTTAGTCAAGTCTAACAAAGAGAATACCTTGAACCAAACCAGAACCTGAAAACTAAAAGACGACAAGGTCAAAATAAATTTCAATAGAGAAGTTACCCAAAGGACTTTTTAAGGGCTTTCCATTAATACAACATTGGATTGTTTTGTTTATCTGGTGCACAATGTTGAATCAAGTTAAATTGAAACATTATTTGGTCTTCATCGAATGAGATGAAGCATGATAAACGCACACCTGGCTCATCTTGTGCAGTGCTTGCATTTCGTGAAATTGCGAAATACAGTGTAGTGCCATGTGTTCTCTTGCATGCAATAGTGTGTGCTGCGTAATCAGTCACTGTATAACACCAGCAAGTTGGTACCCTTGTACATATAGATTACCTTCCCTTTTACAAAGGATGGTGGGATAGAGTTTTGCTATATGAAGTTTTGTCAGTGGCAATTTACTGTGGCGAAAAACGACGCACACCAAACTGTATCCCACAATCCCTTGTAATCACTATTTAGAAAAGGGGCTATAGCAGGTGTCGAATATGTTCTCTTTGGCGTACATACTTAAACGGTATTACGCAGTGCAGCCAATATAAGTAATACACCGGGCGCCTATTTTTTTTTCCCACGAGGTTATGGGCAAATTTGATTTTCAAATTTTTCAAATTTGTTTCGAAATCATGGTTAGATTTATTGTTAGGTTTAAAATATAGTATCCCCATGGGCGGCAATCCTGGGGGGATGGGGGGATATATCCTCCCCCCCCCCAATATTTGAGGAATCGCCCATTGACTTTGATTTTTCACATAGTAAATTATTGGAAATTCTGGTCATACCCCCCCCCCATACTGAGAACAAATCGCCACTCTTGAGTAATTCGAGGTTATTTGGACCGTTCTTTCATAATCCGGTGTCAGAATTACAATAAAAGGGTCGGAAAGCTATTATTTTGGAATTAGGGGTGTGGCCTATTTCCAAGAAGCTGATTGGTCCATTGGCATTATTTGCCCATAACCTCGTGGGAAAAAAATTGCGCCCGTAGGGCGGGCAAACATGTAGATGGGGGCAGAACATACAGTAGGATATAGGAACTAATACCGCGCAGTGGCGTAGCTAGATATTTTTTTGAGGGGGGGGGGGGGAGGTTGTGGGGGAAAAAGCAAAAAATTTCCGACAGGTTATTGTCTTGAAGTAATGATGTACTATCCAGGGAGTTGTACAGTACTATCTAAGCGTAGCGCCACCATCATCTGGCGTGTAGCGCGCTGAAAAAAAAATAGATTAAAATAAGTCTCCGAGGTTGTCTTAACTAATGACACTTCCAGGACTTATCAGTAACCATTTCGATGTGTAATTCTGCTTAAAAACGTAAGAAGTGTTGTAAGTAAAACCCAAAAAATATAATTTTAGCTACAAATTTCCGTTGTAAGAATTTTTTATCAAGGTGGTAAAAATTTCCGACAGAGACTAGAAATTTCTGACAGAGGCCTTCGGAAGCTTTGGGGGGGGGGCGACCGCCCCTGTCCCCAGTCTAGCTACACCACTGATACCACAAAAGTAAATCCGCTGATTGCATGGGGACCCGGCTACGGCATTATAGGTGGAGCAGGGAGCTGCCATTGGGTGGCTGCAAGAAGCTATGCCGTGTGTCACGTGCGAGCATGTGCGTACAAACTGCATGGCGGCCGCCGAGTCCCCATGCGATCACAGCTGTTTGGGGAAGTGAGCTCTCTAGTTCCTATATCCTACTCTATTGGGCAGAAGTTGTGGCGGTTCGCCGCATAGTCGTATATTTAGGCTTTAGATATACGGCTCTGGTTTGACGAGACTCATGATGAAATTAATTCTTTACCGGGCAGGGGCATAGGCGTACCGGATATTCGAAGAGGCTGAGCCGGTTTTACCTGTCTCGAGAAATATCTCTTTTACCTGAGAAAAGTGCCCGATTGTTCCCAAATCTCAGTGCCTGAAAAATGCAGGAGCAGTTTGCAGCCCCAGCCCTCTGGATGCATGTGGCTATGGGCAGGGTTTTCTGCCTTCATTGGGGAGGGTTTTCTGCCTATATTCGGACACGAGTTCCAGGGGCGGATACAGGATTGAAAAAGGAGAGACATGCACCATCTGTACTTTGCATTTTTTTCCACATACCAAAAGTTGTATCTGTAAGTGCTTAATCCCCCCCTCCCCCCAACTTTCCTTAGTAGGAAGTGATTAGGAGGGGAGGCTCGTTCTGAACGGTCTTCAATGCCATGTTCGGGCTCGGAAAAGTCATCCCCATTTTATTAAAGTTTTGATCTGGAATATAAACATGCACTTTTCATCTTTCATGGTGTGATAAATTTAATTAATGCTGTGTGGTAAAAAGGGGATGTTTCATATCGCAACGATCCAAACGTATAAAATTGATAAACTGTGTATATATCGATTGACAACTTTGAACTAATTGCTGTTTTCACTTCTTTAATGGCATTTCCTGGGCAATTTTAACATAAGTTGACTTCAATTGACACCGTTCCTTAAAAAATGTCTTTCCAATTTTAGAAACCTAATACTGTTTAAAAACATGCAGTAAAATTGCAGTTTCCGACCACAGTGGGACAGATTAACTACATCTCAAAGGTCATAGTTTGTGACTTTGTGGCCCCAGGCTTTTGGCTTCATTAGTCATGTGATCATCATTATCTGTATATCATCTGAAAGAGAACGGTTTAATCAATATTTCGAATGGAAGGTTGTTGTTTTGAGGTGACTGGATGTAAAAATATAGTCATTTTACTTTCCCCTAATCCCTAATATCTGCTAAATCATGTACCATCTTAGTTGGTATGGCAACCAAAAACAAGCATTTAGTACCACTTTATTTTATTTTAACTTCTATAAAAATTGACGTATCAACAGGAGACAATCAGAAAAGTATAGTTTTGTCAAATAATGGGGAAATTTAGACGGTTTTGTCGTCCGTTGGTATAACGTAAAATGACATTTTTGTAAGGAGCTAAATGGGAATCACATCACCTTTTGGCAATTTTTAACAAATTTATTTTCCTTTAGTCGTAAGCATCATGTAAATGAATTCCTCATGCCAAAATGAGTCCGTTAAGTATGTTCACTTTTCTTTGTACGACGTTTACCCAAAGTTATGCCGGTAGTTATCTATGTTCGTGGAAATCCAAGATGGCGGCAAATGTGGTGGCAAATGGATCCCATAGGACACCGAATCGTTTTGGTAACACACAAATCCTTAAGGTAGAGACTTTGAGGATTACAAAAATGTACTTAGAATGATAAGTTCTTGGGGTGCATGGGAAGCCCACTTTCCGTCTCACCTATTTGATTTCGTCATGTTATAAACAGCTATCGTAAGCCGTGTTTTCAAAGCACGCTGCACATGGTATGGCGTAAGAAATAGGCCTATTATAAGGAGCTTACCCGCATATATCTGTTGTGTTGTGTTTATCATTTCATTAGAGGGTAGCAATAGCCTATTTGTAATAGGTCATGGGTGAATCCTGTAGCCTATTGGATAAGGGGGTATATCTGAGGGCGAGTAACCCACATAAGAGCATCATGGCTAATGTAGTGTTACGTGGACCTCCCTGAGAATGTTCGGGAAAAATAACATAATTCATTATCAGAACCTGGAAATTTTCTGCATTTTCAGTATTTTTTCCAAGTTGACCAACATTCATTTAGGGTTTGGAGACCTTAAGGGGTAGCTGACCCTACCCCTTTGCGGCTCCGCAGGCTACAGCCCTAGTTATGATACACAAATCTGAAATCAGTGTGAAAGACCTACTTGTCAGCTTTCGTGACGAGGTAGCTTGTGGCTGTTGAAAACTTTTACAAGGGGGCAGAGGTCATGATTTAGTGTACAAGTCAATGAAGAAATAGCGGTGCGTTACCTTAGAATGTGGCGTAATTTTATGTGTTCTCTCCTTTTTTAACTTCCGAACCTCTGGTAACCAGGGACGGAGCCTTGGGGGGCAAGGGGGTAGTTGCCTCCTGAGACTTCCAAAACCTAAATGAGAAAAGGAGACTTGAAGAACAGCACTGAAAATGATGAAAACTACATTGTCCTAATTATGTTTTCAAGGCCCTCAGAAGCTGTGAAATCGTATATAAAGGTTCCTTTTCCCAAATTTTCCAGGGGAGGTCCCCCACCCCACCGCGTACGGGCACTAATGGGGGTAACGCGCACTGACGAGTGAACCTCCTTCCTCATGTATCATGCACACAACACAGCTGGAGCCTAAGCATTAAAGATCTTAAGAACCGTATTGTCTCTGGCGCGGTGCCACAGCAAGCTTATATAAAATAGCCCATGGTTACCTTTAATCACATGCTAAAATCAGTGAGCTTGCAAAGTATCTCTTAATCCTCCTAGGTACGCTTCCTGTAATGAACTACCCCCTATAGATTTTGCCAAATTTACGACCCTGGTAACGCCCCTGAAGTTCCATGTTGACCTACACCAGGGAGTTGATATTTCCCTGCCCACGGGCGGGAATCCCGGGGGACAGGGGGACATGTCCCCCAATATTTGAGAATTCGTCCATTGACTTGATTTTTCACACAGTAAACTTTTTGAAAATGGGGTAATGCCCCTCCCCCCCCCCCTCCCAAATTGAGAACAAATCGCAGCCGTTGTCCTTTCCTACAACAACTTGCCAATACGTAATTATCTCACAAGAAAGAAGTAGCAATGTTGATCATAACGATGTTAATTTATGACCAAAGTTTTCTCGTAAGGTATAATGGTTGTAACTGCAAATGTTTGCGACTGAAGTAACCACGAACTTTTACTATCAACTTGTCCAAAGGTTAATAAGCACTAATTGGGCATCGTTTTTGTAAATAACCATGCAATATCAAAAACACGTGTTTGATCCCACGGGAAAGCTCCAGCTTCGAACTTTGGTAAGTCAATTGATAGCTAAGAAATTAGCAAGAGGATAATTTCCATTTCATCTATTTAACCTTAAGAAGGTGTTGTAACAGCCTAATCTCATTTCAACGTAAAAGTGATCAAACGTTTAGCTTTCATTAGTCAGCGATCAAAATATGACTGTAAATTTGTCTAATCTTGTAGCTTAAGAATCAGCTAAAATAACGCTGAATGAACCGAATATTAAAAGGTGAAGACCCGCTGGTGACGGTACTAAAAGGAAAAGGTAGCCTGCCTGCATGTCCAGAGGGAATGGAGGTACTGCCTAAGAAAATACGGTTGTCGAATGGTGAGTGAATTACTTTAATTGTTGTGAGAAATATTTAAACGAACTCGTGGTTGGATACTGGATAATCAGCCCTGTGTCATTTGAAGACAATGAAAAGTGACACGAACGTTGGACACGCATCCCAACTCGTGATCGAAATCATACCCTTCCGGCACCCCAATGCATGTGAGGTTTTGGACACCTTTAATTCACAATTTGGGTCTGCACTTTGATTGACATAAAAGTAGGCAACGTCAAACTGTGCCTTTAATTATAAACCTCTCTGGTTGGTCAATGAGACTTGTGGAGATCGGTGAAGTGTGAATTGTAATGCAGCCTACATATTACAGTAGGCAGAGTGATCAGATTGAAGGAAGATGATCTATGAAAATCAAATACAATAGTGTACTCAGCAAAGCATAATCTCGGGCAAATGGTTCACAGGCCTTGTCTAGGAAGTGCCAAAACATAATCATTTTTAATTGGATTAAGGGGTTAGAAGTAAACTTCATGGGGGGAGGGATTTTAACGTTTTCGTTTTGTATTTTTCTGTTTGTTTTCTGTGTTGTTTCCCTACTTAAGGGCAAGGGACAGACTTGAAAGGATTACTTTTTCTGGTCCTTTATCTTCTTTTGCTTAATTGTTATGCTATAAGCTAATATTTCAAACGTCGTTGTTTTATGTTCTCTGTTATTTTAATGTGGATTTTTGGCTTGTTTATGGTCATTTGGAAATTGTTCTTGTAATATATAAATCAATTGGAGATATAATTAATCAAATCAAACTGTTGGGACGTCCGTACGAAGAAGTTGGTCATCAGAAGCAGACAGGTCCTTCCTTTGTCACTCCGTGCAGGGAACGACGTTTTGGGGTAAATGTCTAAAACGGGGTTTACTAATATTTTGAGAGATATTTGTTACTCCAAAGTGGTGTACACACATAATTGCGCTATCTTTGGCAAAGCCTCAACTTTCTTTTCTTTTAAATATCCACCTTTTTAGGGAATGTTTAGCTTGGATGGGTCTTAAAGTGTTTCTGTTTGGCCTGTTTGAAGGGGTGCCTATTCCTTTTGAAAATTTTTGTAACTGTTGGGTAGTTTAGATGCTAAACAGAGTTGCTTGACAAAACGTTGCAATGCACTTACGATGTATCTAGATGATAGATTATCGTATTACATAGTGAATGTCTCTTATTGTTTCTTCTTTTTCATTTCAATGGACGGTGGTTATGGCAACCCTTTTGGGTTGGCATCAGAGTAGGCGATCTCCCTACCCCGTAAGCACGAAATTTTTCAGCAATTTTTTAAAGCATCGTGAGTAACATCTTGTACCGTGAGGCATATGTAACGATATTTAATACCTGCATCTATCTATGAGTTATGATAGGTATATAACGAGTTAGAGATATGGGTAAACAAAAATAGGTCTTCTGAAAGTCTAGCGAATAACCTGAAAAAAATCGATTGCCCCGAAAAAAATAAAATTAATAATTGATAAGAAATTGTACACCAAAAAATATGAGGTCCTGAAGGCTTCAATTTTTTTTTATCTCTTCTCGTAAAGAACAGCGCTCTCCATAACCGCTCTGCTCCCTCCGCTGAACAAGATAGAGTAGCACGAAGAAAAAGCTGATTAATAATCGATGCGCTTGAGTGACTGTGGAGAGAAAAAATTGGCCATTTTTCTACCTAGAATAAAATGAGTATAACAATACTCATAATGTACTTCAATTTCCGAGGGACAAAATATTTTTCGAAGGTGAGGGCATATGGAGAATTGTATACAGTATATTTTATGATGCGTGAATGGCTCAGTCTTTCAGTTTTGGAAAAGGACAATGGCCACTTTACACACCTAGTATATCAAGTAGGAAAATAATTGTTTGTGTATTTTATAAGTTTATAACATCATAGTGACGAAGATGGAGAGGAGAAGCAATCGTTACAAAATAAATGCAAGCCTGCAGTTTATCGTTCGCCTGTATTACTGGCGATAGTGTCTTACCGTAAACTATATGTGTCTGTTGTAAAACAATAACAATGTGGGGACAATTTACATCTGCTCCGCAGGATACACAAACAGATAAACGCTTGTTATTTTGAGCTTTCCATTCGTCTTACGAATTACGTATTCGCACAACGTGAGCTTTAGATTACCGGAATTTGAATTCATGGCTTTTATATATATATATATATATATATATATATATATATATATATATATATATATATATATATATATATATATACATATACAACGATATTAGATTTCAAGCCACTACCAGTGGTTTCGTGCTAACGCACTCTTCAGATGGCTGTGTATGAATGAACCTTTCTACAGCCATCTGAAGAGTGCGTAATTACGAAACCATCTGTAGATTGAAATCCAGTATTGTTGTAAATTTTGCTCTACCTTCAAAACTATTGAGCACTTTTTATTTCAAACTTACCCCCGTCTACAATATTATATATATATATATATATATATATATATATATATATATATATATATATATATATATATATATATATGTGCTTTTTCAAAAGTCCTCTCGACTCTCTGGCGAAGAGCCAAGGTCTAGGGGCGGAACCAAACATTACTCTCAAAGGAGTTCTGCACCCCAAACAGTGGCGTAGCTAGAGGGGGCAGGGGGGCCGTCGCCCCCCCACAATGCCTCCGAAGGCCCCTGTCGGAAATTTCTAGTCTCTGTCAGAAATAAATAAAAACAATTCATTTGAAACACTTACAACACTTCTTATGTTCTTAAGCGGAATTACACATCGATATGTCAACGTGAAAATCAAAAGTCGGTCTCAAAATTGCCCTGAAAGCAAAAAAAAAAAAAAAAGCTCCCCAGAATTTCGAATCGTACAACTATCAAGATAATCATCTGTCGGAATTTTCGCTTTTGTTGCCCCCCCCCCCCTACAAAAATATCTAGCTACGCCACTGACCCCAAAGGAGCTACGTCCCTAAAAGGACAACAAACTTAGCTGACCAACCTCTCGGCCCTGATCTTATAGGCTTGCTTAGTCAGGGTAACCTTGCCGCAAGGCAACATATATGCTTGCAATGTAGTAGGCTATTAAGCTACGTTTCTCTCCTTACACACATTCACATCGTATCCTGATATAAGAAGTAACGAGAAAAGTCCAGGTCTATGAATTGATATGTTCGTCTTACATAGCACACCACATACATGACCGTTGGCTACAGGGACGTTATGGGAGGCCACTGCAGCCACACTTTTTAGGCAGAACAGGTGGTGGAACCTTGACATGATTTGGAATTATCAATAATCCGCCTCCGCCCCACCCAGAAAAGGGTGACCTGTACGTTAATCTTCGGACAGCCTGAACAAGCAAGCGGTTACAAAACAGCAAGAGTTGTCCAATTTCTGATATTTCTTGTGTCTTAACTCTAATTTTTCCCAGTATAGACACAAGTGTGGTACACAAATTGACCTCCCAAACGTATCCACGTGCTCCCTATGACAATTATTCAGTTAAAAGCCGTTAGCGCGGAATTCGCGCTGCTCCGAAGATCAATTTTTCAGAGCAATCTGCTTCTTACAGGCTTCTGTAGTAGAACTTATTCTCATTTTTAAGGAGAGGATGATATGCGGTGGAGCTTTTCCTGACTGTACGTGACAGAAAAGTGATTTCAAAACTGCATCGCTTGGATCATATTAAAAGACAAGCCTCTTTCATTAGTCTAATATCCGTTCTTTTCGTCGTTGACGTTTTCCCGCTGAAAGCTTTTTCGGTCACGAAAAGTTGAGAAAGTCAACAGCATTTGATAATATTGAGAAAATACAAGATTACTACGGTTGCTGTCATGAAAGTGTGCTGTCGACAATGGGTGAGTCATGGAACACCATGTAATTACGAACTTGGTTGTTGAAACAGAATTCACAGTGGTTCGAATAGCCTGCTAGCCGGTGTCCCGTTAGTTAAGCTGATGTGTCTATGTCGTCATTACTTCCCCGTGAAGCTACAGCCAATCCAACCACGGAGTCGAATTTATTGGTTTTTGATAAATGTTGTAATCAAATTCAAATTTAATCTTCAAGTGCGGCTCATAAAATACAACAGTTTCCATATTTGGGCTGAAAAAACAAGTTGTTGCAAGGTTATGTATGAACTGGGATAACTAACCAACTCCGAGAATAGTCGGAATGGTGATGATGTCGCGATGTAGTCATTTTTATCTGTTTTCATCTAGCTGAAAACCAAAACAGGAAGGCAATAAATTCCAAGACATTTAACCCTCGTGGAGTAAGGTGTATTTGAAAACGTGGATACGGTTTGATTAGAGGCATAATATATCGGTAGAGGGAATGTTGTTATACACCTGTTTACGTAAGTTTCTTTGTTATGTTTTTAGTATTTCGTTCGAATAAATCCTATTAATTGTTTGTAACATTCTAAAAATATTTGTTTTAAACCATAATCATTGGTGGTATTAAGGGTCTCGAGGCAGACTTATGCAGCATCGGCCTCGTGAGATATATGTCTCGGTCTCGGAGATCCAGTCTATGCTTCTTCGAAGCTCACCCGTAGCCGACTGTGAAATGCTACCGGCGTACCTGATAATTTCCCAAATATCCCGTGCAAAAATGCATGATTTATCTCCAAAACTTATTTCCCCGTTCACAAATGATTAGTCTTGTCTCTCACCAAGTCTGTCGCATCGAGTTATAAACTTTAACTAGGTCCTCAGCCAATAGGGCACCAACCTCTAGAAAACTCTTCGCCCCATGCTAGAAATTTTTAAGGTGGACAAAAAGTGCAATTGCCTTGACATATCTCACCTCTAGAAAGCCCCCATTCAAACACTTCAATTGTCTAATTGTCTGACCGGGGGTCTGGCTATTACATAAATGGAAAATAGCTTAGGTCTATGGTACTATAAAACATATCGGTATACAATTAGCAAGCCTCGGAACTGTGGGCTCCGACTGAAGAATAGAAATCTTTCATTACCATCAAAAGTTCAAACTTATTTTCATTACTTTAAAGTTGATTTTTGCAATCCATAATTTAAATAACGTTGTTAAAGGCTTTCTAATCCCACCCCAGACAGTAAAATCCTGCCTACTAAGTTTACTTTTAGCCCCACCTCCAATTTAACAAGCATCAGTTGTCTAGTACACCTTCCAAGACGTAGGCGCAGTACCTATAGCCTACAAGGAATGTAATTTGTTCGAGGCCGTATAAATTGACCTACAGTGACTGTGTGAGCTTAACTGGGAACACAACTGACTGTACAATACAAATCACAGTTAACCAACCAGAATGAAGCCTACATATAATAAGCCTATTGTTTGAATGAATGTCAATCAAAGTGCAGTCATCAATTGTATTTAGACTTCTAGGGCTATACCTAAATATGTTTGGGCAGGGAGTTGCCAGCAACCTCCTGGTTTGGGGGGATGCCATATCTCTTCTACACAACCATCAAGCAAGGAAACTCGTTGCTATACCCCGCCCAAAAAAAAGAACAAAAAAAAAACGAAGAAACGGGGTTTGGAGATCTCTAAGGGATAAAGCCTCCACCACGTTCACAAAGAGAATTTATTGATTTGACTGTATTTGAACATTGATAATTCGTGCAAAAAGAAGACATTTAATACGCACGAAATAAATGGTACAGAATTTGGGGAAATAATGACCTAGTTGGATAGATCAGCAATCGCTATACATATACTTGAAGAAATTGTCAAACTGTGGTGTCGTTATTTACATTGTAATGTAAATTAGCGCCTGACCGGTCCTGCACCTCCTTATCAGGACCTGCAGTTTTTCATGTAGGTATGATACGTATGATACGTACAACCAATTCCTTCCACCCTTCCAACTAAATTTCCAAACTATACATGGTTCTATTGGCCAGGTGGCCCTACTTTCAAGGAATTTTTCCACTGCAAAGGGATTCGTTGATTTAAGGAATATTTTGTTAAGAATTCAGAAATTTCAGGTAATTCTTGTGATTTCAAGGAGACAGTTCACTGATTGTACGATAGTTTACAATAATATGATATGGGCACTCCTAAAATATTTAACGTTCAAAACACATTGAGATCCGTTATTCATCTCCTTAAACCCCTGCTCCACAGAGTTAGTGGGGTTTGTGGCGGATCCAGGATTTCTCCAAGGGGGGCGAAGAGGTGCCCAAGGGTAAATATGGCCACATACTAGATAAAAACATAGAAGTGAAGTGTCTGTGGACTAACCTGGATCTGCCCTGAGGATTTAGCATCCTAGAGATTATGAACGTTTTAAGGAAAAGACTGGGGGTTCCCCCTCCCACCATTGAGGCAAAAATTGATAATTTTCGGGAAAAATATATTCTCTAATTCTAGAGAGAGTGCTTCATATTCCGAGTAAAAACTGCTCAGCCCCACCCATTTGAAAGAAGTCTCATACGCCTATGATTTAGATCCATCGAAGTAAAGTGGAATTTTAATTATAAACACATAGCCGTGCTCCCAGTGTCCTGCCGATCTTATTTTGAACAAAACAGGAAAATAGATTAGTAGTTTTGAAAGGACAATATGCCATACTCTAAATTTTTAAGATCAGGGTAATCTCTCATTCCCACAATTTCTTTTCATTGCTCCAAATATGCCGCGTTACACAGATTTGAGAAATTTAACATAAGCGTAGGAAGCTTTTTGAAAGTGTGAGGGCGGGAGTAAATGCTAGTGATCAGTGTCCTGGGAAGGGGTCGTCCCCCTCCCCTTTGGAAATCTTTCGACTATTTTAAGTGCCCTAGAAGCAAAATGGTGCAATGTTTGACAAACTTCGAAGTAATTTTATCCTAGTTGATGCCATATTTTGGCAGCATATCATCCAAAGTAGGGGATGAAACGAGGTTCCGCTCTCACCAATCAGAGTGCAGAGGCGGTTGCCCCCTACCCCCCTTTTCCAACGAGCATCGAATCTTCCAGATCAGGGCTCCCTTACGTCCATCTGGCACCATGCAAGACTAATAAATAAACTTTCCGTACGATGGGTCGTCATGGAGATTCTCAAGAACTAGGCCTATTCTTTCTGCAGCGTGTATTAAAAGTTTTTAGATTTATACTCAGCTAACCTATACTGGCTGTAAAATTTCCTTTAAGTTTCTTACGAGTATCAATCATCGCAGGTTCACATTGCTAATTTGCTATATGCAGACTGTTCAAATAGCATTATTTCAAAGCACGGCACAATTTACGACACCACGCATAATTTAATATATGTTAGTGTTCGAAGACTATTTCTCCAGGACGTAAGCTCTCTTGGCTTTAAAGTTGTAATACGTCGGCCTTTAAACCCATGTGTTATCACCCAAAAAGCTTTTTGTGTAATCTACAGAGCCATATAAATACATATTTGACGCTAAAGGAGTTATTCTTTCTCTGTATCAAGTGACTTACGAAATCATTTGAAATTATCGAAGTTTCCCTGAGGAATACCTAGTCATTCTTCCATCTTCTAGCTTCCGGATGATCTGAGGCCTTGATAGCCTAGTAATGACATTTATATGCAGTTCATATGCACTTAACGACAATCTGTTGCGCACGACTGATTGGCATTTTGACAGCTATTGTCAAAACTACTCATTTTATTTTTTTGTAATAACGTTTTGGTGCTGCATAGTTGTCACATAAATTTTAATCACAAAAGTCATACAGTGACTTACAGATTTTCAACGATTGAAGCTGTTAACGTGAACGATGATTTCTCGGTTACCGGTTATTATAAACATTACGATCGTCAGTTCGGTATCATATGAGTGTTCTCTTCCCGGGTTTTCAATTTGATGTAACAAATCAGGTCTCTGTTGTCTTGATTTGAGATGTTTAGTATGAATCTGAATCGAACGGCTGACAGGAAGCCTAAGTGAATCGAGGTGCAAAATGTAGTCTTCGAGGTTCTATGTACTTTTATTCCGTGACTGGACAACTCGCCCCTACCCCGAACAATTTCCACCCAGACGATTTTCCCATCGGGCAACTCCCTCACACCAATCCCCCCTCCCGGACAATTCCCGCCGGAAAATTACCACTCAAAAAACTTCCCTCAACAGAAAATTTGATATTATCCTAGGTGAGAGTTGTCCTGGATATTGTCCAAGCAACAATTGTGAGGGGTGGGAATTGTCCGGTGGTAATTGTCGGGGTAATACTAATCCCTTGATTAAATTTTTTCTGATTTTTTTTTTCTGTTACTCATATCGCTACTTAAGAGTGAGGAAGGACAACTTTTGTTTTTAAAAAGAGGTGAAATATTGCTAAAATGACTTAAAAATGGGCCTTTTTCGACGTGCTTCGAGCGCACCCATCCTAGAGTTTCTACATTACTAGCCTATTTTTTTTTTGTATTGTAGGACAGCTTCAGTAAAATTATTCTCCCAGGCCCCATCCTCCACTACACCATCAAACCCTCTGCATCACCAATCCCGGCAGGCAGTTGGTTGGAGTTAGAGTATAATTAAAAAAAATGTCGAATTGTGATTTTCGTTTTCTTTCAGTACATCAAATGTCATCTGAAGGAGGTTAAACACATCATTCTAATGCCCACAATTTCGTAAAAACCCAGAGCTTTCGGGGCTTCGAGGCTATTCAAATTGTTTCAACTTTGGGCCGTTGGGAAGTGGTATTAGAGGGAGGTGGCCAATACCACCTCCCTGCTTCAATCACCATGGGCTGGTGTCTATGTTCGTTCGATCAGTCCTTCATTGCGAAGTATACATTATGAACATGTGTGAATTTTCCTGCCCTTTTCTCCTTATTGTTACTGCTTCGATGCTTTGTTCCTCACCGTTATTTTGATTATTTTGATTTCGTTCACAAATTCTACAAGTCTACTCTACCTAGCTCTTTAAGGGAAACAAGGAATAAAATGAAAATAAAACTGAAACTGAATCTCTTCTCGATGCCTTATAATATAACTTTCCATGAAAACTGGTTTTCTGAAATTAATAATCGTCAGCCTTAAAATTTTTTTAAACCCTTTTCAATCTGGAAACGGTTTTATTTTACAATTATTTTTTAACATTACGGCAAAAACGATCCTCTTTAAATTTTTAATCAACTGTCTTTCAAGGAGTCGAAAAACAGGGGCGTAGCCAGAATGCTTTTGGTAGGGGGTGTAAGGACCTAATCTGCTGACTAGAAAAACCGATTGTGCAGACTAACGATGTACATAAGGCATGGCTTATGGGTGATTCTTATTATGAATTCCTTTGTGACTTTATCACAATGTTATCGTACCACGCAAGCACAGAGTGCGTGACTTGAGACCTCGGGGACAACAAAAATTACGCTCTAACTTATATAGTAAAGGAAAAAGTGGCTGCAGGCGAAACAAATCAGGACTCTTCTACGTACAGGTGACATCGTATGAGTAGGAAAACTAATGCTCCGGTGCAGGGTTTTACAACTTGAAGGGGAGGCGCGCCTTGTTGAGGGCGAAGACCAAACCTACAAGTGCCGAAGGTGCAAAACCTCGACTTGAGGTCACCACGTAAATTTTAAAATTTAGCACTGTATGGTGCAATTTCAAGGTAACTAGCAAACAAGATAATTACGCGAAATAACACTTTTAAGAGATCGTGCATTAATATGCGTAGATCTCTCTACAAATCAAGAGCAGGCCAGCCAAAACTCAACCAAGAGATTTATTCGTCTTTGAAAGAAAAGATTTCAGTAAAGATTTGATCATCGGTGACAATAAGAAGTAGACAAAATAAAGTGCTGGGGTCACCAGCGTACAAAAACTGTCCGGGAGAGGAATTCCAAGAAATATTTTCACCAGTTTTGTCTTCTTTTACAATAGTATAAGAAAATAATCATCGAAAGTATAGCCTATGTGCAAACAGTTGTATAGGGAGTTGTCAATAACAACTTGGTATTTGATATGCCAATAACACCGTTAAAGCTATATAGTGGAGAATACTGTTTATCACTTCCTCTTTCTGTTAAGTAGCTCGTTTAATGGCACATGTTTTTCTGTTTCTTATTTTTAGGAGTTATGCCAAGCCGATGAGAAGATTTGTCACAATAACTGCTAAATGGAGTTATTTAATATATCTCTGTGGCTTTTCAAGACAGTATGCTTTTCTAGAGTTGTTTTATCAATATATTTATGGAAAAATACTTTTTAAACCTAGTAAAGTTTTTGATGCCCGTGGTTTTCCTGGTTTGCTTTTAAGCCTCTTTCTAGACATTTTAATTTGGGCGAAATTAGTACCATGTAGAGTATATAATTTTAGAAATGAAAGCATCGTAAGCCTTATTAGAATCGGGCGAAGCATGATTTTGTGAAAAGTTGCTTCATTTAACTGATTCTACAAATATAGCAAAATTGCTATTAGAGCAAAGACGAATCATGGGCCTACTTTTGTTAGGGTTATTGTCAGTGTTACTGATAAAACGAAAGTTTGGTAAATGACTATACTAATGTCACAATACAGGTTACCAGAGGTGAACGCGTGAAGTGATAAACTTCTTGGCAGGAAAACAAACGTCGGATCAATGAGGAACATAGTACTCTGCCAGTGGCATTTCATTTTTCACAAGCGTTACAAAACGTACGGTACGTGGGGGGGGGGGGGGAAGGGGCGGTCAAAGACCCTTGAACACTTTTACAAAGTGTAACAAGTGGCGGTGAGATTTTGTCGAAATATCGTCGCTTTGTACACTTTGAAAAAAGAAAAACGCCTTGAAAGGTCCAGAAAAGATAACATTTTGCATTCTTGTAAAGATGTCGAAGACTGGACGTAAATTGCGATAGTCAAACGGTTGTACATGCATCTCCTAAGATTCGGATAGTGGTTTACGGTTCAAATAGTGTTGATTTAAGGCGGTTCATGCATTTATGTAGAAAAATGTATAATATGATGGGTTCTGAGGTCATTGCAGATAACTTTAAGACGAAAGTACGGCACGTATTATTGTATTTGACTTCTAGCCACAAATCTTCAACTTAGCAGTAATTGACAACTTAGAGGTATTGCGTTTCCTTCGTAGTGATGCTAAAGAACTTCCTTCAACGAAGATAAACCAGAAAGCCCAAGGGCTTAGTGGTTCCTTGCTGAAAGGGAATGGTTTGTTGCACTGACTCGGTTCATCCCTCAAATTTACACTTCTTGACTTTTTCATTTTTACGCTGTTTTCACATCTTGACCTCTACTGACCTCATATGACCCTTGAACCCTTTTAAAAGTGAATAACAAAAAAGGCAAAAAAATGTCACAGGAGGGATTCGAACCCGGGACCGTCTGCGTGAAAAACACAGGTCCTTTTTTTTTTTCTTTTATTGGTAGGCGAACCCACTGGTTCACCCATAAAAACTCAGGCAATATGTACAACACAGGTCCTACCACTGAGCCATCAAAGGACTCATTCAACATATAGCATTTCTAATCATCCTATAGTCACAGCATCCTTTATACGTGTTAATAATTAGGCTATTCAAATAAGAATTATTACTGTAATAGTTATGCTTGTGTAAAAAAACCCGAACTTTTCGTTTGTAACCAAACGCCGGACTCAATCTGGAGGTACCGCCTACTGTCTATTTAGTTTACGAGGTTTTCGTAGTTTCACCTCCTAAGACCTCAGATGACCTTCGACCTTCATAGGGTTCTCTTTTACTTGAAGTAACACATCTATATACCAAATGTGAAAAGGATCCATCATCCCTGTCTTGAAATATCGTGGTTTTTCAAGGTTTTCGGTTTTTGACCTCTAATGACCTCAAATGACCTTAAGTCTTCACTGAAAAATAGGGTTCTTTCTCTAAATATGATAAAGTTATATACCAAGTATGAAGATTGTCCGTCATTGCTATCTTGAGATATCGTGTTTACAAACAGTTTTTAAGAATGTCGTATTTTTACCTCCGGCGACCTCAGATAAGCTTTGACCTTTACCAAAATCAATAGGACTCATTTTTTGACTATTACACATCCACATGCCAAGTATGAAAACATCCATGCTTCCTACCTAGAGATATCGTTTTTACAAGGTTTTCGGATTTTGACCTCTGGTGACCTCACGTGACCTTTGACCTTCACCAAAAACAATAGGGATTTGTCTCTAAATATGATAATTCTATATCCCAAGTATGAAAATTATCCATCGTTGCTATCTTGAGATTTATCATTTCAATGGGTTTCAAACACAAAAAACAGTACATTTTTACCCTATGAGCTTTCTTGTTGCGCAAATGGGGAGCGATACTTTTGTGGGAGACTCTCCCCCTAGCTCATCCCCCACTTCACCTTCTATATACTGTCAGTGTTAATGAATCATGAAACTTCATCATAGTAGTGACATTCTGATTTATAGTAAAGCTTCTTGGTAAGCGATGTAACTCCCCCTTTGGAAAATAAGAAAAACTTAGCACTAAGATGCTAGATGGTGCCATGTGCTTCAATATAATATTTTACGGTACTATGGACCTTTCAAAACAAGTTTTATAAGGCCTACTGTTTGAGGGTCAGGCATAGGCGGAAATTCCGGGGAGGATGGGGGATATATCCCCCCCCCCCCACACACACACACACTTTTTGGAAATGTTCCCATTGACTGAAACTTTTTCATACAGTAACTTTTGCCTCTAGGGCCCATTATTTCCCCCTCCCCACTTTTCCACACAAATCTCAACTACTGACGTTCGGGTATATACCAAATCAAGAAATGCTGTTATTGTGGGTAGTTCATAATTTCATACATAGACATGGCCATGGGCGTCCGCAGCAAAAATGCCAATGGCAATGACTTTTAAGGGAGGCTGCATTTTCGTAAAGTGTATCCAGTGAAGCCTTTCGACGAGAGCGTCGAGTGTACTCTTAAAATGAAGGCTTTCACAGCTATATTGGACCCTTTTTAGAGATATTCTTCGTCCTCCGTGATTATTTTGGGACGCTCATGAAACACTTTGACTGACGACAATTGCCAACTGAAAATTGGGTATTGTCCAAGATAAAATTTATTGTAATTTTCAAAGGTGCTGCTGGAGCACTACGCGTTCCCCTTGTAACCCAGGGTCCACCTTAATGGTGGGGTATAAGGGAACGAGTCACGTGAGATCCAGTGACAAAGCGTCGGAACCTGTGGGGTATTTACAAAATTATGATCATTACAGTATGAGGCTCTCATCTGTCTGCCCGGGCTATTGGCATTGACATGCCACAAAGGTCATAATTACCTTTTATTTAAATATCTCACTTTAGTCGTCGATAGAGTTGGCGTGAGTCGGTGGGGAATGGATCGCGAGAGGGGCTGCAATGGTTTTCCAGACAACTATCCTCTCATATTGTCGCACAGAAAGTAACAATGATACAATTCTACTTTCGTCGTACAGAAATCGACAATAATGAAACAGCTTTTAAACTGGGTGCGTGCGAAGCGTGCAGGAAAATTTACAGTATTTGGATTGCATATAGGCCTACGCTTAGTTTTCTGGATTATTCATGCAAGAACCAGTGTGTATTTTATGATGATGATGATGATGTGTTGCAAGAAGTTTTAAGATGGTAAAAATTTCCGACTGTTACTTTGGAAGCTTTTGGACGCAATTGCCCTTTGCCCCCGTCCCCCCTCTATAGGCCATCGTGTGTGTGTGTGTGTGTGGACTTTTTATGGTGTGTAGTGGGCAGCAATGTAAACGTGGCATTCACAAATATACCAAATGATCCTAAAAACGTGACTAATTGGACGCCAGTCTACACTATTTCCGAATGAAGTATACTGTGCATTCAAATACATGTTCAAGCAAACGATATTTTCATAAAAGCTGTATACAGCTTGAAGCAACTTTTTTCTTTCATAAATTACACCTTCACGAAGAAAGTCTCACCTAAGGAGAAGTCCCATTGACATATTGTGATGAAAAAGTTTTTGTCAGAAGGATTTCCTTGTAAAGGGTTTTTAAACCAATTAATGATGCTGACGCCTAATTTTCACGTTGAAAATCCAATAGCTACTATTTTTCAGCACTGATATAATAAGGGATAATTACAGAAATGAATCAATTTAAAATAAAAACCACGTTTTTCCAAAAAGATCACATTCGGCTCAATTAAATTTAATAAGCCTAACAGTCCTCACATAATAAAGGAGTTGAGTATTTACTTAGCCTATTTTACAATAAAGTGGCGGTTGCCTTACTAAGTAAAGCAATGCAACCGGTTGACTCATGAACGATTGACTTTTCATTTTTTTTTGAGAAGATCTATGTCGGAGTACATTGCTTTGCAATGGTGTGGATCCATCTCAAAAGGTGGGAGAACTTTTCACCATTTGCAAATCGCCGTCCTGGGGAAGGTTTCTAAGGGGGAGGGGACACCCCTCCTCTTGGAAAAAAAGGAAATTAGAAGGCGTTTTATGGCAAATAGTGCCAATTTGGGCCCAGTTTAGCTTTTAAAGTGTAGTGTCAATTCGTAATCTATGTTATGTTATAATTCATCACAGTTTTAGTTTTTATTCTTTTTGAAAAAGTGGCGGGGGGGCTTACTGGAGATGTCCCCCTTCCAAAAAAGTGAGGGGGACGCGTCCCCGTCCCCCATGATCCACACCCATGTTGCTTTGAACGTAATTTATTCAGTCCTCGAATAGTGCATGTTAGCGACTGCCACGCAGATTACCCAGACCTGCTCTTTATAATTAGGCTTGCAAGCTATACCAGTTATAATAATACCGATACCGGTTATTACCGGTTAAGATATGATACGATTATTCCCACCCCTCCCCCCCCCCCCTACAAAGTTTGAAAAATAGAGGAAAATCGTTAACAATCGAATATAAATGGATAAAATCTTAAAACTCCGAAGTAGGAATTGATTATTGGTGAAGGTTAATAAATTGACATACGATGATGTAAAATGAAAACAGAGGAATAAGAACTTAATACACACATATTAGACTCATCCACTCACTTTCGATGTTACTTCTTTGCCCCAATATTTGTACTTACAAGTTACCGGTACGTGAAAAATAGATTACAATCGAATTACGATTATCAGGGCTCCTATTACACCGATTGCCTTTTTTACGATACTGGGCACGGTTATACTTAAAAACATGTATTTTGCCCCAGGCGATTTCATCATTATCAGAGTACAAATATAGGTGTGTCATGAACTTGCTCTTGTAGGCTAACATGGAAAGTAAAGGATAGGTAAATACATTTTCACTTCATGAACGAGGGGGAGAAAATTAAGGCTGACTAGAATGTTCGAAGCCTTTCCTTGTACTTTATATTGAAAAGACATCTTCATAATAAATAAGGCAATGTCTTTTCACCGAGTCTTGGGACCCTGTAATATAAATATTAGGTACAACAGGAGCTGAATCAGACCGGTTGAAAACAACCTCGAGTTGTAATAAAACAAGATTATTACGATGTATTGCTTCTCTTCCCTACGGCGAGAGGATTGAGTGCGTAGCCATGTAAAATATTAAACACGAGCAGATGAGTTCGTTGTGAGTTTGAAACTGGAGACTTCAAGCATGGAAGTATACTACCTCGGTACTTTCATGCTTCAAGAGTACAGGAAGATAGCATGGAGGCGTGCAGTGACTCTTTATCTCGGACCAAATTTGATTTGTATGTTTGGTTCTAAGGTAGTGAAACTGTGCACAGGTGAATGAATTTTAAAACATATGAACTCTTGCAACCGTGGTATGTTCTTTTATCCAGGGAGCTGCCATAGCAGCTCCCTGTTTTATCAATAACAAATCGCGTTATAAAATACCGGTATTATATAGACCTACGCCCATTTTACGTTTGCTCGTTCAGTTATACTTACGTCATCATTGGATGTACCTGCTGGGTACTAGACTGAGCGATTTTAACCTAGTCTCTAAATTACAATCTCTCTCTGTATAATGCAATCTCATACTAGGCTACTGCTATTCCAGAAAAATGTTAACTGCCCTCATTGAGTGATCTCCTCACAAACTCTGAATACTTTATACTTTAATTATGCACTAGTATTTTTAACTAAACTGTATTTTGCCATCCAAACGCTAGAAGTTAATCACGACGATTGTTATTTTGATATATAGGTTAATTTAATACTCATTAGTTACTGGTACTCCATTCCGACAAACGAAAGAGTCATTCACGACACACTCATTGTATACAATGTCTTTCCTGCGGAGGCGATCTCAGGACGAGGAGACATTCGATTTTGGAAGTAAATTGCCAGAAGTTTATAAAAGTAGAGACGAAAAGGGAGGAATGAACTCTACGAAAAGACTTCGTTAAACTCTCAATATGTGCTTCCATTGCAGATTGTAATAGGCATGTCAATAGGAAACAGACGAACGATGGGTACGTCATATCAGGAAGCTGTGAGAGGCGGAGAAACAACGCTTATTGCTCTTTTTGAAACCGGGTGTTTTGCCAATGCTTACGCTTCGCATTGTCTGGTTCCTGAATTACTCTGAAAATTAAAGGGATTAGGCAGTGAAGACAATTGTTCTTGTCGTCTGCTTCGTCTGAGCAGGGAGCTGCTGCGGATGGAGTAAGTTCAAGCACCTAATCCATCGGACAAAACGCACTTGGGAATAATTAAATCCTTTTTGTTAAGAGAGATTTTCATTCACAGGTCCTTTAAATCCTCTTCTAGATTTATTTAAGCTAACCTTCTTAATGAGAGTTTGATGCTTTGATACTAAGGTAATCCTCAGAAAAAGCTTTCAAGTGATCTGCTCCACCGACAGACTGACGTAAAAGCTTCGTCACCTTTTTAATTGAAATTGAAACCACCGTAACTGCACTTTGAAGTGATCCAATTTTTTTATTCTAACTTTTTTTCACAAGTAAGTAGCATCCTTTTTCGGTAAGTCTAACTTCTGTCTATAAAAGTAAAAACAGTCCCACATTGTTCCTAAAATAGAGAATAATATATCCACGTTCAGTAACTTATTTGAAGCTTTACTGAACCCTTTTGAAAAGTGTTAAGTGGTGTAAAGAGATGAAACCATTTTTGCTTTCCTTGACGACTGGCAATGTCATGGCAATGGGTAAAATCATCCCAAATTGTTTGAGGAGTAGCAGACGATAAGAACCATTGTCACATGTCATCGTCACATCAGGGAGTTGTTATTCGGAAGGAGTTTTAACGGAAAGTTTAATATATGCAAATACTCTAAGACCCATTCAATTCCGAGGAGATTATCAGTGATACGCTACCGTCTACCGTTGATTGGGAATTCTTTCTTTTATTCGGTGGCTTTAGTTTGATATCGATATGTTAGTAACATCATTCAAGTCTAGAATCCTATCACAATTGGCCTACTTAGGACGAAGCTTTGATGGAGTAGGTTTACGCCGCCACCAGTTTAGGGACAGGTGCTTCAAAATTCGAAACGACTGTTTCATTGACATAAACCAGCGAGGTCTTCCCCTTCTTATATAACGAACGTCATGCAAATGAGCTGCAGAGACAGAAGTCTAATTGTTGTCACAACAATTCGGAAAGTTTCCGGAAGCTTCCTGAAATGGCTAGGTATAAAATCATGTTCATATTTTTACATAAACCCTTATTAGTATTCTCTCATCCTCGTCATCTAGCCGCGTCCAAGGACGCAATATTTTTTTAATTTTCCAACGACTGGCAATGCTATGGCAGTAGCGACAACCCCAAGCCTTACTGCAGATGTAGCAGACGACAAATTTCACTTGTATGAACTACCTAATCCAGTGAAAGTCGTATACTCTCTAAATTCAAAAGAGTGAAATTAGGGACGGATCTAAAATTAAGAATGACTCTTTTTGGATTGAAATCTTTCAATCCAAATTTAGATGTCCCTAATTTCACTCTAGAAGAGTGACTTTTCACTCTAAAGGTTTAAGAGAGTAGAAATGCCGAGAAAAATACAAGACGCAGATTACTGCGTGACCTTGGCGGTGCAAACCTCACTTCAAAGCGATGTATCTCCTTCCCAGTAACATCTCCCTGGTCACATCCTGTCCCGTTCAAGTGGTAAAGAATGTGAAAGAGCAAGACAAACGGGAGATTATTTTCGGCACACCACATAGTGTCAAAGGAGGGAGAAACGTTTGGACTCCATCCGTAACAGCTTCCTGATCAGAAAGAACTCCTAGGATGATTCCACCCATTGGTATCACATTGTCAGTCGTCAAGGAGAGTAAAATTTATTTCATCTTGTGCCGCCAGGTGCCACTATTTAAAAGGGTACATTGTATCTTCATGATGTAAATTTTTCCGCTATTTCAGGAACAAAAGCGGAAGCGCTTGAAATGTGCTCATCAAATTTTAGACTTGTAATGGTTTTCAAATGAGTATACTCCTTACTAATGAAGAAATTTGAATAATAATTGAGTTTTGCATGAACAGTCGTTTTGTTCTAAAACGGTGAAAATTAACGTTTTACATTTATCGGCTGCGCAGTTATCTTCAAAGTAGTAACTTGACAATGGTTTTTGTTTCAAGATTACTGGGCTTTGAAAGAAGGAGATCAACATTAAGGGGGAAAGTCAATAGTGGCTACACATAAAGAACAAAGAGACCTTTCCACAAATTTTGGCGTACCTGAAAAGGGTTTAATCATTCTCAAGTACATGTTGTCGGACAGATTTGGTCGATGTTTCTCCACCTCTTTCACAGCTCCCTGGTCATATCATGGGGTATGAGTGCATACAGCTAAGCATCTCCCTTCGACAGTGGCGGCGGAACCGGGGAGCTTGGGGGGGAGCCTCAGCCCCCAAATGAAAAAAGTGAGGGGGCTAAGCCCCCCCAATATTTATCAAGTGCTCCAAGAAGTGGGGACGGCAGGGAGATTGCAGACATGAGATCCATGTTTCGAGGCTGGGTACATGCAGCTAAGAACACTCGGGAAGCGCAGTTTCCGGCCATCTGGAGGGCTTGCAAAGTCAAAAATTTTCTTGTACGCTCCTCGCCAACTGATGGTGGCGCTCCGCTTAGATAGCCTTCCTGGGACTCACCCCCTCCCTTATTCCTTCCGTTCCTCCTCGCCTGCCCTTCGATCTGTGCTGGAAGCTGTCCTTGCTATCCAACAGTCGTAAGGCTGTAAGTTACCTCATCCAGGCATGCATGGCGATAGCCAAATGAGATGGAATGTGAAGGTTTACTACTATCCTCATGTGCGATAGGCCTATTCCTGTGTAAAGCTGCAGTTCTAATAAAAATTATTACTTACATAGGGATATCATGATTGTCAATGTTTAAAGACTAACATTGTCATCCTCAAATCAGTAATGTCAGATAAAAAGCCCATCTCCTTTAGTTGGTATTGTTTACATTTAAAGAAAAGAAATAAAGGCCATCAGATGTTGCCTAAGTGCTGTGAACTTACTACGAGGCCAGACGTTTTCAATCAAAATGACGATATTAAAGAGAGGCTGAAAATGCACTCTCTTAGTAGTAGCTTCAGGGTATTATGTTATACAGCCGTCATCTTCTTCGAATCGGTGATTTGTCTTAAAACGTATTTTTGCCAACATGAAGTAAGAGTAAATCTGATGCGAGAGGCTGGGAAATGGGGCGGCCCAGGCAAAAATGTTTGGTTCAAGGCAAAACTATGTCGATCAGGGCATCGGTACTTTTTTAGGGCAAATATTCATGTTATGAAATTTGTTGCCGATCAGAGAAAATTTGTCTTCTGCCTTCTTTAAAATGTCCTCCCACATAAGCCTTGTTCTTTATCCCATATTCCGCCCGGGGTCATTTCTAACCACTGTGCTACCCAGGTCTTGCAAATGTCGATGGCCAGTGACCTTATAACGTTCAGATTATTCACATTTCTAAAAAAAAACACGCCTAAAATATATAGGCCTAAGCACGCACAAAATTACTTATCTGGCCATGCAGTGGTAACTGAATGGAATAGGCACTACCTGAAAGACGCCTGCTCCGCAGGGTAATTTTAACGCTATCAGATGTCTTCTGGAGTGTGTGATGGATTCTCATACGACAAAAATATTACCCAGGTAAAGACGGTTCCGATCAATACCTATAGGACAAGGCAAATTGTTAAATATAGCGAGAGAAACTAATTGTTTCTGAAAAGAAAAACAGTCTATTTCAACTTAAAAGCTTTGATAATCTTTCGTCTTGAGAAGATGAGGTCAGTTGCGAGTATTTAATGAAACGGAGATATACTAAGCAGACTGTATTGGGAAGGCGGACGCAACTTTTGGGGATCGTATAAAGCTGCTGCGTGAAATGTTTGCGAAAAGTACTTTTACTTACGAGGCTACCATCAGTTTACAAAAGTCATACGCGAGTGATCCTAAACTACCCAAGCTGAGCTCTCGGGTTTTAGAGAAACCAAAATCGACGTACGTCGTGGGACTAAACGTGACCGATAAAAGGGGGCACAAGGAGCGCCCCATTAGCACCTACAAAAAATAAAAATTAAAAATTAAAAACAAATAAAAAAGGAAGGAAAAATAAAGAAAAAATCGAGATTTCTATAGTGCATAAAAATTCTTGGGGGAATGGAAATGATAAAACATTTGGCAACTAATCCTCTATAGGAACCAAAATTATGCGTGAGACATGAAAGGCAATGTAGAACATACGTACGGTACGTATAATACCACCACTGTTGCAATTAAATGCTATCACAGCCTGCGCCGGGCGTATCTTTCGTAATAGAAATTAATTGAGCATGTGTAATATAGTGTACTGTGCATCAGGCACATATCATGCAGGGCAGAGAAACTCACGAAGTACTCGTCTTTTAACGCCGTGAAATTCAGGCCCCTAGACTGACAGGGAGCCCATCTGGAAATCGATCGCACAATAAAATTTTCCTACCTATGAACTGAGGCGCCTACATGGGGTGTGGGGTGAATGCCCAAGCTATTTTCGAACGAAATTTATAATGATCTGAAAAGTGACAAAAGGTCTGTAGGGGAGAGGGGTAAGGTTATTTTACGAACGAACGATGGGCATTTATTAATTGTTTTCTGTCACAAATATTTCATTAACTGCGAAAAAAGTGAGCCCTTTCATTTGCTCTTCGATATTTTTTCAACACTACTTCAAAGGCATTGACTTTATTCAACGTTAACGTCTCACGATGCAGATGTGATTACGGAGGGACATAGATTTCATAAATGCAAGGAGATTTATTTTTTCTCTTCTTCCTTTCAGAAGATTGCCGATTCAAAGTGGCCATAATACTTTGAGTAACGCAATTTAATACTTTGAGTAACAAAAGTCGACAGTAGGGGGATGACTATGATTTGAAGCTTTACAATCTATATAAACTTATTCAAACATATTTTTGTTCCATGGTGACTGTGCATATACTTTACACATTTGCAGAGACTAAAGATTTCAAACCGGTGCTTATTAGTCCTCCCCCCCCCCCTCCCTTTGGTTACACCTGCTCCATTCTCTCTCATTTTTGCAAGCTGTATGTGAAGATTTTCGCTCAAAGTTTGTGAAGATTCGATGAGATTGATGGGCTCTCAGTCTTATTTTGGAGGTTGCCTGGAAAGTTCCATCCAAGTATCCACATTTCGTTAATAATTCAGCTTTAGGGAATTCTCTTCCTGAATTCCACCATAATGTTGCTACTGTACCACTCCAGAGCCTTACGGCAGCCATGGACCCCTTCTGTTCGCAGAGCACTCCATGCTTCAAGTTCTAATGCACTTGTGAAGCGGAAGAAGCGTTATTATAGCCAGTTCTTCCTCTCATTTGTGAAAGGCGTTCTGCCCCTCTGTGTGGCAAGAAAAAGAGAAATTGCCACTAGGCCGGGGAAATTCTGGCACGCTTGGCGCACACGTGCATACTTAACGACTTCCTGAGGCTATCTTGCCATGGTTATGTTTATGCGTATAAACATCATAAAAAGTACAAAGTATCACTCAAATATTTCAAAGATAAGAAAATTGCATTGCTAAATATATTCCTTGAAACAATTTTCCTGGAACATCTGCTACACTGAAATGCCCTGAGCTTCCAGGGTCTTCGCCCCCGGATCCTCACCTGGGCATTGCGCTCCTGGACCCTACCAGGGGCCATATAAGGGCACCTTGGAGCACACCCGTTAAGGGATTTTTCCTTTGCGTGTACATTTTGGCCCCTGCTTGTTAAAATGTTCTGCAGCCACTGACCTAACCGACCAGTCATTTACCCCAACCCCATTTAAAACCTCTAGACACGCCACTGCGAAATCCGACGAGAGAGGGAATTTTCTTCTTTTCGATGTTATATTTGTATAAGGACGAATGAAATAAAGTAGACGTATCATGTTAAGCAGAAAAGTAAACGTTCACGAATGGAAACAGTGTGTAAAACTGACTAGCCCAGACTTACAAATAGCTGGCTTTAATAATCCATTCTGAGTGTACAGACCGAAAATACAATTATTCTACTGTCATGCTGTCCATCTCCTGAATATAGAAACACGGCATCTCCAGGATGATTTCCACAAAACGTGAAGCAGTCAGCAGCAAAATTAATATTTCACGGGGGGAGAGCCATGTAAAGATATATGGCCCTGACTGGGGGTCGTTTGCACCCCTTTGTGATGCCAGTGAGTTGTAAGGAGGATAGAGAAAAGACTGGCTGGAGGAAGGACTGCTTACAAACAATATATCATGGATGATGTGTTTCTTAAAACGGAAAATACAAATGTCCAATAAATGTTAATGAATTCATTTATAAAATAGTATGCATGGAGAACAAATGGCATTCTTTTACAGGTAAGAACAGACTACCAAATCTGACATATTTCTATTTTTTCTGTTTTAGCATTACCCGGATGATGGAAAACCGGCAGCTCGTCTAAGACATAAATTAATACATTCAACACGTAGGTTTACTACCTGCTCTCGAGGTTAGGCGGCCCCACGCCTGCAAGGACAATGGTGAGTTACATGACTTCCAACATGAAACAAATGAAGGCTGGCCTCGGAACAATGATATCACTTTACCTAACGTTGAAGCAACATAGCGAGAGGCAGAAGATCGTCCGCTTACACACACCACGACATTGTCCAACTATTGGGCACTGAACCGAACAACGTTTTTCTGTTTATTTCTTTGGGAAAAGAGAAAGAGTCCTGCGAGTTGACAGGTATGCGCAAATAGCAATTATGTTGTACTAATCAGAACTGATCATTTTAACAAACAATATGGACTTCTCGGTTTATGAAAGTAACTTTGATAGATTCCTGCAGGGGCCATCCTTGTATGGAGAGAATCAAGGCTGCAGTTATGACGTAAGTTATGACTTTAGAAACTACACGGACGAGGAGATAGAAGAATTTCATCCACCTCCCCATAAAATAATCATTTATCTCTACGTTTTGCCTGTGGTCCTTTCGCTTGGAGTTTTCAGCAACAGTGCATTCATTTTCGTTATTATTCGATTGAAACGGATGAGAACCATCACAAACTTCTATCTGGTGAATTTAGCGATTGCCGATATATCGTACCTTCTAATCGGAACTACCGAAAAGTTAGTAAGAACACTTTCTTCGCCGATTGATACCGATCAAGGAATGTTTTCACGATGGTCTTGCATTGTAATTTATTCTCTTTTAGACACTACATCTTTTGCGTCCCTTTTTCTTGTATCCTTGGTGACTCTTGAGAAATTTTACGCCGTTTGCTTCCCTCTAAAACATCGACGAGTCACCGGACAGGGACGTACCGTCAAACTTGTGATATTTTGTTGGGTATTAGCGTGTGCTTTTGCTTGTTCTCTTATGCCCAGTTACTGGTTGATAATATACGCTTGCACAACGTGGCCTGACCGAGAAAGATACTCTGATTACCCTAGTCGGATTGGAGCATGCTGGCCAGTGAGCGATTTCGCGATGAATTCAGCCTACGGTATGCAGACAATACCGTTCTTCTTAGCTCTTCTACCGAACACGGTGATGTACATCAAGATCGTTGGCACCTTAAATAGTCGAGTGGCGACTAGCAGTGAGATGAACAGTTCGAGAGAGCAAAATCTGCGAATGCGTAACATGGTAGCCAGGATGTTGGTAGCTAATGGAACTTTATTTTTTGCATTGGCATCGCCTTTTCATATTTTGTCTTTTATAATCATGATAATTTCATTAAGTTCTCCTAAACTCGATCATCTCTATGACGGTATCGACACCGCCATTCCGGTGTGTCAACTTCTGCTTTATATGAACTCTGCTGTTAATCCTGTGGTGTACAGTGTAACGAACTCACGATATCGCAAAGCTTACTTGGACGCAGTAAAATCGTTGAGACGAAAACGCACTAAACACAATGGAAACTCTTCTCTTCCTGTTAATAATTTGAGTCATTCGGATCCAACGTAGACGACGGTACATACATTATCGTCATTTTACGTTATGGGCTAAATGATTATGTGAAAGTCACAGTGATTAGCCCCCATACAGGTACTTGTAGAAAAATGGGGTGGGAGGCATACGGTACACTTTAAAAAACGGTGTTTATGAATTAAACCAGGAGCGCCTAACCAGTAGATCGCGGTCTACTGGTAGACCGCGGACTGATCCCAAGTCGACCGCGAGGGGTGTAGGAAAAAATGAAAAAAATAGTTTTTCTATGTGTAACTGTATGACAGTGTATGTTTTGTAGATCTCGGGAGGGTGGCTACTTGAAAAGTAGATCTTGGGTCAAAAAAGGTTGGGCACCCCTGAATTAAACATTTTTCTAAACACAGTTTTGCTTCGACTTTGTAAACATGTTTAGATGCTAAACACACGTCTCTAATTCCTGAACATTCTGTTTCAAAACACGTTTAATTGCTAACCATTTAGTGTTTAATCGCTAAACATGTTTAGAATTTAAACGTGTTTACAAAGTGGGGGAAAAATAAGTGTTCAATTGCTAAACACGTTTTTAGAGTGTACATTTCAAATTAACAAGTAAATTTAAAGGTAAACTACTTCTGAGTTTGAATTGATGTATTCAGAAGGGATATTTGTTGCTATAGACATTCAAGATAATTCTTTGGTTTATATTTATGATACAATATTTCCATACTCTAAAACATCACGACGGATCAACTTGTAAAGGAAACACAAGAAGACAAGACTGCTTAAATCGTTTCAGCAAAAATTGCCAAAAGCTTTAGAAAATGATTATTTTTGTCCTTCCTAACCAATATATATATATATATATATATATATATATATATATATATATATATATATATATATATATATATATATATATATATATATATATATATATATATATATATATATATATATATATATATATATAATTCCAGTTGGGTTATATTGCTTTCAGATTTGGTACGGATTTTCGAAGAAACGGAACTAGATCTATTGATTTACTTTGCTATAAAAGAAATCAATTTTCCTTTTATTTCTTCACTGCTAAGGCTAGTCCCCTTACATGTATAGTGTTTCTTATGTAAACCATAATATATCACGTCATATGTTGATACAGCAAGTTCCAGTCTATCACTCCCTAACTTTGGGCATTTTGTTGTTGTTGTTGTTGTTGTTGTTGTTGTTGTTGTTGTTGTTGTTGTTGTTGTTGTTGATGATGATGTTTTGTAGGCAAATTGTAACATTAAATTTTTTTCTCACTGCTTCAGCTTGTGGCGTAGTGTAAAAGGTATATGAATTTGACGGACGACGAACTTGGTAGTGTTACACTTGTAGCAGAATATATTATAGAGATGTACCATGTAGATATTCGTTTTGGGCGAACTATCCGGCTGAATAGTAAGAAAAGTAGCTCCGGTTCCGGCCGAATAAGAAATAAGACAGAATCTGTCTCAGAATAGCCCAAATGGTTCTTTAAGAGTATGTGGACATGCAACTGCTTGGTAACCAAAAGAGCTGTTAGTCAACACTTTTACTCTAGATTAACCCCCCCCCCCCCCTGATGAAAATTACGTTGGCATTCTTTTATATATTTTGCCTTTTTCAATATGCACCTCTTAAAAGATTGAACTTTTAGACATGAATCGTTACAAAATCATGCGAAGAATTGTAGTATGCAGCCTTGCACAGTGTCAGTTTGCTTGTAATTGCCGGTGTGAAGTGTAGCCGTTATTTAAATAGCTATGCAAATGCCACTTCAACAATAAATCCCTGGAAGCAAAGCAACGTTAAAACTTATTGAAATGACGGATGAAATCAAATAAATGATTGCATAAGGAACATTTGGTGAGTTCCTTTCTCTACGTCACAGATATGCGTTTATTCTCATTTTTTGAGTAAATCATAGCTGCCTTGCAAGAAGATCAATAATTCGTGGATTTTGACCGAAACTATAGCCGTTTTGAAACGTTTCAACCTTTTTTACATCAAATTTACAGGAATTACAATAAAATATCTACGGTCCTTTAAAGAGAATAAGCAGTCACGTTTATTTTGAAGCATCAGCTAAATCATGCAAGGTTCCTCTCACTTCCTGTACAAGTGAATTTCATATTTCCGAACGTGAATATTGACACATGCTTTTAAAAGAGCCATCATAAATTAGGATACCAGGGTATATTTATTTGAATTCAAGTGACTGCATTGTCCCTTTAAGATGTTGGAAGTGTCGCAAATTAGACATTAGGGTTTACACCATGGACAATTTCAAAGATGATTTATCCCCAGTCACAATTTAAAAACGCTTGGGTCAAGTTGACACCAAAAAGTGTCAAGAAGGAATTTACTAAATTGTTTTATTAAAATATTGATCCAATTTAGTTCAGTTTGACTCAATTTGGGCCAAATATTGATTTAAAACTTTTAGTTCCCTCGTGACCAATGTGTATTTTAAGTAATAAAGGATGGCTTATATAGAAACGAACCTTTTTCGTAATTGTGCAAGGTGGACCAATCACACCATCAGTAAACTTCTGTAATTGTGAGGTTTGATGAAAGATTGTTTCACTTTAAGATCTTTACACGACATAGATGTAATACATTGAACTAGGGCCGTCGGAGGGGAGGGATGATGTAGTCCAACAATGTTAAGTTTGAAGCTTTTTGTCTTAAATCGTTCAAAATTACCCTAGAAAATGTCAAAAATTCTGGAACTGAATGGATCAGCCTCCCATCTCGGAAACCTTCCAACGGCGCTGAGAACATTGCCGTCCCTAAATCCTTTAAAAGTCTTAACAGTCCTATACATGTAAAGCTATAATATTTATAAATTGTGTATATGGACAAAGATTCGTAATGCTTCCATTCACATTAAGGCAGTGCTATAGAGAGGTCTTGCATAGGGTCACCGGATGACGGCATCATACAGGAGTCCCATATACTAATGCGTACATGTACATACTTATTGGAGCTCGTCCTTGGTATACTGAAGAGTTTTTAGTCTCCGGTGTAGTCAGGTGGTAGACCTCGATAAACTGAGAACCAAAAGGAAAACTCCCTAAGATGTAGGCCTATTCTGAAATAAAAAACGTCTCAATTCCCTGTTGTCATTTTCAATGAAAATAATCTGGGACGTAGTTATTCAGACTAGTTTAATGGTCTCGATCGTTACATTCCTCGAGCGGATCCGCAATAATACTCACCCCAACATCTAGGCTTCAAAAGCCAAGAAAGGAAGAAGTTGACAAGAAAAATATATTATTTTATTTCTTATCTTATTTCTTATATTCTTCACAACAACAAGAAATAAAATAATATCCTATATCCTTTTCATGTAGCCGGATTTCAAGGAAAATCCTGCAAAATGCAGTTCAGGTCGGACTGCTGGGACCAAAAACTTTAAATTTCCCTCATACTCGGGTATTTCTGGCATATAAAACACTTAATTACCTTCCTCTCTCTAAAAATAGGTATTATTTTCGTTATACGTGACTTCGCTTTGGAAAGGCGGAGATTAGGAAAACACACTCGTTGCTCATGTTACTAATTGACCATGTGCGTGCGGTAATATTAAACTAGGAATACACAGTTAAAGAATAAAACCATGTTTTAAAGCCACACATTGCTTTCTTGAATTCCATCTTTACTATCACAGAAATGATGAGCTGTATTCTCCTGTTAGATTTCCCGTCTCGTAATTTAAACAGGTTTAGAAGAGGTTTCAGTGACGTCAATGACAAGCGAACATACAGTATAGGCCCTGTTATGCTCGAGTTTCTACACATGGCCTCAGTACAAAACACTTGACTCGTGCAAGTATGTACCGTATGTGAATTGTACCACCTAACTCAGTTTGCAAGAAAACCGGAGGAGAGAGCTTTCACTAATTTGCGTCTATGAAGGAAAAACTAGTATTCAATAACACAACGAAGTGAGGTTCAATCATAGAAATTAAAGGGAGAACGCTAACATAGTGTATTTGCTGCATGTTTTATCAGAAAGCCCATAGGCTTAGTGATTCCTTGTTGAAAGAATGTGATTTGTTACACTGAGGTTCATCCCTCACATCTATACTTCTTGACTATATCATTTTTACGATGTTTTCACAATTTGACCTCTGCTGAGCTATGACCTTTGAACCCCAAAAAAGTGAATAACAAAACAATGAAAAAAGACATACCTTTAGGAGGGATTCGTACCCGGACCATCTGCGTGAGAAACCGAGCTCTAATCCACTACTACGCCATCAAAAAACTCGTTAAGCGTATGGTATTTTTAATCATGCTATAGTCACAGCATTCTTTTCACGTGTTCATAATTAGGTACCGTAAATTAAATTTGTATGATTACTATAACAGTTATACTGTGAAAAAATAAATATTGTTCTCTTTAACTTTGTCGACCGCGTAGAGCATCCGCCTCTCGCGCGGAAGGCCCGGGTTCGATTCCCAGGTCGAGTCATACCAAAGACTCTAAAAATGGAACCTACTGCCGTTGTGCGTGATGCTCCGCATAAGCAATGGAGTAGGGAAAACAAGCCAGTGAGCCACAACTGGAAAAAAGGCCGTGGACGGCTCGACTTGAACCAATAGGTTGGAAACTGTGCCGTAAAACTCCATTGAACTAACTTTAAAGTTGGAATGATGAAAAATTCACTCTAACTTTTCGTAAGTCGCGAAACGTCGGACACAATTTCGAGGTACCACACCCACTATCTATTTAGTTTACCAGGTTTTCGTAGTTTCGCTTGCGGTGACCTCACATGACCTTCGACCTCCAACCTCCAACAAACAAATAGGGTTTCCGCTCTCTTAAAATAACACATATATACCAAGTATAAGTATCCGTCATTCCTGTCTTGAAATATCGTGTTTTTTCAAGGTTTTCGGTTTTTGACCTCTGACGGCCTCAAACGACCTTTAAACTCCACTGAAAGCAGTTGGATTCTTTCTTTCAATATGATAAATTTATATACCAAGTATAAAGATTGTCCGTCATTGCTATCTTGAGATATCGTGTTTAAACGCAATTTTCAGAATTTAGTGTTTCCACCTCCGGTGACCTTAGATAACCTTTGACCTTCACCAAATTCAATACTGTTTATCTTTGACTATAACGCATCCACATGCCAAGTGATGAAAACATCCATGCTTCCTAACTTGAGATATCGTGTTTACTAGGTTTTCGGTTTTTGACCTATGGTGACCTCACATTACCTTCGACCTCCGCAAAAAACAATAGGGATCTTTCCGTTAATACGATAATTCTATACCCCAACTATGAAAATTATCCATCATTGTTGAAATATAGTGTTTACGAGCCAAGCGCCACAAGCACACATACTCACATCTCCCTCGTGATTGCATAGATTCCTTTTGCCTTTAGCAAGGAGTCAAAAAGTGAACCCACGAAAAAGTGAGGGCGCTCCCCCTCCCGTACGGCAAAAAGCTAGATGATTGGTGCTTTCCCATACGTCCAGTGTGCATTCAAATTGGAAAGTTGAATGCCATTTCATCCATTTTGCGAAAGACTGGGAGAAAATTTTCACCACAGAGATAAGTCATGCTGCCTTAAGTATTTTGTTATATACTCCTTACTTGAAAACTTGTAGTTTCTCCTCTAATAATTGGGGAAAAGTAACGACTCAGTGGTTGCATTGAGCACCGTTGCTTTGTTACCGTTCAGAGAGTTACATGAGTGGCTTCAGTCCAGATGGCATGACGTCATTCTCATTTAGTTTCACTTCTATAGGTTCAACTCCTGTAGTACTATCAGGGACTAAACCAATAACATTGCCTGAAACGGCCCCGTAGATGTCTCGGATATCAATCATTTTTAGTCTTGTGAATTTGGATTGAACACTTTCTTGTAACCTTTAATATCCCTTGCTTGCTCGCAAGATGAGGAAAGTGATCGCTAAAGGAATCTTGGCTTTCACGTATATTTCCAGGACAGCAGGAACGTTTTTAAGATGGGGGAGGGGTAGGAGAGGTATAGCGCATAGATTTCCACAGCCTAGTCCTTCAGTGAACAGGGCTGGGTATTATTACGGTACGTTTCACAAGCTTTCATAGTGAATCTTATAGGAACCCTACGGCCTATTTAAACACCATGCGACAGACTCGTCTTTGAAATTGTACTATCAGCAGATCAGGGGTTTGATATTGGAAGGAAAAGCAACTGGAATTTTTATTTCGTTCCAGCGTGAGGAGATAATCATTTTTTGTGACGAGTTTTGAGGAAATCATTGCATGACAATGCTTCCAATTAGCCCATTACTTATGTATCACTTTCTACAGTTACCAAAAATGTGAGAAATTGTAGTTTTTATGGCCAGGGTTGTATATGATCAATACTAATGGTAAAATAGTGTCTGGTCACGAATTTGAAATAAATGATTTTAATCATTACTTACCCTATCATTGCCATTTCAGTTGTGCATGTGTCAGGCAGTCAGGTGTGCAGAATATCTTAGTTTGACCACTTACCGTCAAAATGTGAGTAAATCTCAACAGGTGTGCGAAAAATCATGAATTTTGTTTACCAACTCAATAGGCCCCTTTAAGTGATTATTCGATTTTTTGGCGTTCATTTCTTTTGTCTATAACTAGCAGCGGGTAGTTCGTGTCCTTTGCAACCCAGTGAAGTGCAACCTAGTTCCTCCCCGCCGCTGTTTTCTTGACAAGTGAGATAGCTTGTGACACTGGTTTGATATCTTGCTGGTTGCACGGACCGTCCAGTAAGCTGGTCCTAAACTGGTAGAACGACTCCCTGCAATAAGCACCCACTAAACTGAAAAAGTCTGTCTATTGTTACAAAAATTACTGATAATAACAATCATGTCATATGCAAATCACAGAAGAAGTAGAAGCTAAACTTTGTCGTTACGTTTCAATCCATTTCCGCCTTCTTTTGCAATTTCCTGACGGCGTATCCATGTTCAAAAGACAACTCGGGAATGAAACCGGTATTGTTACGAGCGTCAAAACGCGCTAAAAGGGAAAATGGTTTGAAATAAAAGCCCTGTTTATGTGATCATACATTTGTTCAATTATCCTACGTTTCCATGACGATATGTATGCACGGGCAATTGTATGATCGTGTACGTAGGTCTACTACATTGCGTTCCCAACGAACTTGAACGACATCCAACCTGTATGACAGTATTTAAATTTTGAAGGGCATGAGTAGTTGCCTCAAAATTTTTTGAAACAACAGCTGTATTCTCACAAATATCCTCTTATTTCCCTTCCAAATATCTTTTATATTTCAGAACATAAATATTGCATTTTCCAATTAAATCAAGGAATTGCTCGGCGTCAATTTCAAAGTTCAATAAGAAAAACAATGTCACGTGATTCTCAAGAGCCAATAATGAAACAGGATAACTGGGTACACTTATCCAAAATTGGGGTGACTGCATTTTCCCTTTAAGTTGCATGTTTCATCTTCCCAACAAAGGTTGCAAACATTTGGGTCTTTTTTCTTCATTCGTGCATAATGTGCGGTCACTTGAACGTTTAAAAGAAATCATAAGGAAAGTTCATCTGAAAATGACAGTCGTCGGTCTATTTGAACCTAAGAAGTTTAGAATTTAATTTTATCGCGTATGAACATCATGTATACTGCGCGATGCTGCCAATTCGAACAGGAAATCTGTGAATCAATCGCCACACATTTTATAACGATTTTAATGGACAAATGGACTCCCGGATTGTGTAGACAGGCCTAAAAGCGGCTGGCAATGCTTAAAGGAATGTGAACAACTTCCCGATGTTATTTCATGAAAATCTTTCATGATTTATGGGGCCGAACAAAATTACTTCTTACTATTAGTGGTTAAGTACGCTGTAAGTAGTTATTCTGCATGAACTGAACAGTTCAGTAACAAAAATATTGTACAGAGCCATTCATGAATTAGGATGCCAGGGTACACTAATTCAAATTGGGGTGACTGCATTTCCCTTTAAACACTGTAAAAGGGAGTTGCTATCATCATTCTGTCTGTATCATGGTTCACTACATCGAGGGTTCACTAGACCAAAGATCTGCTTGACAGAGAATCCACTTTGGATTATATGTGAGGTAGGTTTAAAAGTCTGGTTAGGTACAGATCTGGATTAGGATAAGGGTTAATCTCGGGAAGGATTAAGGTTTAGTTAGGATAAGGGTTAGGATTAAGTTTAGCGTTAGAATCTTCCGTCTGGTGAACCTTCGACCTAGTGAACCGTCCTCACGCACTCCTACCCTCACACCAAACAAACGACTTTCACTTCAATACAACTGAAAGAAAGGCCCAAGTAGCATGTAAAGTACTATAGATATTGACCATGGTCCCTGCTAGCCCAGTCTCACTCTGTATTGAAGAATCTTCCGTCTGGTGAACCTTCGACCTAGTGAACCCTGTCCTCACGCACTCCTACCCTCACACCAAACAAATGACTTTCACTTCAATACAACTGAAAGAAAGGAACAAGTAGCATGTAAAGTACTATAGATACTGACCATGGTCCCTGCTAGCCCAGTCTTACTCTGTATTGTTCATTCGAAGAAAATAAAAGATGCAATTCAAAAAATGTTTAAATTTAAATGCTTATATATTTATTTTACAAACCTTGAAAAAGCATGGTAAAGTTTTGTCATAACTATGTTACACTGATGCTACTTTTTTATGGATATGCAAAATAAGTTTTGTTTACAAGGCATAGTATAAAAATGAAACAAATTTAACCCTCTTACCTCTTATAAACATAACTACAGATTAGATGCACACATAACACCTCAACAAATTTATGTAGAAATGATGCTATTAGCAAGCCCCTTCCTTAGTAGCCTACATAGCATCTCTCTATGGTTTCTGACACAATGGACTACCATGCACTGGTTTTTCATAGCAATGGGCTGAAAAACCTTGTCTGCTCCAAGGGCTTCTCCCTTCAGGGTTACTTACAAAGGGTACAGTTACAATAAACGGATAAAGGAAGACAAGGTTTGTTGGAGCTACCACCGACACAATACATAGGTTACATTTGACATTAAAAGAATTTTACAGACGCTGTAAGGTCAGCTAAGTAACTACTTACACATTACCAAGTTTGATGTCTCTCTTTGCTTTCCTAATCAACATTTAATTTTATTTATATTTGATTCATTTTACATATCGGCAAGAAGATCAAAAAGGCAATGGAGAACATTTCTAACAATGCTTCTCAAACCCTACTTGACATATCTGTACAGATGTAAACCATTATACCACACAAACATACCAAATAATTGGATCCAATGAGTTTAGGTCGGATCATTCCACATCAGGCATTAATTCTTGCATGTATTACCGTCAAGAGCGCAAACAAAACTGCACAATTGAAGAAAATTCTTTTTCTCTTCTCTCTCTCTCTTAAAATCTCAACTGAAATTGCAAATCATCCTACATACCTGCTGTAGCAAAGACCGGACATCAATGCAAGATAAGCAAAATTTTCTAAAACCTTTACAATTTTAATCCCCTTAGTTCCCTCCCCATGCCATCTTCCAAGCTCACTAGCCATTTTAATTGAGATTTAATTCCACCAAACTGCACAGAAATATCCCTTGGGTAAACCAGCTAATCTTGTTGCAGTCCTCCAATCTCTTCCCCCAAACTCACCTTCCACAATACCAAAGACTCAACATATTGATTTGAAACTCTGAGCAAAAAGTGACCTTTTCTCCTCTTTACTTTCTTTCTCCTCCATAATAAGGAATTCCAAATTGAAACACGACTGTCAGGTGTATAGAATCCAACCTGCTGAGCACCTTCCGAGATCTTTAGGGGAAGACAGATGACGGCAAATATATAAGGGAAGCCTACCAAAGATAGTTTCTATTTCACTTAGCAATGTCCACAATTCTAGTGTATTGTACACTATCCCCTTTCAATGGCTATGCCTGTACAAAACCTCTCAAGTAACAACAGACCCACACCATGCACAGTTTGTCCTGGTATAACGAGCACTAACGTACTCAAGAATCTGTTGGCCTGCATAAAATTGCAATTTAAGCATCCAAATCAGATGTTTTCCTTTACCTGTGTCCTTTTTGCCTAGATATTTGCAAACAATCTAAATTTTTTATTTTCTCCATGGCTGTCAACATTTATTAAATTTATAAAACACTTGGCCATCCACAAAGCTAATATGGCAGACAAGTAATCTGTTTTTCATAGGACACATTAAAAATGACAGTTGAAACCAAGGCTCTCCATCCACAAAAGAATCCTGAAAAACTACAGCAGTCTAACTTACATTGTTTTGTAAGTTTTAGCCCTAAAGAGAAGCTATTTTTATTTCTTCCTTCTTATTTTATTATATTTTTATGGTCAAATTTTTGCATATCAAAACAGTATTGGTTGCATACACAGCTTTTCAGGGAAAGATGGTTGACAGTAAACACCAGAAGTGAATGCTATCTCCATAACAAATATTTTGTAATCTTTTGGGAAAGACAAAAGATGCAGATTAATAGAAATATCTTTGGGACATTAATGAACGATGATACCTAGGTTAGATAGGAAATATATGTGATACCGCTTACACATATCTGTAGTATGAAGGTAAACCTAGCACCATTATTGAAAAATTAAATAGTTAAAGAGCAAAAGCCATTCTAGATAGGAAACACTTTTGGCATCAAATTATGCTACAAGGAAGATAACTGCATACTATACATAAAATATCTATGAAAGCATTACAAAGATGAAAACATACCCCTCATAAACTCTGTTGAAGTATTCCTAAAATATAAATAGCATTACAGCAATCCATTATTGAATTTTAAACTCTTTTGCTTCATTTTTCATAAAAAAATAAATAAAGTAAAGAAAATCATAGACCGTATGTACAAAGCAACAAATTTTTAGTTTTCATTAAACAAATGAAGATTTATCTATTACGTGACAGAAGGTGGAGACTTATCTCTCCATCTCTGAACTCCTCTCATAAAGGTCAATTTGTGCATTCCCTTATAAACTACTCCCCTCAATCAGTGTTCACACTAAGGTGTACAACTGTGCTATTGCCCCACCTGTGTCGGATGATCCCACAAAAAACTTCCAGAGGGGAAATCAGTCAGTTGTACAACAGAAACGCCTTCATTGGACCCTTTTCCAACTAGCAATTACAAAGGATTGTGGGACAGAGTTTTGGTACTCGTCATTTTTGGCCACAGTAAAACGCCACTGACAAATAAGAAGATGCATACAAACTCCTTTGTAGATGCTACTCGAAAAAGGGTCTATGTAAATAAAATAAAAAAATTTCTACAAAACTGAAAAAATCCAGCTGATACATATTTGAAGAACAGGAGATTCTCTCCTTTGATTTTATTTTCTAATGTGAACACTGCCCTCAATCCAACCCAAATTCTTTTCAATATATCCACAGCTGATGCTGAACACACACACTGATCTTTGCATTACACAAGGAAATAATGTACAGGCACTTTAACCATCACAGGCCTCAGACAGACTTTTTTAAAATAGAAACGTCTTTTATTTGCCGTCCCCCTTCAACAGTTCAACAGACTGCTCAAGTACTTTCCTATGAGTGTGGAATAGCAAAGTTTTGAAAGACATCCTGATTTAGCCAAAAAAGAACAACTGCATTAAGACACTCTTTACACTTGGTGCTTCTGTTCCAAGGGGAGTAATGGAGGCCTGGGGGCCTTCTGGAGATTTTTTTTTGTCAGGTACACTAATTCCTCTTAACAACTTCCCATATTTTGGAATGTGGCCACATTTGCCCTCAGACATGCTTCTGGCCCTTTGAAGAAGTTCTTTAAAAGCTTAGCTTAGTTCACTTTAGCTCTGGGCTATGAAGCCCATTTAAGGCATGGACCCTGTCAGGTAGATAAGTAGAATAAGGACAAACACCACGACATCCCCAATTCTTTTCTAAGCATGTTCTAAGTACCCCCCCACCCACCCACCCACCCACCACAAACATCCTCTGCATGTGACCACCACTTAACACCCCATCCAACGGCTGAGAGTATATTCATAGTCTTTAACCACTTTATTGAGCAAAGTTAGTAGTGGATGTCCAATATTCTGCACCACAGACTGTCCACAGCTATGCTGGACAAGACATGGAGGGAAAAGGCTCATCAGAAAATTATATGCACCCTCACCACATGGGCCAATTAGAAACCCCTCGGCACCACTGCAAATAGCTGAACATGGAATTACAGTTAGATGAGGTTTTACGGCTCAGTCAGCTAAACATGGAATTCATTTTCAAGCAAATTTTCAAGTTATTTGACCTAGAAACCTTTAAACTGCAAGGCACATTAGCCAACATCCATTTACCACTTATCTGCCTATCCAAAGTAACAGAGAAATAATGAGTTGGGTCTTGAACCTTCATTTTCAACAAATGAATGAGTTACTTTTTCTGGGGTCATGTTTCCCCAGATAAATAACACTGTGTCTTGAGTCAATTAAGAAAACAGATGGTAATGACTAAAACTAGATCACAGAATGGAGACATGACAGGGAAATTGGCAAGAGGTGTACAGAATTATTTTTAGTACAAGAGCCACTAAACATGATCTTTCCCTGTAAAACCAGGCTTCTGCAATAACGTGGCAAACAGGTGATTGAACATATATACATAAACACACCTTACACCAAGTGTGGACTCTGGCTGTTTTTCTCAGATGTCATTTGTTGACAACTCTAAGCACCCCCTGCAGGCTATTTTCTCCCACCAGAAATTGCCTCTGAGAAACAACATATTCCATCTAACAGCGCAGAATCACTATTAGTGTCAATGCAGTGAGCCTATTATATCCTCAATAATTATCAATCTTGATGTCTGATCAAACCTTCAGCTACAGAATACTGACTTTCTGTCATGTTTCTTACAGAGATTAAATTTTCATTGATGAATTTTATTTCCTTAATTTTTATTCAAGTTCCAAAAACTTCATGCCATGTGAAACCTTTCTGCTTAACATCATATATCTGCAGCTTTTTTTCCACTGAGGTCTTATTCTTTAAGCAATGCTGGCTCAAAAAGGTCTCCATCAGTCACATAATTTTATTCTTCAAGTTGGTTTAGAATCACAGGATGGTGCTAAATCTTGTTTTACCATCTTACTACTATCTCTTTTAAAGTTTTTGTTACTGCTATGTGGCCACAGTATACTGTTACTGCTATGTCTTTACAAAAACTGTTCCTGCTGTGTTTCATCAGTACACTGTTACATCTCTGCAGTACACGGCCATTGCTACTTCTCTACAACACATTGTTACTATTATGTCTTCAGCATTTCAGTACACTGCTGCTGCTATGTCCCTGCATTACATTGTTACTGCTGTCTCTACAGTGCACTGTTGCTGATGTGTCTGTACAGTATGCTGTATTAAACTGCTATGTACTTTGCTGTTACTGCTGTTTCTCTACAGTTTACATAACTGTGTCCTGAGATTTGCTATTTGCATGCTTACTTGCATCATGCACTTCATTCTTTGCTGCAAGCAAACATACTGTGTGCAACTGAAGTCTGCAATCAGTTTGAAAGAGGTTATGACTTTACTCTTAGTACTTAATTACCACACAGACTATAATACCACCAATCGGAAAGACAGATAAAATCAGTGTTCCACATCATACTTCAGAATAGCAAACTTTTCTGAGTCACCACTGGTCCCAGAATGGAATAAAAAAATTACATGATAAAAAAGATGAAATGCTTCATCCAAAGATCACACTTCACCCATATTAAGCAGCCCTCCCTCAATCTCAAAAGAGATCTTCTTATATGATTCCATACAGTAACAGAGCCATTACTTATTGTCAGACTGAACACATCTGGGTACAACAATCTGTAACTCCATGTATTCTAAAATTTTTGTTTGCTTCTCAACTTTCTCCTTTTTTATTGTTTAACATCCTCCTCTTGAAAGCAATGACAAAATGGACTTCATCTTCAGAACATTCTGTCTGACAATTTGATAATATTAAACCCAATCAAAGAGCTCCAAACCAGGACTTCAAAGTGGCCAGCAAACAAGAAATACTGGAGCAAAATATTTTTCATCCTTCAAAAAATTATTTCCCCTGGCAAGTGAAATTTTCTAAAAAATGTTCATCTTAACTGGTATAAAACAATGGCCATTATTTAACTTATCAAATTAAAGTTGATGACAACAATGCACAAATTCTTTCCAAGCTGGTAATGGAAGATACCAAACTTAATCCAAGTATTAAAATCTGACAAGTTAAAACATTCATACAGACCCATCAATGTCAGACAAATTTTAACCTATCACCACACTTTCATCACAAGTACAGTTCTCTCCACCTTCACCTGTGTGTCAAGCTTAAAATCACAGCATATCTACAACTTTTTGATGTTGAAAGTTGATGTCTTAACCAAGTTACCGGAAACCTCTCCTTGTGGGTCTTGCACTATACACCTCAAGACCTAAAGACTTCCAGCTGATTTCAGCCATTTGACCATCACCGCCTGATCATTCCTGGCCTGCATCTGTGCAATTCATGACAGATTCAACAATCGCACAATTACTAGACACTGTACATTCTAGGTGTGTGCTATAAGTCTAATCCAGCAGTCATTTCTGAGAGAGACATCATTTGTTTTCCTTTCCCCTTTCCAGCTTTCTTCAAACCATTTTCATAGTTCATTTCTGCATCGATAGCTTCCCCCATTAACTGGTTCCCCACCCTAGATCTTGACCGCTCCAGTCGTCTCCTATCTCCTATAGACAAAGAGGAAGTGAGACAAGAAATTAAAGCAAACATTTATTTAAAAATTGCCTTTCAGACAAGGGCTTAATAATTCTTGTATTGAAGAAGAAGCCACACAGTAAGATACTCATAATGTGTCAATACACAATTGTTCCAAAATATTCCAGTGCTGACTTCACATATCATGAACAAAGTATAATATGAACTGGAGTATTTGCAACCTTAATTGACACTTATTCTACAGTATTCACAATGACTCCACATATCAAACTATACGTTAAGCACAAATTACTTTTAAACCATGGTAACACCGCTTTGTTCCAACTTCTCTACGTTCCTGCACACATAAGCCTAATACTCTCACCCTAACCTAACCCTTATCCTAACACTGACCTTCAGTACACTTGCCAGAATACAGGGAAATCAGAACAAAGAGACATCCAAACAGAAAGCATCCCATACTCACCTATAAACTGATATAATTTTAGAGTACATCCCGAGTACAAACTATGCTTTTGTTTCCATCAAGAATTACAAACTGTTGCTAAAAAAAGACACAAGCTCACACAAAATGTCACAACTTTTCTAAAATTAATGATGGATTTTCATTAGATACCAGATTATACCAGAAATGCCATTTTGAAGATGTTAGACAGCCGTTTAATCAAAGTAAGAGTCAAAGTTAGTATTACTTTGACTTGGCAACACCTTTATTTTCTCATTTAATAGCTCTTTTCCTCCAGTTTAAGAGAAGACAATTCTTTCGATAAATCTTAGTTGTTTGATGACAAGGCTTCACCTGACAACATTCACACTACACGACTAATGTGGAAGAATTATTACATACATCAATAAACTCTCCTTACTAGCTCATTTAGCATTCCAAATTCATCAAGTTCATACAACAACCTTTGTCCTCCTCTGAATGGTCATTGCCACCTTCAAAGTGCCTACTAGATATGTACAAATCATTTGCCACTGTATCTAGTTCAGGTTTACAGCTCCAAAATACAGAGTTCATCAATAATCCCCCAAATTCATGTTGTTACAGAAGCAGCCACAATACCCCATATTTGCCCTCTGTAACAATGCTACATAGTATCACTGTAAACAAGTTTCACCTCTTTGTTTTCAAATCAAACTAAAACAATAGACCTTATGCACTGATGTCACATGACATCATGTAAGAGGGTAAACAATTCAGGACACTGTAGACTTTGCACATGCACACAGTAGACTTATGCACACAGTAGACTTATGCACACAGTAGACTTATGCACAAATCCAACCGGTACACAAATCAGGTGTCTGAATTTGGTGGTGTAAGTTGCAATGATACATGCTCACCTCCAGCCAATGGTTCTGTTCTGTGACTTCATATGCATAAGGTCTATATGATAAGAGCTTCCTCTTAACTGAATCGATTGCAGTATTGGTAAACCACTGATAACTGGTCAAGGACTTACTGCTTAGCAATCATCTTTTGTGTATCAGAAGAGTTTAAGCAAAATATTAAGTTTTGATAAGTTTACCAGAAAATTTGCACTCGATTCATATGAGTGGTTCTAAAGATATTAGCGGGTCAATTCTCATTTTTAATCCAAAGTTTTCTTGAAGCAAACACTGGTAACATCACAGCCACACAGTAATCAACACTGCAATGATATTCTTTAAACTAAACAGCCAATTTCTCCTCCATAATCTTCATGAGTAAACTCATATCCCTATCTTTTTCAAGGTTAAAATAATCAATTCAAAAACAAAGTAAAAACATTTCTCATCAATGTGAAGAGATGATATCACTCCAGCTTGCTTAAACTTCACTTTGTGAAACAAATGTAATAACTTCACCTGCTAATATCTTGAGAACCACAAATAGAAACTGAGTGAGAATTTCGACCAGAACTCTTTACATTTATTTCATCTTTCACATATCAAAACTAAATTTTTGCTTTATCCTGTCCTTATGATAACAAACACATATCATTTCACTTATGCCCATGGATGGAATCAGCATATTATGGTATACTATTAGAGAATGAAACACCCCCTCACCCAATTAAAGTTGTCCATAAATACATTATCATTTAAAATTATTTAAGTTTTCATGTAAGAATTATTTATATTTGAAATAATAACACAATGCTGCACTATCTGCTCAGCTCCAACAAAACTTGAGTGGGTAAGTTTTGAAGCAGAGCTATGTTAAGCAGAAGCCCATTAGCAATTTTTTGGTGCAATGCAAAATAGATTCTGCCTTCACTACTTCAAAGAATAGTTAGAATTAATAACTCAAATATTTAATCATTCACTTTAACTTTATTGTAAATATAGACCTTATGCATATTATGTCACAGAGCAGAAAGGGCTCCCTTGTTTGGAGGATATCATTGCAAGTTACACCAACAAATGCAGACAGCTGATTTGTCAACCAATTGTTTAAGTCCACTACACGCGCTTGCAAAATCTACGCCATTTGTGCAAATGTGCTTCATTGTTTTCCTCCAAACTGCCATCGCATGACATCAATGCATAAGGTCTATAGACATTGAACAAAGCTGTGTTACTATTCAACTGATTTATTGCACAAACTGGTCAAGACAACATGAAAGAAGCTAAAGCATATGAGATTACCATTACAAAGCACACATTACGAGTTAACACATGACAGCATTACTGATTCACATAGGTTGCCCCCTGGTGTTATTGGGACAAACATGAACAATTAATACCACTGGCAACTTTAAACTGCTTCATAAAGCTGGATACAGGTTCAGTGTTTACATGAGGAAGCATAAACACATGGGATTCCCATCACCTGTTACACTAGCCTAATAATAAGCTAGCTTGTGATTTCAAAGAAAGCTAAAATAATTCAACACATGACTCCACACTGCAAAATGAAGAAGTTCCTCTCAAATATTTCCCAAAGGGGAGTGGAGATGATTTTTATTTCATTGGCTACTGTTATCAATGTGTGAGTGATAAAAAGGATAACTTCTGTCCTAAAGACTGACATCTCCAATGATGTTGGTTTATTTACATTCTCTATTTGTTCACTGTTGAAACATTAAGAGAAACCACTTACTTCAAGCAAAAATTAACAAAAAATGTACCCATTACGGTAGTTTAATGGATGTGTTAACAACATGAAGCCATCCAGACTGGTACCAAAGTTCCATGCCACCACTTAACTCCATTTATACCTAATGACTAATAATCATTCACATGCAACAGCACTTCCCTGTCAAATTGTAACTTCTTTAACAGTACTTCCACTTTTCTAGTCTCCTAGTAAATGCTGGAGGGGCTTTAATAGATAGTTCTTACGTGACGTCATAGGAGCTTTTCACGTGTATTATTTCAGCCATGTCTGAGGGCAACCCTGGCATGCATGTACAGGCTTGCCCTCAGACATGGAGGTTCCTAACCCCTAGCTGTGACGTCACTGAGAACTATCTATACAGCTAAAAAACTAAAGAGCGTGTCTCTAGAAGTAAGAGCCATGCAAATTTAAACTAAGGTTTAAGGTACAAAATCTTGATTAAGCGCACAATATGGTGAAAACACACTCAAAGACACTGTACAAAGAAATAAAAAAAGTCAGTCAAACACTTTCTTAGAAAGATACATCTTTAGAGCAACCTTAGAGGACTGTAGTGTCTTCAGCTGCCTAACGTTGACTGGGAGAGCATTCCACAGTCCAGGACCAGCTACGCTAAATGTACGATCAGCGAACGATTTGCAACTGGTGGAGGGAACTTCAAGAAGTGAAGATCTGGTGAAATATTTGGATGATTTGCAGACCAACAATTCAACCAAGTATGTAGGAGCCAGGTTGTGTAGGCATTTAAATACAAGTAGCAGAACTTTATATTCAGCACGGACAGGTAGGATATGCAAGTCTCTCAAGGCTTCTTTGGCACTGTCAAATTTTGACCTGCCTAGAACGACTTTGGGAGTAAGATTCTGACTCCTTTGCAGAGGCTTGATAGTTGAATCAGGAAGATTCACAAAGAGACCATTGCAATAATCCATATGAGAAAATATCACTGCACTGGCAACCTTAAAGCCGAATGCATATGGACGACAGAAAACGCAAAACATAACAGAAAATACATTTCCTGTTTTCTGACTTCCATGTGCATTGAAAAAAAACAGAAAACAGCGCTTTGAGAAACAAGCACTGCTTGTTTTGCAAAACAAGTGTTTAGCTAAACAAGTATTTTGCTATTTTTTATTTTTGTCCAAAGCACACGGACGTCAGTGTCAGAAAACACCAAATGTGTTTTCTGTTTCGTATTTCGCGTTTTCTGTTGTCCATGTGCGTTCGGCTTAAGACATGTTGCCCTGTCAAGATAGTGAGGAATCTTCTGTAAACTGAACAAAGACTACACAGCAGTCCATGATTTAGCAAGAATGTGATATTTTCGATTAAGAGTTTCGTCCAAATGTACCCCAAGCAGTTTAACACTGTTTGAGGGATTGACTGAAATATTGCCCATAGATAAGTTGCTAGTCATACTTTCGGGAGATGGCAACTGCTACCAAATATAACAAATTTAGATTTCTCATCATTCACTTTGAGACTGTTGCACTGCATCCACTGCTTTAACCTCTTTCAAAGTGAATGCGAGACCTTACATAGCTATTCACTCTGAACGCTCATCACCAGCCCTAAAACTAGTGTAAATACTGTGGTCACCAGCATAACCAATAAGCATTTGTTCTTTCTTAACACATGTGAACTAACTATGAATGTGAGGACACATGACTCAATATAGAATCAAAATGTATGCACTAATGCAGTACAAGCATAATAACAATCATACCATGCTCATTAAGTTAGTTAGGTCATACTTGTAACAAGCAATCATACAAATGAAAAAGTTTAATTTTACTTACACCTAAAGCCCTTAGACTACCACTTGGTAACACCCATATTGTTACCTAAAAATGTGTCATATGATTTTTCAGTGTGAAATGCTATCCTTCCATTTTTATAAAAAAATATTTTTCTTCACTTAAAGATAAGCCGTGGGCTGCTAATGAAGGCTTTCAGTACTAGGAATACTAATGTAATTCATTTTACAGATTATAGAGGAGATACTGCCTCTCCTTTTTTTAAAATTTGTTTTTGCTCAGTTGAAGTGTAAGTTAAGGCTGTTAATGAGGCTTGAAGTACTCTGGAAGCTAATGTAATTCATCTGACAGGTAATACAAGAGATACTATTTGTACAATGTTCATGTAACAATGCCATGGGGGCAATATTGGGTTCACATGTAAATTATTGCCTACTTATTAAAAAATTTCCCTTTTAATTTCAAAGTCAATAGAAATATATTTTTACGAAAGAAACATGTAGAACAGTGAAAATTAAATTATATGGAAGGTGACAATATATTGTTCTGCAATAATGTCTATTAAATACAATGTGTATAGGTACGGGAGATATACAGCAAAACATGTTTAACATCGCTAGAAATTTTAGTTAGCCACCACCATTTCTAAAAGATATCAATCTATATGACACAGGGCTTATACAACCTGATGAACTAAATAGGAAGACTACAAAGGAAAGTTTTTACTTAAAACAGAATCTTACAAAGATGTAATTTAAGAATACAGGGTAAACATAAAAGATTAGTTAAAATGTCTGAAAGTAAATAAGAAATGAATATTTGGACAAATTTCAACGGAAAATACAGCCCTTCCCTGTACATTTTTAGCGAAAGCATGGAGGATGTCACTGTAAATGGACACGCAAAGAAAGAAGACACACACTGATAAAAAAGGAGCTAGACATCTTAAGTTATCAAGAGAAGCAGGCGAGCATGCCATGCATCAAGGTATGCATACATTGCAGGGGATGCTTTATCGACACATACCACTTAAAACTTGACACAAACATAGGTACTGAATTACTGCCACAACTCTGCAGAGAACAAAACCAAGAATGCGACACACACATATGTATCTTTTCATCTAGAATATTCTGGAGTAAAGCTGTTTGCCTTTAAAATAAAATGTCAGTACAGAGTAAGAGAAATGTACATTTATATATCTACGATCAATGGACTACCTTTTTCAGACTATTCTTACTGAGCTGGACTAGACTATATTAGAGGTATTTATGTATAGCAAACCATAACAGCTGCGTAAGTCAGTTAAGATCACATTATTACTTTACAACAGCTGCAAATTCAAGGCTGGGGATACCACACCTCAGACAGTATCTTTCTTCAGTAATATCTATATACCTATCAGCAACCTTTTCTCCTAGGGCTTCCGAAAATCCTTTCCTTCTCTCATATCTGTCTGCATCCAAAACCACTGAGATCAAATGATAAATACAAGTATCTCCCAAAAACCAGCGTTCTTTCCTTTGACTGCTTGAATACCTCAAGTTTAGGGGACACCACCTACCTTTGAGTCCACGGATACTACCAAATGGTGCAAATTTCTCAATCCACTCTCTCCTCCCCTTCCCCCCCCCCCTTCAAACAATAATGTGTGGGGTTCTTCTGCAACTCTCCCACATAAGTACATTTTCACTTTTCCATGTTGTAACTTTCTAAGCATTTGCAGCATTCAGTACATTCTGAAATATGCTTTCATTGGAAAGGTATGAAGGCACTTACGACAGTCCCTGATAAAGTATACACCTGTTACTGAGTTAAGCCATTAAGTGCAATACCCTTCTTCAATCAAAAGGAAAACGTATCAATCTGTGGCACAATACAGTTTACAAAAGTCTATTTTTGTAAAACTGACCTCTCAAAAACATTTCAATGTCAACCTGCACCCACAAAAAGACCATTGCTTGGATCTTATTTGTTGTATATTTAAAGTCACATCACATTTCCCACCATTAAACTGCTCTTTTCCTCAAAACTTCCTGAAGAAGTTGAAAAATAGAAGCATTCTGGTTTGTCTTACCAATTTACAATTATTTCTTTCCCACTGGGTACAACAAATCTGGAGGCCTGTTGTCCAGATAAACACAACAGTAAAATAAAACACAGGTTTCTCTTACCTCCTGCCCTGGGAGTTCGTTTCTTAGCCTTGTCGGGTCGATTGAAAGCTTGACCACTTTGAAGAGCTTCCAACAAGTTGTCCATGACACCCTTCTGATCTCCGTCTTTAAGAAGAAAGAAACAAAGTAAGTTGGATGTGATAAATTATTCACATGATTCTCTGTAAGTCATCAAACTGTGATCATTGCATTAAACTGCCAAGTTACACTATTACTTGACAAGAAAGAGGGCTTTTTCAATTAATTTGGATTGTAGAAAGAGTGGGATTGTGACATATAAAACCTAAAGCTGTCAAATCCTGTAAAATTTCAGCAAGATATGTGAATCACTTGCTGGGAAAACATGCTGCTGAAGACAAAATTACACAGATAGGAGACCTAACAACAGAAAAGTAAGGCTACAAGGACAATGAATATATAATATATAAGCACAGAACCTGACTGATGGACAAGCCAGCAGCGAGAAAGAGAGAAAAACACAAACAAACGTTCAGACTGAGACAGAGAGACTGACAGACAGACAATACCTACCCATTGTCATATCCAGAAGCTGTTTGTTCTTCTTCCTCTCCTGTTTTTCTTTGGCTGCCTTTTCCTTGGCTTCTTTGAGTTTCTTCTGTTTTTCTTCCGCTTCTAGCCTCTTCTGGTTTTCTTCTTTAGATTGCTGGAGGTACAAGTTGGCCAAAGAAGTAACCTTCAGATAAGTTGGCACTTTTAAACCTTTGATGAACACTGCTTTCACAGTCAATATCATAAGGTCATTTATATTAAATAATAAAGTATTGAGCAATAACACAATCCCTGTCTTAAAAAGAAGTAAAAACAAACTGAAACACTCTGCTATTTGTTCAAAATTTAACTTTTTTTAATTTCTCTAGTTATAAACTAGGCATACTAAGACATTTCATCTGCAGAGAAAGTAAGTTGGAACCTTGATCTGTAACCTAAAAATTGTTGACAAAAAGCAATGCTGCTCACTTGTTTCGTCAGAATCAGCATCAAATGCAAGAAGATTACTAATTTATCTAAACTTTTCTTTCTTGTATATGAAATTGCTCACATCTTGAAGGGTGTTATTTTTGTTATTTTATCGGTTCAAAACATTACTACGACTCAACATTTACAATAAGTAAATGTCCTACCATTAGGTACTAATAGCATGTGCCACTTAGACACAGTTCTCTGGTACTCACGTCAAATTAATGAAAGTTTTACTGCATGCTTCACATTTAACCCTGTCTTCCTCACATACATACTTCATTCTACCTCTTATCAATACCTCAGGGGAAATAACTGCATTAAAATAGAACTTAACTTATATGAAACTAGACTAAGCACAGTAAATCATAACCTGAAACAACACTAATCCTAAAATGAAACAAAGCTACTTAATCGCTTATACTAGGCTAGAAAAAGAAAATTTTTCCTAGGATTTAGTCAAATTTCCCACAAATTTTTACTTCTTTATAAGTGCAAGAAGCCAGATTTCCCTTAAAATGCTAAAATTTCCCACCAAATACCCAAATTTCCTAAGCTTCCCAGATTCCCAGTTTTCTTCCACCAATAATGTGCCCATACAAGCATGGCATGAAATTTCCAAAAAATAAACAGGTCTGTTGAATTTCCAAAAAATAAACAGGTCTGTTGCATACCAGATAATCACTAAGGAATGTCTTGATCTGTTGGAAAAACTCTTCAAAACTTGTCTTTTTCTTGTCAAAGCAAAAGAATTCTGACAATTCTGAGAACAAATCCTTCATCTTTGCAAACATTGCTTTAAGTGTATCGTATTCTTCCTTGGCTATAACAACAAATTTGTGAATGTATCTGTCAAGGAAAATCAACACAAGTATGATTTCATTAGGAAACAAGGAGACGGAACATTGCAAAGCATCTGTCAAAGTTACAAAACTACTTATCATAATGATATTAATACTTTGCTAGCTTGATACTACACAGGGTACAGACTCTCCTGGAAAGAGAACTAATAATTTAACACATTTCTCTGCCTAATAGCTACAATGAAGTGAATTACCTGTTGTTTCCATATGAAACATAGCCCTACCTGCTAAAACTGTCTAATGGTTAAACAGATGCTTGTATCCTTTTAGGGTTGTAGCTCTTAGGAACAAAGCACTTCATCTGAGTTCTGAGTGAGATAAGCTCACAAGATTACCATCACTGGGAGAAGGCCACCCTCTCCCAAGCACTGAGGGCCATACTGGGTGGCACTTACATCCAGTTTTCATGACTTTTAAGTGAATGAGAGTGTAATACCCAGAATGTTATGTCAGTCTTTCATTAGATAACTCCCTAACTACTAGTAGCAACTGTCTGCTGGGTTCATCAAGTGGGATGGAGTGCCATTAGCAACAAGTGGGGGGGGGGGAGGGAGGAGGGGTTAAATTCAAAGCCTTTTCATGGTGAGTCACAAGCATTTTAACTATGCCATCTCCATGAAACTTTCCATGAATTTTTACTGAGTGACATTACAACATACACAAGATTATCTGATGAAAAAAATCTGCTGATATGAAAACCATACTCCACTATTTCAGTGTCAACACAAATAATCTGTAACATTAGGCAGCTGGAGACAATTTTCAGAATAACTGAATTGTGGTCAAAACCATATAAAGATGTACAGAAGTGAAATATGAAACATTGAAAAGAACTTTATAAAAATATATTAAAATAGTACAATTTCGAAGAAATTTTTTTTAGAAGAACCAAAACTATCACTGAGACACAAAAAAGGATATATCCATGACTTCTTTGAACTTATCATTGTCAGCACTTGGTTTGAAAACTTTGAGGTTAGTTTCCAATTCATTGAGTTGTTTTTCCATCCCCGATAAATTTCCTTGGACGACATCTTCTGAAACTGTGGAGCAAAAACGAAAGTAGCAATCAAGATTAGGACTGCACTTTCCAAACCTGCTCAAGTGTCTCTGAGATAAGCTGAACATGGTTTATAATTTGAAAAAATGACCAAATGACCAAAAGATTCTAAACTCATAGTAGCCAAAAGGCAGGAAACCTGTGCCTCAAAAGTGGGTTTAAAACCTATCTGAATTCCAAAAGGAGATGGGGACACCCATCCATCATAGCTTGTATGCCATTGTACTATGGTCAATCCAATTAATTCTCCAGGTAAAGGGGTATGCATATTGATAAAATAAGGCCAACTTACTCCAAAATTTGAAATATCTAAGAAAGTCATTTATGATTTTGGTTTGAAAAGAAAGCTTAGACTGTGCTTTGTTCACTGTACCAAAATTCCAGTATTGGCTAACAAGTACCTGAGATACCCACAACCACACACCTCCCCTACCCCCTCCAGGATAATTTCCACCTGGAAGATTCGACCCTGAGACAAGTGCCACTACACAATTACACACACCAACGATAATTTCTCCTCAGACAAATTTCCCCCACCAGCAAATTTTGAATTGTCCTGTGTGAGAAATTTCTGGCAGAAATTGTGCGGGTGTAAATTGTCTAGTTTGGGAATTTTTCCGAATGATTTGTCCAAGGGGAATTGTATGGATGGGCACTGTCCAGGAGGGGGTTGTCCAGGAACTGATTTACCACGGTGCCTCACAAAGCCATGTTGTATCGGACAACTATCTTACAGACTTGCTATTTGTAGCCATTGTACTTGGTCTGTAAGTTGCTCTAATCTCTTTGTCCCTAGGCTCTTTTCTAAACTATGAGGATGATTTTTTTCCTTTACAGCTCCCAAGCTCTGGAATAATTTGCCAGTTGATATCTGCACTTGTGATACCCTTTTTGCTTTACGAAGAAGTTAGAAACTTTTTTCTCGCCTTTATTATTGGCATGTTCAATTATGCATTGTTTATATTCTTAAGCTCATTTTCAGTTATCTTTTAATTCTGCACCCTTTTGTTTTTGTCCTTGCTTGTTTTCATGTGTTGCTTTTACCTTGTACAGTGCCTTTAAACATCTCCCACTGTAGATGGCACTTTATAAATCATTTGATAATAAACAGATATAAGTATAGGAAAACTCTGTTTATCCAAACCCAAACCCTGTTAATCTGAACTGGGATCCCCCAATTTTACCAGAGTAATATTCAAGACAATTAGGGTAGTATCTACCAAATTTTCAGTGCATTACAAGGCAAACCTCAATGCAAGTTTCAGCAGAAAGATACTAAATTTTCCTGGGTCTTAAACAGTCACGGTACGATGTCACAAAGTTTAAAACAGTACGCATCTTGGCATGGAAAACAATAGGTAACGCATTGTCAAATCTGGAAGAAAAATTGTACGCCTTTGCTCTGAAATCCTTGCTAGGAGACATGAGTTGGTATGGGCTTGATATCCCACATATAACTTATGTGAGGATAGTTAAGGACCTAGCTTCAGTAACTTTGCACAGCAAGTATGATAGTGGGCTTCATACCTAGAAATAATTACTGTAGGCCTTACAAATATATTGCAGATGGCTATTAGGAGGGTCTTCTAAACATATATCTCTGATATGCTTGGAAATTATGCCGACTTAATACTCTCAATACCTCTCAAGATCATTAGAGCTCTCTTCAACACATGCACACATTTAGGGTGCACAAAGCACTGGCCATTCAGGAGATTGTAAGCTGGAATTTGGGGAATAAAATCTCAGGGTTTAGAAGTCACAAAATTTTTTGTCATATCATCTGTTACAAAAAGTAATAACTAAATATTTCTGGCTTTTTTTTTTTTGTAATATGGCTAACCATTTCACAGTTATTCGGGAAATGTTTCGGCACACGTTGTTCGGGACCCAATGTACCATACTTGAAGCCAAAACTTGAAACCCAATTTATAGGAAATTTTACATTATCCAAACTACCTTTGGTTCTGATGTGTTCAGATAAACAGGGTTTATTATAGATCCATAAATCAAGAACCAAGTGATTATGTATTTATGGATGTAAGGCTGACCAAATCCTATTTAAACAAGAAAACAAATACTCCATAGACTTCCATAATGCAACTAATTGAACCTCAGTTCATTGTGCAATGAGAACATGCCTTAAATTTGTTCCCCTTTACGTTTCATAAAGCCTCTTCCAAGCTTACTTGAAAGCACTTGTGACAAGGTCAATGAAGCTTACCCCTAGCTGCCTTTTCCACGTGAGTTAACTCATCTGCGAAATCCGCAATATCTGGAAATTTTTTCTGTACAGTCTCCGCCAAAAAGTTCAGGAAGGTTATTTTGTTGTCGACAGATTTGGTATTCCTAAGCTGCGATTCATAAATATGAAATTCTGGTAAAAATTGGGCAGTAACTTGCTATATATTATGACATCATTATCTTCCATCTTTCAAATTCAGCTTGAGCATTGATTTAAAAATTACACTCTGCCTCTTAGAACAGTTTAATTGATGTGTCGTCAGCAACTTAAGACTGTAAGAATACAAACTAAGGGACAAATAAACCATTCAACCTTCAAATACCCCTGCCCTTCCCCACCCTATTCTTTGACATACTTCCTTAAAAATGACTTTGAGAGAAAGCCTCTATTCACACAGTCCCAGGGAATTATTCAAAAGTCAAGACACTTTCACACAAAGAATAATTTTTAGTTTTTCATGTTTGAAAAATTTTAAAACAATTATCATTTGCGCTAATGAAAATAGGAGAAACAAAAGAGAGTCTAGAAAGGTGGACTGAAGAGTTCAAAGCCCATTTAAATTAGTAACTATAACAAACAAAGATCACAGATGTTTCGTAAATTTCAAGACTGGAAAGTTAATAACATTATGTAATTAAGTCTGCAAAACGTCACATTGCTTTCTTTCATTACTAAAGCGACAAATTTTGAAATTCTTCTCACCTTGGTTAAATATTCCAAGTCAAACCCTAACGATCTTTCATTCCTGCTCCCTGCATTCATGTAATTTCCAAATAAAAGAATCAACTCCAGAATCCGGTGGAATTTTTTGCCATTTCTCAGTTCTTCACAGCCTTTGATCCCGATCACAATGTCCTGATTAATGAAGTTGAAACATTAAACAATAATTTCCTACATGCAAAACTTCAAAAAAAAAAACCCCAGTTACCAGGAAGAACATTCACAGCAGAGTTACTCAACCCTCCAGACTAAGGGAACCACTTCCTTACAGACAAAACATTTTGCAGGTCACCCCACATATGGCCTATATACAGCCTAAGTGTTTTGGCAATCCACCATATTTCTGGTGGACCACAGATGGTGTAAAAATGGTCACAACAACTTCATCAGTGGTCCAACACAGCTTCAGTATCCCCAAGTGTTCCCTTGATTGACTGATTGATTGAATTTATTCAGCTAAAATCTATACATGTAAGTGGTACAAACATAATATAAAAGATCACCTCGAGTGATAGCACTTAATTCCAATGTGATCCTACGAATAAATACAATAGAATAAACAAATACAGAAGAACAGACATGAAGTTTGAGCTACTGTACATGCAAAACAAAATGAAAACACACAAACTAGTCAACACCACCCCATCCTTCACCAGCAAGGTTAGACCATAAATATTTCTTAACATTCACTTTGAAGGAGGCAAGAGTGCTGCACTGCTGAAGCCTCAGTATCTCAATGTTACTGTTTATAATATAAACAACATGCAGTTTTGGCATATATTGAGATTCTGACCTTCAAAATGAACACTGTTGAAGTGTGATAAAATAAAACATTTGATGGTAACTTACAGGTTTTATATCCCCAACAATTTCTTTAAACTTCATTTTAAAGCTCATTGAATTTAATCTTGGCACTAGCCTCCTGATGCTGCCTAACTGTAAATAAAATAAAAAGAATTTAAAAGTTAAAATTATCAGAAAATCAGTTTTAAGTGAGACTTAGGATTTGTAACATTTACTCATAAATCATGCAAATAATGAAAGAAGACAGAATAAAGTGTGAATAAAAGTTACCTTTGTACCTAATAGGTTTGAGAAATATTAGCAACCCCATAAAATAAAAGAGACAAACAATAACCAGTTTAATACAGGGGCCTATTCATCTGAAGAACCATCAAGCAAATTCATACCTTTAAACACCCCCCCCCCCCTGCCCAGCTACAACCATTATAATTCAACCTCTTCACCAGACAGCTCCAAGCCTAAACAGTACACAACTACTCCACATTAACAGGTTCCTACACATCTGAGAAACTTAGGCACCATGTCAAACTGTCAAGCTGCAGCTCCCCCCAGCCAAGCTGCAGCAGCTGCAGCCACACTTTGTTGTTATACACATTACAATAGAAGTATTATAAAATTAACCCCACTGTAGTAATTGTGTAATGTGTGTAGCAACAAAGCATGGCTGCAGCCCCTGCATCTTTGCTGAGGCAACTGCAGCCTGAGGTTTATAGAACGGTGCCTTAATTCAAGATATTTTCAAGACCAAGAGGGCATTCTCCCAGACTGACAAAAAAAAAATATACATATGATTAAAAGAAAAATGATTTCACTTGTTTTACCCATTTTCACACTGTGAGTACATACAACAAAAAGATTTTAAGTACAGTAAGTTGAGGTTTTTAGTTTTTAACCCATATAGTGATTTTTCCACACCGATAACCTAAACCTCAAGGCCTTTGAAGACCATACCAAACCAGAAAGCCAAAAGGCTTCGTGATTCCTTGCCGAAAGGGGGGTGCTTTGTTACACTGAGGTTCATCCATCAAATTTACACTTCTCTTCTACATCAATTGTTATGATGTGGTCACAATTTGACCCCTGCTCACATCAGCTCATGTCACATGACCTTTAAACCGAAACTTGAATAACCACAAAAAAATGAAAAAAAAAAAAAAATAAAACGTATGAGAAGGGATTTATCTGTGCTTCCTCCCTTGTAATGACATGTTTACAAAGTTTCAGTTTTTGACCTCTGGTGACCTCAAAGGGCTTGTGACCTCCACAAAAAACAACAGGGTTTTTCCTCACACCATAACACATCCACATACTTAATATGAAATCTATCCAAGCTTCCTAACTTGAGATACTGTGTAAACAAGGTTTTCAGACTTTGACCCCCAGTGACCCCAGACGACCTTTGACCTCCACCAAAAATAAGAGAAATCTTCCTCTCACCATACCACATCCACATACTTGGTATGAAATCTATCCAAGCTTCCTACCTTGAAATATCGTGTAAACAAGGTTTTCAGACTTTGACCCCCCGGTGACCCCAGATGACCTTTGACCTCCACCAAAAACAATAGGGTTCTTCCTCTTACCATAACACATCTACATACCAAGCATGAAATCTATCCAAGCTTTCTAACTTGAGATATCGTGTAAACAAGGTTTCAGATTTTGACCCCAGTGACCCCAGATGACCTTTGACCTCCACCAAAAATGATAGGGTTCTTCCTCTCACCACAACGCATCTACATACCAAGCATGAAATCTATCCAAGCTTTCTAACTTGAGATATTGTGTAAACAAGGTTTTCAGATTTTGACCCCTGGTGACCCCCGATGACCTTTGAACTCCACCAAAAACAATAGGGTTCTTTCTCTCACCACAACGCATCTACATACCAAGCATGAAATCTATAAAAGCTTTCTATCTTGAGATATTGTGTAAACAAGGTTTTCAGGTTTTGACCCCCGGTGACCCCAGATGACCTTTGACCTCCACCAAAAACAATAGGGTTCTTCCTCTCACCACAACGCATCTACATACCAAGCATACAATCTATCCAAGCTTTCTAACTTGAGATATTGTGTAAACAAGGTTTTCAGATTTTGACCCCCGGTGACCCCAGATGACCTTTGACCTCCACCAAAAACAATAGGGTTCTTCCTCTCACCACAAAGCATCTACATACCACGCATGAAATCTATCCAAGCTTTCTAACTTGAGATATCGTGTAAACAAGGTTTTCAGATTTTGACCCCCGGTGACCCCAGATGACCTTTGACCTCCACCAAAAATGATAGGGTTCTTTCTCTCACCACAAAGCATCTACATACCAAGCATGAAATCTATCCAAGCTTTCTAACTTGAGATATCGTGTAAACAAGGTTTTCAGATTTTGACCCCCGGTGACCCCAGATGACCTTTGACCTCCACCAAAAATGATAGGGTTCTTTCTCTCACCACAAAGCATCTACATACCAAGCATGAAATCTATCCAAGCTTTCTAACTTGAGATATCGTGTAAACAAGGTTTTCAGATTTTGACCCCCCGGTGACCCCAGATGACCTTTGACCTCCACCAAAAACGATAGGGTTCTTTCTCTCACCACAACACATCTACATACCACGCATGAAATCTATCCAAGCTTTCTAACTTGAGATATCGTGTAAACAAGGTTTTCAGATTTTGACCCCTGGTGACCCCAGATGACCTTTGACCTCCACCAAAAACGATAGGGTTCTTTCTCTCACCACAATGCATCTACATACCAAGCATGAAATCTATCCAAGCTTTCTACCTTGAGATATCGTGTAAACAAGGTTTTCAGATTTTGACCCCCGGTGACCCCAGATGACCTTTGACCTCCACCAAAAACAATAGGGTTCTTCCTCTCACCACAACGCATCTACATACCAAGCATATAATCTATCCAAGCTTTCTAACTTGAGATATTGTGTAAACAAGGTTTTCAGATTTTGACCCCAGTGACCCCAGATGACCTTTGACCTCCACCAAAAACAATAGGGTTCTTCCTCTCAATATGGGCCATTTATGTACCAAGTTTGAGAACTGTCCAACTTTCCCTTCTTGAGATATCGTGTAAACAAGCTAAGGCGTCACATACGCACACACACACACACACACACACACACACACGACATCACCATCGCATAGATTCCTTGCCTGCCTTCGGCAAGGAATCAAAAAGAAACTTCCAGACTTTTCCAGTTTTCCTTATACTGCAGGGGCCCTGATTAACAGCAAACAACCTGAACAGTTTCACTTTCTGGTGAGTGGTTTTCTACGAACTCACACAAGCTGAACAAAACAGAAAGAATTTAAGTGTTCCTCAAGTTTGCAATTTCACAAATATATGTTACAAAGTTTGACTAGGTAATCTCAATGGTCAAACTAACATTTTGCAAGATGTTCCTGTGCTGAGATATACAATTTTGAACTTAAAGTCACTTGAAAATGGTACATTACCCAATAATTTGTGAAGTCACTCTTGTACAACTCAAATTATTGTCTTTGATTTTCCTTGTTTTTTCAAAAGCCACTAGAACTCACGCAAAATGTAATCACTGTATTACTGTTATAGAGAGACTTGAATGTACAAGCCCTCTCCTAACAACTTGCTATATGCCAGAAAAACAGTTCATTTCTTCCATGTTATGTAAACATTTTAATGTCAAAAGGAAACAAAAGGAGGTTATGTGAGTTGTTACAAGAAGAACATCACAAATTATTTTGCAATTGACTATTTCAAAGTAAGCGAATAAATTTCATCATTTTATATCTCAACAATGGAATAAGCTGTGAAGATAGGAGTTAATGAACGAGATTAACTTTCCAACCTCTGAAATATACATTCGTGTAATTGTAGACTTTAGGTACACTTCAAAACAAGCAAACATACTACAACACTCACCCAGAATTTGAGTGAGTTAACATTTTCACTAAAATCCTCACATTATCAAACAAAAATAATTTGGGTACATTAACACTTCTTTTGCAGCTAAAACAAGTTAAAATTACTACCTACATTGTGAGGCAATACTTGATCACCCATATCTAAGAGAAAGCTGCCTTCGTAAGCAGCAACGTGCAATCTTTCTGAGCTTTTATTCTTTTTATGAACACCAATTCTACAGGACCAGAAAGCTACTGGGGTTGGTAGAAGGACTATAGGCTTCGCTATACGAGCAGATGCAGCAAAGATCTTACAGTCATCTTTCTCTCCAGGCCCAAGAGGCCAAATGACTGGACACTTAAGATCCTTCAACTGGGCAAAAATTCTTCATGATAATGGTTCAAAATGGAACAACTGAAAAGGGACAGGGTCTTTTTTTGACATTATGGACACTCATCACAGTACAAATAAAGCCTGCTACCTGGTTTCAAAGGAAAACCACTCCTAAGTGCACTCTACCTATTTCTTACCTTCACACAAAATTGCTCTGCCTCAATCATGTCGTTTTGCTCAGCTTTCAATTCAAATACTTTCGTGATATCTTCTTGTTCTGGCATGTTTTTCAAAAAGTTGGTTATGATAGCATCATCTAGGAATGTTTCATCTACTTCTAAGATTTTGCTTATGAATTCATCCTGAGAAGCCTTCAACGATCCCAAGAAAATGGCTAGAAGGAAAACATAATTACAAAATTTATATCAGAAACGGCTCAAACACTGTTCTTTATGGCAGTAGTGGTATCAGCTTTAACTTCATTTATGAAGAGTATATTTCTCAGCACTCAAACTGAGGAAAAGACCTATTCTAAACTCACTGTTCAAATTGAAAGCATGAATTTGTGAAAACTCTGGTAACTTGAACAATAGCTGCATGCTGATGCTATGCAACACTTTTTCACCCACCCAGAGCATATGACACTAACCCACAACAATATTTGTCCAAAGTGTACGATTCCCATGGAAATTTCACCAATCAGAACTAGAAATTTCACACACTATCACTTGCATATATTCCTCAAGGTCCTGGTTAATTGTGGCTCTACACAACCATCACATCCCTACTGACCATACAAAGAGGTGACCGAAATGAATCATTCCATCTCTGCAGTTCTCAATCAATGGTCTGAAATTAAGAGCCCAAGGTGGATCCCCATTCAGAGGATGGGGTAGGGGAGGGGGAGGTGAGGGCATGAAAGGATGTTAGAACTACTGAAAAAGCAAGGGTTTTGGGGGGCTGCAGTACCAGAAATACAATACTCCTGAGCTGAGGTCTGCCATTCAAAAGTGTTCTGGTCTGCTAAACGACTCAACCTTTGCATCCCTTAAAGGTCTGTCGACATGTAAACTCCCTGCAAATTTGATGTAAATAGCACAAATATTTTAAAAATGGTCACAATTCCCAGCAAAATCCATCAAATATTGAACCTTTTACAAGACAATTACTGTTTTTGCACTTACATCATGAATAAACATTATGGTACATATACAAATTTATGACACAGAAAGAGGGACTCATAAGATATGTGTAATGTTATTCCTTGTTTAACCTTCATTCCAACGACAGACTTTGTAATGTTTGCATACCTTTACATGTATATTTAAGAAGTAGCTATTGACTACTTCGAAAATGTCCACAAAACACCAAACTAGAAACCAGTTGCTAAGTTGTAAACAGATAATTTATTAAGGACTAGCAAAAGAAATATAGACCCTGTGCAACACTCCACATACAATGTTTAGATAGCTAACAAGAAATCCCAGAAATGGTCAAACTCTGAAGAGGTTTATCTTGAGAACAAGTAAAAGGATTTTTAAATGATTCCAACAGAGTTTTCATCAGGGGACCTTACTCTACCATTGTTGAGCAAAAAAGCTGTTCAAGTTAGTTTACATGTCCACAGATCTTTAAGATCTTAAACCATGGTGAGCTCACCAGGCTTCGACAAATTCTTTTTTCATTACTTGTCCATCGGGCTAGCTGTTCTCTTAGTCTACTTGTCCACATGAATATCTACTTGTTCACTCTTAATATGCCTTTAAACTCCTTTGGAGGAGACTGCACAAGGGTACTTGCCCGGCGGGCTATGATATTGAATAATGTACTTGTCCGAGTAGCTTTTTACTTGTCCCGGACTGTCGGGCGGGGGATTTGTTGAAGCCTGGAGCTCACACAACCATCATACTCTTGGTCTGTCTTACTACCATGCAGTCTACAAAGCACACAGATGAAGCAATTACCTGTACTGTGACTGCAACATGCTAACTAACTAGCTGACCATATGTTTTTGTGCATTACTACTACACAAGAACATATAGTATGCCTGGATATTGGATGCCCATTGCATGAAGGTCTCAAAAAGCTAATTAAATTGGTCAAACTTATCTGTGCCCCAACTAAATAAAGATGAGAAAAGTTTGCTATTTATTGTTGTACTTTTTGAGTGCTGAATATTGTAAGAATATAGTTAAGTAGTTTGAAATTGTTCAATTCATAATTATTTACGCTGCTGGCTTTACACATCAATGAAAAGACATGTTAAATCCAGAACGTAAGCAGGTTAGTTTAGAACTCACAGTCATATCAAGTGGGAGGGGAGCACTCCCCCACCGGCTTCCCTGGACCTACAGAATAATTGCCATTTTCCCATTTTCAGACAAAATATAAGCTATTGCACAGGCAAGCTTGTAACATTTTACATCAAAACTTTGGGAAAAAGTACTTACCCATGTTTTGAGCTGATTTACTATCCAAGACTTTTGCTTGTTTCACTTTTTTCTTCTTTTCTTCTGTTTCTCCGCCCTCACCCTTTCCACCTCCCATCTTCTTAGCTGTAGGAGGATAAATAAATAAGCAAATGAAACAAAACACATGTATACATATCATTTTGGTTTTCAAAAAGAGGAAGAAATCAGAGTCGCTCCCATGAATAATGACCTTTACAACATGATGGTAGCTTTGATCATAATTATTATCATGACAAGAATGACATCTCGATCCACAAAAATGGTTTTAGAGGCAAGATCAGAGGCAAGATCAAAGATGCAATTACAAATCTAACAAACAGTATAAAAAAGTTACGAAATCAAAGCAGACAATAAACCTAAAACATATAACAACCAGACAAAAAAAAAAACAAAAAACAAAAGGAGAAGATTAAGACTTAGTTACAAAACCTAGAAAAATACCAAAAAAAAAACTTCAGAATAAATCACAGATAATCAAAATTTGTAGGTGCTGTCCGGAGCCCTGGAAATCCTGACTCAAGGCTTTTTCAGGCCCTTAAGATGCAATTAAATATTACAAAACAGGAGAAGAAAACAGTAGAAACATCTTTACCTGGCTTGGAGGCAAAAGTTAAAGACAGCTCTTTCATAACATCCTCATTTTCTAGTTGTTCCTCTCGTACTTTGACCCAGAATGAATTCTTATTTAAATTTCTTGGTCCCAGCTACAATTTAAAGTAAAAGTATGACGAAATGTTATAAATGACAAATCAACCATTTCCAGATATCAATAAAACTTTGGCCAAGATGGTAATAGCTTTGTCCAGCTCAATCTGTGTTAGAATGCATCTAATGGGAAAATCTGGTCATTCCAACTTTATTAAGTATATCCTGATATCCTAATACCTGAATAGCCCTTTCAAAATCATGTGACATTTTTGAAACTGAACTGTTTTACTCATGCCGAATAAACCCTTGGTTCACCTTGACAACATGTCATATCTATATTCTGAAGTATGGTAAAAGATACGTGAAAGAGAAATAAGAAATTTGCAATATTTGGTTGATGTGTCAAATTATGTCTGGGGTGATTGCTTGCTCCTTTAAAGGGTGAATGTCCCACCCCAAAATGTATTGATGGTTAATTCCTAAAATTTGTCATATAAAATTACATTGACTGACACAAATACACCACAAATTCCCCAAAACTCCCAATTTCCAAACCTTTGCGTAGGGCAAGGTAAGAGAATGAGGGCTCTCCCTATATCCATCCCATCACGCTGATAACTTGCCAAAGGATTACCGCAGGTAAGTAGGGTTACATAATGTAAATAGGAGGTAAGTATCAGGGCTCCTAGATCCAAAGAATTGCTACAAATTTATATAAGCCGCTCTGACTGGTCAATTTCCGATGTACAGTGCCATAGGGAGGCAATAGGCCCATAGTCAAATTTCAGACACAACAGCAGTGATTTGCTGCCCCTTGTCACACCGGTTGGGCCCTACCAGGGCACAGACCTGCCAATCACCACTAGGTTCAGAAAGTGCTATTTCTGACCAGTACTGATTTCATATAACAGAGTGAACAAACCAGCAGTTTGTTGCTTCCTAGGATAAGTCCCTTTTTCCAGCCCTGCATGTTTCCTATCTCAATTACAAACTTCCACCAAGGCAATCACCTGCTTTACTTTGCTGAAGTATTCACCATAGTAACTGGGAATTTAAAAGTGGTGTGTATTTTCATTTCTACATTTGGAAAAAAAGTTTCCTTGAGAAAGGTATCTCCCCACCCTATTTGGTGTTTAGGACAACCTATGCCACAGATTATATTTGGGCCCTTGTAATGGACTCAAGAAAAGAGCTGTCAAAACTCCAGCACCCCTGAGCATAAACCCTGGATCAGGTACACAGTGTAGGGTTTGGAATGGGTTGGCAGAGCATTATATATCTTTAGCAATACAAATTTGACAATGGGCAGGAAAATATCCTAAAGAAGGAGCTACTATGAAGTAAGATTGGCTAAAAATGAGAATTTGAATTATTTGGGGGCAATGAGAAAATGCCCTTAAATCTGAATATTTATAATGGCATGAGTTAGTGTTAGATGAGGTTTTACTGCTCAGTTTCTGACCAACTGGTTTAAGTCGGTCTGGCCACGGCCTTTTTTCCAGTTGTGGCTCACAGGCTTGAACAATGACATGAACCAAAACTATTTCCAACTTACTTTCCTAACTGATGAATAGTCAGTAAAATTACAGAGGTTCATGTTTAATTACGTAAACTATTCCTCCAAAGAAAGAAAATGACAATGAGCCTCAGAAGGATATGAAAATTTGAGTTTGACTTGTGAAAATGAAAGTAGAGGAAAAGTATACACCCTGGGTGACAAGTAACACAACCCCACTGTTTGGTTGCTGACATATTACCATTCTTATATTTCAAAGGAAGCTTTCATTTTCTGCAAAACTTGACTTGTAAAAGGCTATTCTGAAAATTCAGGTCAGTTCTTGCAGATTATTCTTAATGTTCTACTTTACACTTTGTTTCAATTTCCTTCTACCCATGAGAATTATGTGTGCTGGCAGGTTTCCAATTTCAGAAATGCTGTAACCAATCTACACATTTTGAAGATCATATTTTGAAATGTTAGTAGTATCATTGATATAAGTAGAAACATAAAAGCTGCTAGAAGGACATTAGCCTGTGACATCATAACAGACTTGCCACAAGTCACCATGTTTAGAAAATTACAGCTCCCTAATGAGTGTTTAAAGTGGCATGATTTCGACACTTACAAAAAAAAATACAGGAATATACAATTAGTTGCATAGGGTTTGGGACATTACTCTTCTTTCTCTGTTTTAACATAATGAAACTGGTACCTTTTCCTTTTTCTGTCATTAGTCAAAAGCAAATTTCCAACTAAACCATCTTCACAGATGCCAGTCTAGTCATGTGGAAGTTATTCACCTCAGGATGATATCTATGACAAGTTCTACTGAATATTCATATGTGCATTTTTTTCTATACCGCTAAAGCCTACACAATACATCTCTATGACCACTCAAGAGATTTACAATAACAGACAATCATAAATGAGAGATTATTCATCATACAACGTCAAATACAATAAGTACCTGAAGGTGAGAGAAAAGCACCATGGAAGGTGCGTTTTTAGACTTGTTGTTTTTAATACAGACTGCAACTACAAACAATCGTCATCTACATTTTTGTGCTTGTGTTTTCCATCCTGCTTACTAATAGTAATAGACGTTACAGATCCTGTTTCCCTTTGGTATATCAGGACTCTACTATATTTACGGATATGAAGTACACATTCTGTCCTGCTTTTCAAATTGAAAGGACAGAATGAGTGAAAAAGAAAAGAGGATATTGTGCACAATGTCAGACAAGCCCACATTTTAATCTGCTCAAATAAGTCAGAATGTTCTTACATAATCAGACAGCTATTGAGTAACTTACTTTACTCCAATTAGCTCTCTTCATAGGGGTAGCAGGGACATATTTCTTCTTCTCCTTCATTCCAAATGGCAGAACAGCTGTGGGAGGTGATGGTGCACCTATTCCAGGTCCTCCAAACATTGGTACTCCACCAGGAGGTGGTGGTGGTGGTGGTCCTCCACCTGGAGGTGGAGGAGGAGGTGGTGGTCCACCTCCAGGAGGTGGTGGTGGAGGTGGTGGTCCTCCTCCTGGGGGTGGTGGTGGCGGTGGAGGAGGTGGGGGTCCACCACCAGGTGGTGGTGGAGGAGGTGGTGGTGGAGGGGCCCCTCCACCCGGTGGAGGAGGAGGGGGTGGGGGAGGAGGAGGAGCAGGACTAGCCTGTACTGGTTTAACAGGAGACACTACCATACCAGCTTTGGCCATGTTGAGCTGCATAAGAAATTGAAAGAATGTATGTTAATGTTCTGAAGCACTGAGCATCTTTATTTCAAATTGATGACAACAATAAAACTGGAACATCCTGCTTATACAATTGCTGTATTATCTATATACCAGAGAAGTTCAATCTGATAATCAATTTCAAAAATACACAGTCTTTGAAACAATTTTCTTACTAAATAGCAAAGACCACACTCAAGGAGTAAAGCTTAGGTAAAATAATCTGACACATTGTTAATAAATGCAAAGATTTCTTTTACAAAAGCACACATGGAATCTGCTGACATTCCACTTCACTAACCAATGATGAAGGTATAAAGTGAAGGATGTTCTTTTTTTTCTGAAGGAACTCAACTGGTTTTACATCTTCTCTACCTCATCGCTATGGACAGTCACAGATAAAAAAAAAACTGAATTTGCTAGCACACAAAATTTCATAAAAAAGGAAAAACAATCTCTTTTGTACACAAACCTTCTCCTCCATTTCTTTCACTTTTTCTTCATATTCTCTGACCTTCTTATTAGCTTGCTCTAGTTTTACTTCTGATTCTTGCCTAAGTGTCAACTCAGCTTCAAGCTATGGAAAAACAACCAAGAATATAATACACTGACAGATTCATCCATTGACATTTGACCTGAGCGACAATGACAAGCTCACTTCAATATTTGTCTTTTGACCTCTTGATTTATACTAAAGCAGGAGAATGGTTGCTTCCAATGCAGGGCAGTTTTTTTTCAACAAAAGAAAGCTTCCATATATGAGTTGGATCATCTTTTCCACTGGAGCAACACTTGTGCTGACAAACTGAAATGTCTCTGAATAAAATTTCTGGATATAATACTGCACACATGGCTGTTAAGAAATAAGCATCACTATTGACACCTGGTAAGCAGTTTAAAGGAGCTAATTGGATATCAATTATTTTTTGAAAAGTTTTGAAGGAAAGGATTGAATGACAATGCTTCTAATTAGCCTCATTAAGTCATTTATCACTTCATATAGTTACTGAAAATGTGAAAAATTGTAGGTTTTATGGGCCTAGGAGCTTGTAAATGGCAATGCTTGTCCAATCCCTTGATAGACCTGCCTTTCTTGAATATACAATATGTATGTACAGCTGAAGCCTTAATCACAACAGCTGTAAGTAAGAGGAGTTGCGAGCCTGTCAATCAAGTTGGCATAAGCTTCACTCATTGGTTGTCTTCGAACAGGGGATGCATATGATTAATACTTAATGTAAGATGCGTCTGGTTAGGAATTTGTAATAAATGAGTTCAATCGTTAATTACTTTTCATTGCCATTTTAGTTGTGTGTTAGATGAGCAGAATCTCTTAGTCTGACTATTTACCACCAAGATGTGAGTAAATTCAACAGGTGTGACAAAAAATTGGTACACTTCATAAAGCAACTCAATAAGCCCCTTTAAAGAAAGACCAATCACCAATCACCTTTCAAGGAATTTGTGTTTATCAACCATAACCTTGAATTCAATATCCAGTTACTAAGTACTTTTCACATCAAGCCCTTTCTCTGCATCTGCTATCAACATGGTGTGTAACATCTTTGACAAGAGAAGAAGTGTTCTTCATTTGTATACAAATTTAAAACTAAAAGTTTTGCAACTCTAAATCAAAACTTTCTTTCAACTTTATATTAAAGGTGTTCGATTATAAAACTAGATGAAAGAGCAAAACAAAACAAAAATGTTCTTTAACTGCATGTTGAAATGAATGTTTTCGAAGACATGTATAGTGCTTCTTTTACCTTAAACTCAAAATCAGAGCTGCCAGTTACTATACCTGAAAAGTTGCTTTCATTACGGTCTTACGGAATATGGTCAAGAATAGCAAAAGTATGCACCTAGCCTGAACAGTCAGCAATTCCAGCATGGATCTGCCTACATCCTCACTGTATTTTGATGCATTCTAATTTGTCTTTTCCCTATTTGCTTAACTTACTACTGTATACTGGATCTTTCATTGTAACCTGATGAGGAAGATGTGATTCTTTGAAAATGTTCGTATCAACATCCCTTTAAGAACATTTTCGTTTTCTTCTGCTCTTTCATCTGGTTTTAAAACTGTTAAACTCTCCTTAATCTATACTGTGTTCTATTATGATATTCATTCAAAGTAGCAGTGTTCTCTAATAGCTATTTTATTCGGGTGCTCGCACAAAATTTGCAGAGGGTGCTCTGCAACCGGATAAAAAATGTACCACCCTGACAACAAGTTGAACCACCCGGACAGAAATTATCAATTCAAAACCTTAAAACAGCAAACAGCAATAATTTCATTGAACATTGAGTAATGATGATAAGAAATGTACTTACTCATCAAAGAAGGCCATAATTAAATTTATCATCTATTTTAACAAACATTTTTCAAAGAGAGCACCCCTTCTCTTTGTAGACAGTGATCACTATTAACCCTTAACCTTCGGAGCACCCAGACAAAAATTAAAACAGTGGAGAACACTGTAAAGCCAAATAAAATTTCAGCTACATGTCCCAATAGCAAGCCACGACTTTTAGTCCAAAGCAACCTATCTACATTATGCAAATGCATTCATGAGGACTCTACACAGGTTTGTCGTAAGCTTTCATTTGTACTACGTCTATAGTAACAGTTTGCAAAACATAGGTCTTTACTTGCTTTTCAGCACAAAGCACAAGTATCTTTCCACCGGGAATATGATCACACTGAATTTACTGAATGAAGTTAAACAATGATGTAGAGCTGTATGAATGACTACATAAGAAGCAACACTGTAGTGCATCTGATGAGGCAAAACCTCCGACAATATGCAACACAAAACACATTTGAATCACTACAACCTAACATAATGAGATAAATGAGTTTGTTATATGAATGCCATCCTTATTCACTCGGTACGAGTCAATTTCTAGCAACTAAACTATGCATGTGGTATCCACAGGACACATTTAGTAAAACCTAATAATCTCATAAACTTCTTACCTCTTTTTCAAGTTTTCCTGATTTGAGTTCCATACTCTCAAATTTAGCTTTTTCAATCATCCCCTCTGAAAATATAAATAAATTTTGCTGTGAAATATTACAGGCCACTACCTTCTCAGGTTCACTCAATCTATCCAACCATTAGACATCAATGCTACAAGGCCTTGCACTGGATGTCTACTAAATGTGGACTTCTTCAATATCATAATGGACTTCCTGTAAAACAAATGCCCTGGGTCATCCATGCCAACACACTAGCTCCTTCTTAGTATATTTTCTGAATACTCCTGCAGGTTTTTGCAATTTTCATTAAAATTTTGACTGTCACCACCAAAAATGACTACCCATCTTAAGATGTATCCTTGTGAATGGCATTCCCCTACCTATGAAGTAAGACTGGCTGTTAGCACACATACAGTAAGTGGGGAGGGTGCCCTCTGTCTAGGACCAACAGTATTGCCAGGTAATATTTTGCAGTAAATGGGGTTGTTCATCTTTAAACAGGTGCTGTTATTAGGAACATCATGCATTGTATAATTTCTGGAGAAAACTTTACAATGACAGCTGGAACAGACATCACCATAAATGCAAAAGACAGGCAGGTTTCATTGAAATAAACAGATGGCAACAAGTTTAAAATTTTAGCAACTTGATGCAAATTTAAATTTGTCATTAAAGGAATAAAAAGAAAAAACAAACATCATAACTGTACACTAAATGATAGATATACTGAGATTTTTAAGTCTTCCCTAAAGCCACGGTATATAAAATGATCACTTTATCAATGGAAAGACACCTTCACATTAGAAGAACTAAATTTTTTGATTTCAACAAAATCACGTCTATAATTACTTCAGTTCTCCAATTAATTCAGATCTGAATGCAATTATTTTAAGATGCTCACCAACCAAGAATGTGGGTGGAAATTTATGGATTACAACTTTCAAGTCAGATGGCTAAGAATTCACAAATTTTCAAAAACACAGATTGCACATGGATGAAAAAAATCATCACTCTTCTATGAACTTATTAGCAACGTAGCCCAAAACTTCATGACTGCTAAGCCTGATAACTTCAAATGCTATCACTCTTCATCCACTTGGCTATAGCACTAGTCATTTACACATATATTGTATGTTGTATTAAGTTATCCCTCATAGTATCTCTTTAAGTTTAACACAGAGTCTCCCTGCTCTTTGTCTTGAAAGATAAGTACTTCCTGTCCTGAATCCAAGTTTGTTAACCTCCCAGATCATCCTCTCTCCTTGTTTTAGGGAACCCTCATGCTCAACCACAGAGCTAACCTGTCCTCTCTCATGTGTAGCAAGTCATAGCCCTCCTCAATGGTTCTTCCTTTGTCCAGTTGTTCCACTTAAGCAGTTGAGTCACAGCCATTTTGTTGCCCCATTCATCTCCTTACTTTTATAAACTATGTACTTGTTCTTACATGATTCATATTCCAGACTTTGTGCAATTCAGACACCCTTTTTCTGAATCTGTGCTTGTGTAATAAACTTTTACTACAACTTATATATTCTGTCTGGAGTCTCTCTTTCTGTGTTAAGTACAACCTTGGCCTACAACCCATGTAACAATATTCATTCTGATAAATCTTTCCTACACTCACCCATCAAATGATCTACTTCCACAGGAAACTTTGCACGGTTTCTAAAGTCTGGGTCAACACCACCTTTGTGAAGAACAATCTGGCTCACACACTCTTCAATAAGTCTGAAGTACTGGGGTCTGAAACAAAAAAATTCTTTTCATACCTATCACCACAGCTGATGTACTAAGTTGTACATTATTTAAGGAACAGTACTTTGGAAAGATGCTTAATTACCCCAAATTAACTCAGACGAAAAGATAATTACACTAACCTGGCATGCACATCCTCTCTAACCAGGAGAAGGTGTTGTAAAATAGAAAGTAAGTCTTTTTCTGAAGGGGTGTCACTGTGTACCTGCTGGAGGAGGTTGAAACAGCTCTCTGCATCGGTGGAGATCAGTCAAGGAGAAATTATTTTACTTGAGATAAATGACTGACAGAAAATTTACTCAAAGCAGAACAATCATGTTTATAGATATTCACTTCATCATGAAATAGAATAAAATATACTTCAACAATATTTTAGCTATTTAATGAGGAATGAAGAAACAAGATGGATATAATGTAAAGAAAAGACATGTGCCCTTTCTGTCACCCCTACCGCTCCAACCCTCCTCCCCTTCCCAGAACACTGTCACACCCTAAGATAACTTCTTAAAGAATGGGTTTAAAATGTCTCCTTTGTAAAATTGCAAAGACATTTTTTGGAGGGTAATGACTGAAGCCATGATTTGTAACAACACAGAAAAGGTTAGCTTCTATTGTGTTTCACCAGCACACTAATAATTCTCCCCCCCAAGCCCCCTGTGGGCTGGGGGTTGTAGAATATGCCCACGGTATTTGCCGCCTGTCGCAAAAGACGACTAAAGGGAAGGACTTGCACTGTATTTGAGCTGTATTTGAAACCAAACTTGAACTTGAACCGTATCTGAATCCATATTTAAACTTTACCTTTTTATCTAGTTGACACTATATAACACATTCGTGTTGGTGTGTTGTTAAATCTCATCTAACTAACCCCCCCCCCCCCCCAAAAGAAATACAATGAAATAAGGGCAGAAGCCTAAATGCAACCATTTCAAAGACGACATTTTAACTATCAAAGGATATTCCATTTCAATTTTAAGGCCTTCAAATCTTTGACTAAATTCTTCTGCATCGTCTTCTCTGAAGTCCTCGAACACATTCATCTGAATTTTCAGTTCTTCAATGTCTGAGTTTTGTAGCTCCTGTGAAACAACGGCAAAATTTCATTTTATTTTCTAGCAATAAATCTATACTAAAATATTTCTCATATCTTCACTAAATTAGTCACCAGTAACTTTGGAAACATTTGTAAATCTCCTCCTAAGAATATCTCTACATTCACTTCCCCCCCCCCCGACATTCCCCCTTTCCTCACTTTTCATTGTCTTCTCTCTCTACACAATATCTCAATTCTCTGTGTGAACTTGATTTCTCCCTCCTGTGTTATACTTTACTCCTCTTTTTAAGAGAAGCAGTCAAAATCTGAACGGAAAATGAAATGCTCTTCAACAAGATAGGGTGAGAGTGTCAAAAAATAATAGGCCTTGTTCATGGAGTATTGAGAAACTCTCTGTGGTTGCTTTTCTGGCATCTTGTGTAACAGATATACATGTTAAATAATGTAAACGTTTTTGAATCTGAAAAAAGTCAGCTTACCAATGATTTAAATATTATTTGCATGCAGTTGAAAATGACGAAATTTTCCATCAAAAGAGTTCTTAAATTTCACCTTCTTGCACAAAAAATGATAATTCTTCCCACACATTTTGGACACTGACATTGCAGTAAACTATGAAATTAACCGTGCAAAAATATATGATGTTAGTGTAAAATGATGACAGAAAAATAAAATGACTTAGGGTTAAACTAAAAAGGTTCTTTTTCCATTTTTTTGAAAAAACTTGAAAGAAAATACCAGCACACTGTGCCTTGGAAAGACTGGAAATTACATCAAAATACTGAACATGTGAGCTTGGAGTGAAAAGGTTTGATGTAATTGTGGAAGATTTAATGAAGTTTTTCTTTTTTTGTGATTTTTTAATATACACATTACGAGAGGGTTTAACAGAGATGAAAAACGAGTGCACCACAAAGGGACGGGGATATGAGTTTGATGTACAGCTGTTCTTGACAGCAAGGTAGCTGGGATGTACTGTACCCCAGGTTTTCAAGTGTCTGGGGTCAACAACCACTTGCATTTGAGTTTTTCACTTTCTAAGATTTGCAGTAGACAAAATGAAGAAAATAGTTTGCTTTTTCATTTAGATTTTGGGTTGTCTACATCTTCAGCAGGCAGTGACAGAGCCCATTGTGGGCCCTTACTTGAGAACCTAGGAAGTCTACTGTATGCAAAATATTAGAAATATATTTAAGAAAGTTTAAGTTGTTGAATTTTGTAAGTTTATCAATGAAAATATTGAATTTAAGAATAATAGCACTGAGATGACAGCCATTACATTGGTGATATTGTTTATTTAACTTTTCATGTCTTCTGTGGCAAGAGATACAATTGGGGAGATAACATGTGCCCCCCTCAGACCATAAGCTACTGCATCATCTCAAAAATGTTAATGAGGAAGTTAAAAAAATAATGGCAATAAAAAAAGATTTAGGGCGATGGGGTACCAAAGTATCCCTATAAGTTACAGCTAGGCACTACTTGGCCAAAACATTTATATACACCATTGAAAACAAAAACAGCATCAAAATGTTCATGCCTTATGGGTTTAATTACTCTCACTTCTGAAAATGATTTCTCTTTTCCCAGTTTGATCATAAAAGAACAGAATACATCTAAAAGAAAGTGTCCTTCAATAGAAAGAACCAAAACTGAATTGTAAAATGTTTCCTGAAGGGTTGGTAAAATGAGGATCATTAACAAAACTTCTTCCCCAAACTGCCAACACTTAAGTCAAAAAACATCTTTCTCCCAAACCACTGTGCTTCGGCTTTCGTATCTACTAGATCTCTTTTGAAACATGATATACCTATTGTGTAATGGTTAGTATAGCTTCCTGAAATTGTACACCAGAAGCAGAACAACTAATGCAAACCAATAAATGACCTCTCACATAAGCAGCAAACAAAGCTTTTGTTCAGCTCATCACTTTCCAGTGGCAGACCTGACTGGCATAAGCCACTGAGAGTGGAGGAAACTCAGAGAAATAGAAAATGTATCAAAAAGTGTCATCCTGCTTTCAGTACAATAAAGGTGTGAGAAGTTGATCAAAGCTGATTAACGTCACAGTTGACACTAAAATGCACAAGCCTACAGTCCTTTTGCCAGGCCAGCATTGGGAATTGCAAAGGTGTTCTCTTTGGGAAACCAAAAAGTGGTTTAAACATTCCCATGGGTTAAGAAAGCATCGAAACAAGTTGGGATAATTGGACTGGGGGAAAACAAATACAACCTCATTTTACAAACTGTTTAACCCTTTTTGTACTTCATTACTTTGCAAAAAGCAATACATTTTTTACTTTAAAGGGAAATATTGCATTTGTTATACAGAAAATTTTCATTGCTTTAATACCAAAATTTATGGATACAGAATGACAGATAATTCAAAATAAGGCAGCAAAGTGAGCATGGTAGCTATCTTCTCAAGAAATAAGGTGCTCACAGAGAGAAATTCAGTGATTTGTTGCTCAAGAATAATTTGTTGGCCAAAACTTTCAAAATTTCAAATGATGCAACTTCAGTAACTCTTGTAATACATAATATTTTGAGGAGATAAAGCTATTACTTGAGTTTACTGGTGTGACTGAATGGTTTAATAATGGTTATAGCTATTTTCTTTCTGTGCCATTTTGGGGCATTTTAAATGCAATATTCCCCATTAAATGGATACATGGCCAATCATCATCCCTTATACTTATCTTGGAACTTTTTAAGTCCCATATTAAGCCATGGGAAAGGTGTAGCCCATGTTAGATGGAGACAACTTATAGGCTTGTACTCTAAATACCTGTGCAGCAAATGGTTCACCTAAATCCAGATGATATGATATTTTACAGCATACTGCCATGCACTACCTGCTTAAAGAAAACCATCCCTAATCTATATCACAGCTTGTCGCTTGCATAATTTCCAGGCAAATTTTAAAAGAAACTGATTTTGTTTTACAGTTAAAAGAAAAATACCAACATGAAAAACAGAATTTTAGCAATTTCTTCCAAGGGGAGCTTGGCTAAATAGGCAACTGTAAATACAAGAGTGCACACCAAAGATATGTAAGTTAAATGAAACAAGAATATTTGTGCCTCTGTATCAGCAGCTCTTGGTAATTTATATTTTAAAATTGCTTGCTAAATCTCTACAAGCTTGTTCTAACATCAAATAAAAAGTTTACTGAATGGAAAAACTTTGTTGTAAAGGACAATAAGAAATTTACCTTATACAATGTGACTTCTGATTTTTGTTTTACTAACTTTGAGATACAGAAAAATATACAAAAATGTTAAAATGATCACCTAGCTTCTATCTCTAACATTTAAAAATCCATTCTCTCCACTTTGAACCAGAAATGTCTCTGATTTATGAAGGAATGAACATTTAAGCTTTCAGACTACCACATAAAATATTTTCAGTTACAGAAAATTTGTAGCAACGTAAGTTTACATTTAATTAGTCACCTAGGATAAACAGAGTAGACAAAAATCCAGAAAAGGAATTTATTTTTTAATAATAAATTGAAGTTGTATCCACATTTTCTTTTGCCACATAGATACATGTATGCAATGACATTTGGAGGGGAGGGGGGGGGGAGGGGTAGAATTCTGACAAAGGTTCAAAATTCGAATGAATTTATAATCACTTTAAAACTAACCAAATAACCTAATTATGACACTTTTATCAAAGAGATCAAAAGAAGTCAACAAAGTGTCTTACAATGTGAAAGACCTATCATTTGTGATCATGCTTGTCTGCATCTGACTTTCAACAAGGGGACACTTATTTATTTTTGGCAGCACCCATACTGCAATGTAACAGAAGTACTAAGAACCACAGAGCAGTTTCATGACATGGAAACCCCTGTTTATCCCAATAAGCCAAGATTGAAGGGAGTAAAAATAAAAAAAAAAAAATTAAAATAAACGGGGTTTCAAATGCTGGCTTCAAATACTGTGCATCAGGTTCCCAACAAAGTGTGCCAAAAAATTTAACAAATAAAATAGATAACAACAAAAACAAAAATGCAACAATTGTTCAAGTAATTGCTTCACTAGTCCATGTATTACAGAGCAATTGTGTCTACTTTTGTGAACCAGAAATTTTGATCTTAAAATTTGAGCCTACTGTGACCACTCAACAAGGCTTCTGTATTCTATACACTTAAGTTGTACATGCAAGGGGAGAGCACCAAGGCTGACTTTCAAGGGTATCCTAACTTATCCAGTTGACGAAAATATTAAAAAATTTAAAGATCAGTGTTTGCACTTATTTGTGTGATTGCAGGATTTCTACACAAAAATTGAAAGTCCAGCAAAGGAAAGTAATTGTCTGCCCAAAACTTCTGTACCATTTAAGCTGCTTAAATTGGGTGGTTTTACAACAGAAATAGAATTTACAGAATCCTGCCACAACTTCATAAATCCTTTGCAAAAATATTTCAAAAGGAGGAGATTTCTCTTTGATTTCATTTTCTAACACAAACACTGTTTACGATCAATGTACAAAAATCTCTCAACAAGCTCTGAGTAACATTTTCACAAGCTTTACTTGCTTAAATTTTTTTGTACTGTTTTGTTATGGTTTATATGCACTAGCCCCAGTGCTATCCAACTGTGGATTATACATTGGCATAAGTATCAAGCATGTACCATTCTCATGTCTCCATGGAAACAGACTAATCCTAATGAAAGTTTTATATCACTCTTACAAGATTGTTCTTCAAAGAGCTACAAAATGCTTTCCTGCCCTGAACAAAGCTGCTTAACAGGAAGGGCTTAAAAGGGAAGGTGTCAACTAAGACAGCACAAAATCTTCCATGTGAAGAGAAAAGCTGACAAATTATGCAATTTCTTTTGAAATTACTATTCAGTTTTGAACTAAACAGAGTAAGCTTGAAGTATGGTTACTTGTCTTGGATACCTCTTTGGTGGGGTCTGTGGGGTTTAAGTAGGGTTAAAGGGGTTTGGATGAACAGGGAATCACTGTGCATAATACCTATGTGTGAGAACCACTCACTATATACCTATATGTTACAGTAACAAGATGAATTTAAACTTACCGGAAGCATATCCAGCATTCCCGTTCTGAAGAGTTCATTGCGTAGATGTAACCTGAAGTCCAGATCTTCTGCATTTGTGATGAGTGCATTAATTAACTGCATGCTTGTGTTCTGGAAGAAATAACGACAAAAAATTTTGGAAGAATAAGTTAAATCAGCAGCATTCGAGATATGCATATTCATATATATTACACAAAAGTTAAGTCGTCCATTTTGAGAACCAGTCATTATAACTGCTCACTCTTTAGTTTCATTTACAGTACTTTATTTTTCCACAAAACTAATTTTGCCATGCACTTGTAAAACCACTTTACTATCTCTACAGAATAGCAGGTCATACTACCAATCCTTCTTTTCAGCAAAGAATAAGCAAGTTACAACCTGCAAAGTTTACATGACTAAAACTGCATGTCTTAAACCATCCTAATATACATGGTAACAGAAGATAATTCTACAGAGACACATTAACAGTTGTAAGAAGGTTCTAAAACTACTTAATAAATTTCCTATAAGTTTAGCAAATCCTATGTTGGTTTTAAAACTGATCCACACACACACCCCCCGCTTCTCCCTCTCCCGTGGCATTCTCTTTCACTTTCCTTTTCTACATCTATCAACTTACTTTTTTCTCTAAACGTTTTCAAGTCATTCATGGTTTGAAAATTTATTTACTAATAGTTTAGAAAATTCTTCATTAATAGATTGAACAATTATTTTACAGCAAGCTGATCTTTGTTTTGGCTTCTACTTATGCAGGGGATAAAGAAGATTTCAAAACCTGATTCACAAAACTAATGCTGGCTAATGCATACATATACAAAAGTTGGACACTACATCACATTTGTGTGATACAGATCATATTTTATGTATCCCACCTGCAGTGATGTTGATCCTTAACCACGACGAATTTGTCTCACAGCAAACAGGTTTATGCTCTATCCTCACAAAGCAGAAAGGTGATTTTTTTTTCTATTTTATACCAAACCAGTAATCAATAAAATTTGAAAGAAAAACCATAAAGCTTTGGATTGGTTTGACATCAGAGGTCCTCAACATCTCTCAAGTGTTTTATGCGAGAATGCCAACATTTGGATTGATCTTTAAACTTTATTCTACTCTCTCCAAGCAGCTGTCTGATGGTTGTCAGATACTCCATTTTGAAAAGAAACAACCACACATCTATGCATGCATGGTTAACCAACTACTGTACATCAATCAATCTGCAGTTGGAATGTGCGAGTAAATATTTAACATCAGCACCGCTATTTACAAAAATAAGAAATAAATGCATGGTCACAAACCCCTGCCCTACTTTCCAACTCTTCAAATCTTTGCTACGGTGTTTCATGTCAGTCACGATTTCAGTTTACTGTCATCATTACCCAAAATATATCAAGACCCATTGGCTTCACCTCAAGAGTTGACTTTCTTCATATCTAACATGCAATTACATTTTCCTCAACTTCAACCCTTGATAAAGATACCTCATTAAATTGTCCATCACATACTGTATACATGAGCAAGATTAAATAGAGTGACTTGTCAATCTACGAAGTATCTGATGCTAGTTTTGGTAATTAAGGGGCTTCAACAACAACAAAACAACAATATTTGCATTTATACTGCCCTGCAAACGTTACCCAAGCTAAATTGTGAATTGTCCCAGAGGAAATCCCTCCAGTGCAGCAGCAGCTCTCACAGCACACCCCATGACAAATTAGAGTACCTCACACATACCCATTTAACCCCCTGGGTGAAAAGAGGTGATTCAGTTGTAGCATCTTACCAATAGAAACAACAAAATGAACCACTTGAAAATAAAACCAACTTTAATTCAATTCATTTCTGATATTAAGTGTACACCTCGCTGATGGACAGAAGAATACACTAGATTTTGAATCAATGCTACTGACCAGCAATCCTTGAATTAGAAGTGTAATGGTACAGCCGACAATCGACCAAGATTTCACAACGGTATTATGAGGGGTGAATCTAGTCAGTCTTTAACCAAAGTATCCTTTTGTGTATCATTCCTTACACTAACTTAATGCAATGAATAAAACATGGTAGATATTACTTTTAGAAGCAGCTATAAGGAACTCTGTAACCACCCACTGTAAATTGTTGCGCCAAAAATCACTATTGTGTGACTCTCAAGTTTGCCAATTTTGTCACAATTTCTGATAGATATTATTTGTATGGGATTGTTACACTTTTGACAGTCTGTTATTTTTGCATGAAGACACAGACTAATGAAACCTCATTTCATTTGTTTAGCAAAATCTAGAAATTTCCACAAAATCAACAGACATGTTTTTTTAATGTTTTGTTTCATTTTTTGAGGATTTGGATAGGAGAATATGGCACAAGCGTGAACATTAAATGTTCTAAAAACCTCTCGATAGTAAACTCACAGTTTGTTTTTAGAATTACTCTTGGATTTAGTATTGCTGTTTTACACATGTAAAACAATGACCGGTCTAGTAGCTTGTAATCAAAATCATGTTATAACAATGAACAATATACCATTAAATTCAGTAGTTTCATTCTCTTTGACCATGTACGTTCTGACTTTTGTAATGACACTTTATCACATAAAGAGAGAAAGGAAAACATTCAATTGAAACTTAATTAACTTATGTTAACTGAAAGCCTAACAATTGTCTCTAACACAATCATGGCTAGAATGCTTATGGTGCTGCAAAAAGTTTGGCAGTTCTACCTTTCATGTTTCAAATGTTTACATGACTATATTTAGAATTGACCTTGACCATTTGAAATACAGCACCAAACAACATTATTGTTTGCAAACAGTGTAAACATTTGCTAATGAGGAACATTTCATGTAAATACTTCTAGTATGACATGATCCTCACAATTTACGATTCCAAATTCAAAGATGGTCTCATCGTTCTCATGTGACTTTCAACTCATACGAGGTCTGGGCAAACATGAATCCACTCCAGAAAGATACTATAAATTCTTAAACCTAAAACTATGAAAATACCATGAGCTGGAGTCAACTGCATAGCCCCCCACCCCCCCCACCTCCCCCCACCTCTTTATTTAGAGTTTGTACTGTACTCTATCAAACAGTATACAATGCACTTTTCCAAGAGGCAAGTTACGCAGTTAGTTAGATGAAGTTTTATGGCTTAGTTTCTAACCAATTGGTTTAGGGCGGGCCGGTCACAGCCTTTTTTCTGGTTGTGGCTCACTGGCTTGTTTTCCCTACTCCATTGCTTATGCTGAGCACCAAGCACAATGGCAGTAAGTTCCATTTTTCAAGTCTTTGGTATGACCCGGCCAGGAGTCGAACCCCAGACCTTCCGGCTTCCAATCGGATGCTCTAACCACTTGACCAAGCAGTCGGTTGACAATTAATGTAAGCAGGCACATAGCCAGAAGCATGGGTATATCAAGAGGAAGAGTTTACTTTTCTACGTAGACCCAAATGCTTCAGTTCTATGGCATTTCAGTTAACGGTGAATAAGTGACTTCTGGCTATGTACATACGCATAACAGTTGTGCTGAATGGGCCGCCTACTATTTTACAGCGTAGTGTACTACATCAGAACCAGTTCCGTAGATCCAAATGCTTTTGTCCTATGGCATACTGTAACTAGTACACTAAGCTGTAAAATAGTAGGGGGCCCATTCAGCACAACTGTAATGTGTATGTACATAGCCAGAAGTAACTTCTTCACCCTGTTAACTGAAATGCAGAAGATAGACATTTCAACAAAAACGCTACAGACAGGCGGATGCTTCACCCCTTACCATGAGTTGTGGACCCTGTGGATGGCTGTCTTGTTTCAGAGCTTCAATGATTGGAGAAAATCTTGGAATTACTCTACTCTCAGCAACCTCTGTAATAGCACTTAAAACTCTTGCATGTCTGGGGAAGAAAAGAAAGTTAAATTCACCATAGTTTAGGGACCTTGCAGGTAGAAAGGGAGGGAGGTTGAAATAATTTTCAGTTTGAAGGGATTTTTGTTGCTTTTTTTTCTTCTTAAAAGATGTCCAACATTTCCTTAGAAGTCTGAAGAGCAAAAAAATCAAATTCATCATACTGTAGTTTCAAGGTGCAGAGATACTGTACATCCAGTAAAATACTTTTCAATATACTTTCAAGAATCTTTTACTTTGTATCTCTTGATAATGAGACAAAATAAAGCTAAATCTAAAATGGAGTCACTAGCACATGATTGGAGAATTTACTGACCTTTGATTCCTGCCATTTAAGAACAATAAATTCTATGAACTTGTCATGACTACAAATATAAAATGCATAACTAAACACTTTTTCTTGGGTAGACAAGTTTTGGATCAAAATATGCATTGCACCATTATGCCCTGCAACCTGAAGCAATAATATATTTTAATACAAGAACCACTTCTTTCATTAAAACTAAACTCATGTGATACAAAACTGGGAATTTAAAAAGTCTTCTTTGTCTTCATTTGTTATACATTACTTACAAGTTACATTTTATTTTACCCAATCTGCTTGTTACAAATGCATCTATGATAGTTCAAATTTTTAAAACATTCTATACAAAGACTGAACAGTGAACACTGAAGTTTATGATTCCTATCCCAAGAGGATGTTGACCAAGCATTGCATGCACTGTTCAGGTTAATACTGTATGCTTGAAATTCATCTCCAAAAAATAACACAACAGACTACTGCGTTAAGTTTAAAAATTACCTTTCTGTCCGCATACAGAGCACATAAGACAATGGTCTCACAAGATATCCATTAACAATATGAACTTCCATTATGTCCACAAAGACACAGGTTTCCAATTAAAACACGAGCAAATTATTCACTCCCTGAATTTTCATAATGTTTTAAAGAGACTTTCAAGAACAAATTTCATGAAATTTAAAAAGTAGTCTTGCAGTACCAAATAAGGCCTACAAAAGAAAATTTTTACCCTTTACATGTATTTCAGACAGAAAACTTAACTGTCAAGGAACTGAAATCAGCATAGTCACTAAAATTATCAAAGACATGTTGGCCATCATAAAACAGACCAGACCAACTTGTCATCTCTCTGAATTTGCCAAATGTCTACGTGATCTTAAGAATCAAGTCAGTAATACATTTTAATTAAGTTGTTCCTTTCCAATAAATAACATACAAAACAACTGAATCAAAAACCTGAAACATGACAAAGGAACTCTTTAAAATACTTGCAATAAGTCTAGAATTAGAATTAGGTTGGACAATGACCCAATTTCTCTCTAAAGTTTGACATATCCCTGTTTTCAAGTTTGATTACAGTAATTGAATTAACTTTCAAAGTCCCTCTGTGATATTATGTCTGTGTTTACTGCCTTAATCCTGCTAATCCTCTTCCCTCAAAGTTCTTCCTGTTGTTTAGACAAAATCGGTCAAAAATATTAACTGACAATGAAAACTAGACCTGACAAACAAAAGGGGTACTACAGGACAAAGGGTTTCTTGATTATGCAAATTCTGTTTACATGAAAGGTTATTACCACAGTCACTATATGGAACACAGATTCATAAAGAATCTTTTCAAAACTTGTCAAACTTGTAAGTTCACCATCTCCACTCTCCTCTTTACAAGGACTTTTCTACATAATAAAAGTATGTTGCATTTATAGTGTTTAACTTGCAAAGGCTACTTCAACCAGTAAGCACATTCTTCACTGGAGAAAACCCAGGCAGGTGTGTCTACATATTAGACCATTCACGATTACGTCACTGGTTAGCACTGGCTGGCATAGAGCATGCGCAAGAACACATGGATGTATGTTAGGTTTTGCGCATGTAAACCCTGGCGCAAATGCATGCAGATGGTAGACAAATTTGAATCTTCTTTTCATTGTGACGACAGCGCTAGGTGTGTCTTATCATTGCTTTTATGTAAAAGCCTGATGTATCACTCCACCAGACAGGCAATTCATTACAAAAGCAGTCACGTTCATATGAGTTACAAACATTCAAATGTCACAGTTCACGCTGTCAAATGCAATCCCCTGAGGATGAATAATCAATATGTTTACAAACTTAAAAGGGGGTTGTTGATTTTGAAGGGGTTAGTCTCTAGTGCATCCTGTTTCTTTAAAAACAACTTTCACTTCATACTCAAATCATTTTAATATCCTTTTCAAGCTTTAATACAATGTATGGATTTCACTCTTGATTTGCTGGCATCTCCATCAAACAAAGTTCCATGTTTGACAAAAACACACTTCTTAATCAAATCTAAACTAATTCTATGAAACCATTGTGTGTTTTGGACTTTTGGCCACCCCTTTACATCTACATGCTGTAGGATTTTATTTCTCAAGAATAAATAAGAACAAAATAAGTTTTATCTTGGACATATTGACAGCTTGTCCTTTCATCACAAGCGAATGTCTGTTTCCACTTTTTTACGCTAGTGGAGCTAAAGGGATGCCTGCCAAGTGCACTCGAAATTTTTCAAAAAGCAGCCATGTTACAGTTACCTTGTCTGCAAGTTGAAACAAGGAATCAATTTCCCTATCCTCATCGTGGCACCCTAAAAGTGTTAATTTTATTGTTTGGCATGCTTGATGAATCTAACATTTATTCAAAACTATTTCCCTCTGTCATCATGTCACACTTATATTGTAAGACTCAAGTCACCAACACCAACCATTATAAAAATTTCCATTGTTTTCTCCCCAAACTTCCAAAGTAATCTTTACACAATAGCAAGATCATACTGGAGCTCTGTATAAGTGGATGCATATACTGCAACTGACACAAACTAAGTTTAGAAAGAGAGATCATGTGACTCATTCTATCACATACCACACCTGAACAGTAATCTATACACAGATGTATCCAATGCTGCTGGTTTAAAGGGTAATACATCTCACCTCAGACAGTGAAAATTCTCCCTAATAAGTTTATTTCTAGCCCCTCCTCCATGGTAAAAGAAAAACACTTGTACAGTGCACTCCCTGGATGAGGCTACAGTGGTCTGTACTGAGTTTAAATTGCTCAAGGCCATATTCACTACTGTGTATGAGCTGTCTGCTTCACTAAGTGATCTATCTGCACAAGTCATCACTGACCAGAGTCATGCTACTGTTTGCATGTATGTCAGTCAAAGTGTAGCATCAACTGTAAACAGAGATAAGGGGCTATTCCTAAATATGTTTTGGGGTGATGCAAAAACCCCTTTAAAGGGAAATATAATGTTTGTATTGCACCAACATGGTACAAACAGAAAATACTTGTCACCAACTTGAGCCACTTAGTCTCAGCAATAAAGTCTAGCAAACAGCTCTACTTCCCAAACACCATGTACTGAAAGACATGAATGTTGCATCATTTGAAACTTTGGGTGAAGAAATTTTCATGAGCTAAAAAAAAAGAAAATTTCTTTCTGTGAGAGCCATATTTCCTGAACTTAACAGTTACCCAGCTACCTTGTATTAAATTGCCTATTATTCAAGACTACTAAAACATGGTTTGAAAGTTACTAAAATTTTCTGTTCCACAAACAAAAAGGTATGCCACATTATCCTTTGGTGTACTTGTGCATGTGCAATGTTTGTGTTTAGAAATATCATGACAGCTTCAAGTGAGGGAACTTTGATCAGTTCAATTCTTGTTTACAAAGAAGTTTGGGTGACTGCTTGTAACCTTTAATACCCTCCAACACCGTAAACTAACTCGACACTGGGTTGTCTTTAAAGGGGATATTATGGCATCTCCCAAACCAGGGAGTTAGCAACTCCCTACCCAAACATATTTAGGAATAGCCCTAGAGTTCTACATACAGTTGATGACTGCACTTTGATTGACATTCATTCAAACAATATAGCTTCACTCTGGTTGGTCAACGATAACTTGTCCAGTCAGTTGTGTTCCCAATTAACTTTACATACTTGTGTCAATATATACCTGTATGGCCTCAAGCAAGTTAAACTTGGTGCAGGCTATATACTGTGGCCCTGTCTTGGAGGTAGACAGGTGCTTTCTGTTTAAATTGGAGGAGGGCTAAAAGTAAACTCACTAGCTGGTAGAATTTTCATACTTTCTGGGGTGAGACTAGAGAGCCTTTAATACCATCTTAAGTTGTGATCCCAAGAGGCATACATGTCCACAAAATGGATGGCATTATCACTAGAATCAAAGTTGTTCAATCCAATACATAAAGTTAAATGTCAGAACGATACAAATTTTGGCTAATGACTTTTTAAAAAAGATCTCACACATGTGTAGTGGATGGCTATTTGTCATATTTGCTTTAACACAATATACATAGCACCTTTGTTTTATGTATGATATAGTGTCAGCTGTGTGTATCATCCTTGTTAAATTATTCACGAACAACTAATTGCTATCATGATGCTTTGACAAGCAAATATCCAACTTATTACAGAGGAAAAAAATAAGGAAGAAAAATATGATACCCTGGGTAATTTAGCAAGTAGTGTATGAGTCAGTGATAATACTAGTCCCTAAAGAAATTATAGGGAGAATAGGAAACAATACAATTCCCATTAATTAATACAATCTTCATTTTAATTCTACTATATCACTGACCAGCATGCTCACTCAGAGATTCTGAATACTTGGTGGAAAATGGCCAAAAGGGAGTAGTTTCACATATGAAACGGGTAAACTTTTTCAGTCTTTTGAGTTTTCAAGTGGGGTGGTTGGGGAGAGGGCACAAGAGAATGAGAGGGACAAGCTTTCTCAAGTCCAAACCACCACCCCCCCCCCCCCCCTTTGTTACATTACTGCTGTTGGACTAAGTAAAAGCTGTTGTAAAGTGAGAGTTTGAAAAAAATTTTTACGAGAGGACTAATTTCCTTCATTTTGACAAATCTACCGTATTTTAATTAATGTATACATGTATGTTACCCTACTCAAAATCTGGACATGTCTGCAAGAGTTTCACAGAAATATACCACTTCCCAGTCTGTAACTATGCATACAAAACTTAAATTCACATTGACAGCATTACGACACACATAAGCAATTCCCTCACACTGAGAACTTTTAAGTCCTTCATCTCCTTTCGTGCGATGAAAAGGAAATGCTTTCACTTTCTACAAAAGTGGAATAAATCTAAAAATAAAACACAGCAAATTTGACGAGCATTATATTGATGTAGTACAATGTGTAACCAATACAGTGAGAATTCGAACATGCAAAGTTAGCCATAGTACTGTGAACTGCAATGTTCTCATTTTTATTGTGGTAAAGGTCTAAGTCTACAGATGCCAAAGTATGAAAAGGAGTGAGGAGACTCTTCACAAATGATAAGTACATCCCTCTCAGTGCACAAACGCTCTCAATGATCCATTTTGTGAGACACTGTACTCGGCTGTATTTCTACTTCAAAATGATTTTTCTCAAATGCTGTGGTGTAGTGAGCATTATTTGGGCTCTGGGGAAAACTTAAGGCACCTCTCTCCATCAACATATTACTGAAATTTATGGCATCATAATTTGGAAGCCTCCAATACCTTTGTGCCTCTGAGAAAATGTTCCGTTCCCCACCCCCACCACACAAGTGTAGGACAACACAATAAACCATGTTACTACTCTGTATGGTAGTTACATTTGGTCATTTGATTTTAAATGCTGTCTTGCCACACAACCAACCATCATTTCTTCCATTTCAAGGTAAAATTTAGTGTTCTAAATTTATGTGTTCCAAAAGCGGATGTGATAACCCATAAATTACTCCCTGCATTTCTGCTAGAGTGTAGTAAGTGTGCTCCTGAGTGATTTTTTTGGAAACATAACTAATATTAATTGAAATACTCTAATATGACCACAATGTATGGTCAGAGAACTGACTTACAGTAAGCACTAAGTGTGAAGTTTGAAACTCTAAAATGAACTTTTCTATCCATCCAAAGGTTGATTAAACAAAATGGAAGAATTTGTTAGTTAGTTAGTTAGATGGGATTTAACGACACATCAACACAAATGTGTTATGTAGTGTCAGCTAGATAAGAAAGGTAAAACTTCAAAATGGAAGAAAAATTTACAACTATATTCTGGTGTGCCCATTTATGTTACTAAGTGTCTCAAAGACTTCTGCTGATGCTGTAATGAAAGAAAAAGTGAACAGGAAAAAAACGTACAGTATGGTCTCCGAGTGCTAGTCACACTGATGCTTTGCAAGTACATTTCCTGTAAAACCACTGTCCTTATGATTAGACGACAGAAAACAAATTACATAAAACATACCATAATGTAAGGAAAAGGGATGGCCACAAATCTCCCAAACTGATCCACACTACTCATTTGTTCACTTAACTCTTTCTCTCCTCTCCCTACCTGATACGAGGTTGGGTTTCTTTTGTGAATGGGAAACATTTACCATTCTAATAATGATCAAACACTCACCCATCTGGGGGTAAAAAACACACAGCAGCCAGCAGTTTCATTGTGTCTATCATCATGTTAGGATGAGTTGGTTCTAGAGCGCCAGCTACATACACTAGCGCCCTCTCTCTTGAAAGCACTGTCTGGATACCATATTTATTATTCATGAAAGCTTTGAGACACTTGATACATTCATGTCGGATTTCGTAGGATTTACTTCCTTCCCTGTGAAAAAAACATAGGAAAAGAAAAGCCAGGTAATATAGATTCTTAATTTAGCCAATCGAAAGCACTCAACATTGCAGCTGGTTACAAATGGGATCCATTAAAAAACCACTATAAGTATTTATGGCAACAGTTTCACTTAGTTGTTGCTAAAATGAAGTAAATTTCATACAAGTCTTCACTACCTGTTTGGTATAGTGGCTTTATGGATCCAGCGGAGTTAAACGAAAAACTCTTAGTTTTAAACCTGTCTTTTCCTTGCTTGGTGTACAGCATGAGAGTGTGGGGCTGGGGCAATACTCCATGGTGAGTGTTGGGTTAATGAGAACCTCACCGGCAGTGTGGTTGCATAGCATGGTATTACAATAAAGCCGCGGTCACACTACAACGAATTCGGATCGGATTCCGATCCGATTTTTGTGAGGTTTTATTAAAATCGTCTCCATTTCGGGTCGGAAAGAACCCAAAATTTGCCAACCTGTGTAATTATATGATTTTTATCGCAGGACTACGAAAATTAAATTTATAAGAATTATTTCATGACGTCACATCGACAGACAGCTTTTATCGGACTACGCGTGTCCGATAAAAGCTGTCTGTCAGTGACCTCATGAAAACCAGAATGCAAAAATGCATTGAGGTTTCGATGATATATGTTCTACTCCAAATAATGCCATGATGTCCCATGTCTTTCAGTCACTGGTCAAGTGCTATCTTAACATGTTGGAAAAATAATTTTAGGTTCATACTTGGTCTTGGGAATTCCTGGGAAATTTTGCATTTTGACATCTGATGACTCAAGATGATGATCTTGGGAATTCTTGGGAAAATTTGCTTTTTGCCTTCTGGTGAACACATGAGACGATCTTGGGAATTCTTAAAATTTTGCTTTTAGACCCCAGATGACCTTTGACCTCCATCAAAAACGACAGAATTCTTCCTCTTACCATAATGCATGTACATACTAAGTATGAAATTTATTCAAGCTTCCTATCTTGAGATATCGTGTTAAAAACATTTTCAGTGTTTGACCCCCCGTGACCCTACATGACCTTTGACCTCCACCAAACATGATAGCATTCATCTTCCCACCATAACACATCCACATACTACCTATGAAATCTATCCAAGCTTCCTAACTTGAGATATCGTGTCAAAATGGTTTTCAGAGTTTGACCTCCGGTGACCCCAGATGACCTTTGACTGCCATCAAAAATGATAGGGTTCTTCCTCTTACCATAACACATCTACATACTAAGTATGAAATTTATCCAAGCTTCCTAAGTTGAGATATCGTGTTAACAAGGTTTTCAGCTTCGACCCCCGGTGACCCCAGATGACCTTTGACCTCCACCCAAAACAATAAGGCTCTTCCTCTTACCATAACGCATCTACATAATAAGTATGAAATTTATCCAAGCTTTCTATCTTGAGATATCGTGTTAACAAGGTTTTCAGAGTTTGACCTCCGGTGACCCCAGATGACCTTTGACCTCCACCAAAAACGATAGGGTTCTTCCTCTTACCATAACACATCTACATACTACGTATGAAATTTATCCAAGCTTCCTAACTTGAGATATCATGTTAATAAGGTTTTCAGCATTTGACCCCTGGTGACCCCAGATGACCTTTGACCTCCACCAAAAATGATAGGGTTCTTTCTCTTACCATAATGCATCTACATACTAAGTATGAAATTTATCCAAGCTTCCTATCTTGAGATAACGTGTTAACAAGGTTTTCAGAGTTTGACCTCTGGTGACCCCAGATGACCTTTGACCTCCACCACAAACGATAGGGTTCTTCCTCTTACCATAACGCATCTACATACTAAGTATGAAATTTATCCAAGCTTCCTAACTTGAGATATTGTGTTAACAAGGTTTTCAGCATTCGACCCCCGGTGACCCCAGATGACCTTTGACCTCCATCAAAAACAATAGGGTTCTTCCTCTTACCATAATGCATCTACATACTACGTATGAAATTTATCCAAGCTTCCTACCTCGAGATATCGTGTTAACAAGGTTTTCGGAGTTTGACCCCCGGTGACCCCAGATGACCTTTGACCCCCACCAAAAACAATAGGGTTCTTCCTCTCAGTATGGGGCATCTATGTACCAAGTTTGAGAACTGTCAGAGTTTCCCTTCTTGAGATATTGTGTTAACGAGAAAAGTGTCACAAACACACATACACACACACACACGCACATACACACATACATACACCCAAGTCGATTTTACATACAATCCGAGGACCTCATTGTTATTTCCTTTGTGTTTACTTTCTTAACCCTAACCTTGACAATAGACTGTCTATTGTTCAAACTTTCGAGGACTTGACAAATCTATTGAATTTCCTTCAGAGGACCTCAAATCCATTGTTCAGGTCCTCAGTCTGATAGGAAGACAAGTTCACATATACGCCATCACGAATGCATTGGTTTCTCTTATCATCGAAACCAAAAATCAGTTAACATTTCATTTTCTTAGACCTCTGATGCAAATCATATATTTACACTCGTTGGCAAATTTCTGGCTCTTTCTGACCCGACATGGAGAAGATTTTAATGAAAACTCACAAAAATCGGATAGGAATCCGATCTGAATTCGTTGTAATGTGACCGCGGCTTAAGGGATGTATGGAAAGAACTGATTGTGAAAATTCTCGAGTACGTGAAAAGATAATCTGTATACACAATATATTCCCATTATGTGCATTCTTTACATAAAAATCATTCCCTGCTTTGCCAGTCACTTGATTTCATCACCTGAAAGTACTTAAAGGGAAATACTGCCTTTAAATTTGACCAAAATGGCAGGGAGTGAAAACAGCTTAAACTGTTATTTGGCCATTCAGCCTTATCAATAAATTCCAGCAATAGAAGATCTTCTTGTATTAAAGTGGGAGATGTCTCAGACAAAATGTATTTAGGAATTTTTGGACTCAATGGTTACAATTGAGTATGAAAATGTGTGTTTTGGTCACGCTTAAGATTAAGTATGAAATGGTTTAGCTTTATGATTTTCCAAGCACAGCATTATATTTACACGTGTAGAGTGAAAGAGAAAGCTTTATGCTGCAACACTTTTAAATAAAAACTTATTTTCTTTCTGAAAGTTGAAATGTACAGTTTAACAAAGAGGAAACATTTCAATGAGATTTATATGCTTAGAGACTCCCTGCATTGTTAATTCACTTTATGCATCATGTTATGTTCAGGCTGAGTCACTGCAGTTTACCTATACTGTCGCAGAAAATTTAGTGCCATAGTTTTTAGATTTAGGAGTGTCTTGTCTTATTATTTATTACTATGTGGGTAATACCAATATCTTCTAAAAAGAGACTCCTCCCATTAAACCCACTACATTGCAAATATTGTTTGACATTCAGTGACCATGCACTTGTGTAACTTAAAGGGAAATGTTGCGTTTAAAATGCACCAACATGTCATACAAAGAAAACAGCTTTAATGATTATTAAACCATTCTGTCTCACCACTAAACTCCAACAAGAACTTTACTCTTTTCAAAATATTGTGCATTACAAGAGTTACAGAAGTTGCATCATTTGAATTTTTGAAAGTTTGGGCCAACAAAATTGTTCCTGAGCAACAAATAACTAAATTTCTTTCTGTGAGAACATTATTTCTTGAAAAGAAGGCTGCCGTCTGCCCTATTTTAAATTATCTATCATTCTGTGTCTATAAATATTTGTTTTAAAAATACGAAAATTTTCAGTAAAACAAACGCAATATTTCCCTTTAACTAAAGGAGGAAATTTCTCAAGAGGTACGAAGATTTGTAAAGCTTCTTTACAGGCAACTGGGCATCCGCAGTATTACTTGCAGGAGACATTTACGTATGATGTAATCATAGAAAAGACTAAATGGGTTATGCTATTCCGAGGTAACAAGATAGTTATTTAGATTTCCTTTAAATTTGATGTACATATGCTAAGGATATTGCATTTTTTTTAAGTTTTCTGCGTTGTAAAGTTCCATCTACAATGGTCTAATTATTGATCCTTATTGTACATAAAATCACTTGAGAATTTATTTAAATGTTGTGAAAACTGTCCATTGATTTTGTTGGCTTATGGAGAAAAAAATATGATATGAAGCAAATAAATATTTAAAAAAAAAATTAGGTCTTTTTTTCAAAAATATTACAAATTGCAAGAGTTATGAATGTTGAATCTTTTGAAAATTTGAGTTTGGGTCAACTTATCATCTATGAGCTACAAAGCTGTGATTTTTTTTCTTTTTTGTTTTTTTTTTTTTGTTTTTTTTTTTGTTTTGTTTTGTTTTTTGAAAAAAATTTCTCCAGCTTCCCTATTTTGAATTGCCTACTATTCTGTACCTACAAATCAGGGACTTAAACATATGATAACATTCAGCACCACCAATGCAGTACCCGCATTGTCCCCTCATACTGTAACTGGTTTAGACTAAGTGGGATATATTACACCCTCTGGAAGTGATAAGGGAGATGGTTTCACCCTGCTTCAGCTAAACTGGGACATCAAATCTATGGATGTAAATTTTGATGCAATTCTATACTAACTGTTTGGAAATTGGTTAAAGGCATTAAATTTATGCACTCGAAGGATGTCAGATCTGGTTTATATGCCAAGTGGGAGTCGTACCAAAGACTATTAATATGGAACCTATCATCTTCTTGCACACATACTGTAGAACAAAACCCCTAACGTTTTAATGGAATATTGAGTATTCTTTTCCTATGTTAGTCATTTGATCCATTGACTTTAATGCTGGATAAATTAACACATTACTACTTTCATTAAAACCATACTTGAAATATCTGGACTTAACTTACAAAACAGGAAAAACAAGAAAATAATGTAACAGCTCTCCAACACTGTCAGAAACCCTAATTTATTTTGATGCTCAGTAAAATTGAAGCTCCTTCACGGATTGACCACGTCACGACTGTCCCGCTAAGTATACTTAATACATGTGATTACATGGTTCATCCATGGAACAACTTTCATTGAACACCTGCCATTGGGTACAGCAACTATAATTGTATTAATTGCAACTTGAAACCACAAACATCTCAGGTCTGTGAGTCTATGAGCTGCGATAGTTACACGTCTCACACTTACACATATTTATTACATTACATGATCGTAATCAGGTAATATTACCAACACTCATTTTTCTTATATGCTGTAGACTTTTAAATTATACATCTTGACTTTGTACAGGTACTAAAATGAACCAAGTTTATCTTCTCTACTTCAAAGCATAACCAAAAGGAAACATTTTCATTGAAATTGCAAGAATGTCTCAATTGTTTGGTACAAATGGGACATAGCTTGGACGGATAATTTTTTTACCTTGATGTGAACCCCTCTAGTGTTTGAAGAAGCAAGTCCAACCCTTTATCACCAAACTGTTGCACCCAGCTGATGGGATTGCTACCAAGGGAGACTCGTAAAGAAGCTACGATGCTATGTAATTTGTTAAGGTCCGATGGTGGGGTAGACTTGAGTTCCAGAATGTAGTCTCCAGGTTTCCTCATATCGTTCTCACCACTCCCTGTCTATGAACGGAAAAGAGAAAGCAACGTTAACCAGAGCTGGTAAAAATGTTTATTTCCCAGGAAGCAAGTCAAATTTCCGGCAATTTTTTACACTTTTATGTGTACAAAAGAGCGAAATTTCCCTCCAAATACCAACATTTACCTGGAAGGAGCTTCCCAGCTTCCCAAGTTTTTCCACCTTTGATATTTAACAATCCTGTTCAGACAAATGTTAGCAGTCCAGTTGAGGCAAATTTTCTTTCTCGGTTTTATAATATCTGTGGTTAGGTTCACATTGTTTCAAGGACATATATCAGAACAAAACCTGACAACATCACAAATGCTATCAATCTGTTCAGAAATGATTCCCTCTTGGCACGAATTTTCTTCAAGGCAGACTCACAAAATTCATTTGTAAACTACTGTACTTTGGAAACAAATCTTAACCAACTAAATTTTAGGCATTTCGGGGTCCCATATTGCTTACATAGCATGCTGTATGGCATATTCCTTGGTTTAATAGTCATTTTACAAAGCTTGAAAGAAGAGCTAAGCACCCAGAGTCTGCTCCATGCGAGTGGTCCCTGGGTACAGGCACAGTAATGATAAGGCTTTAGCTTTTCTCTGACAGCAATATCATCAAAGATGATAATTTGATTGGAAACCAACCATACAAGGACTCCCTGCCAATAAAATGACTTCGTTCTTGAAATTCAATAATAAAAAAGTTTAGAAAATCAAATGGTCTGGAAAGATTTATTGATTGAAGATGAGGAAAGGTTTATATTCGTGGCATATCACTTGACAGGAAGATCTAAGACTCGCTTTCATTTTAGAAGAGTATACTACAAATTCATATTATGTGCTCAATATATGATGTACAAACAGTACACAGTGGATACCTTTCAATCATATCTTGTAGTATGTGCAAAAGGATTGCATACAATAGACCAGTTGGGAAAATAGATTTTGCTGAACCATGTAGTACCACAGATCAAGTCTACAGACATTTTCACATAGATACAAAGGCTTCGAGTGACTGTTGATTTTGTCTTCCACAATACCATCACACCGTCCAACCTTTTTGGTCCAAAATAAGGAGATTAACTTCAAAAAGTAACTTTTCCCCTAAAGAATATTCTCTTTGGCCCGTGACCGATGTCTAGAAAACGATCCTTTTAAACTGGGAAATTGTGCATGATTAAACAAAGTATCTGTCTTGCACATGCAGCCTCTGTTATAGTACACTTTCCTTCCCAGCATGCATTGTACACCAAAGTTTCCCAACTCATCTATTAGAATCTCTTCACACACATCTCACTCACTGCATCTGTGCCTTTCCATTTCATGTACAACACTTCAGAGACAGCGTTCAAATTATGAAAAATTTGTGATTGTTTTACTTATTCCATTGTATCACTGAAAACCAAAGGAAAAATGAAAGCATTTCACTGTATAATTACAGTCGATAAGGAGTTTGTCATTAATTACTCTGTAAAAAGTTCCCCACAGATCTATTCAAAAGCAAGTAAAGTTCCTGCAAATCTTTAAAGTGGGTATGACACAGCCAAAGTACGTTTCTCAGTAAATATTCTTTGGGTACAGCTTGAAATGAAGCGAATGTTTTTCCGACTAATCTACGTCCATAAACACAGTAATATGACCTTGTGAATTCCCAATTACACGCCAGACTCAGCCCATCTGAAATCCTTACGTGAAAAACATATGTGAGCGCGTCTCAAGATCGTGACGTCATTGGAGGCACGGTTAGTAACACTGTTCCAGGCAGCTCACCTATCGTTCTACACATCGAATCATGTGCATGCTAACACGTGTTAGCGGGTACAACGTTGCAAACACCTGTGCTACGATACTACAGCAGCCTGCGTGACCAGTCACCACATTGTGAACTATGCGTCATTGCGCGGTGACTGCTTACCATTCACAATATCAACGTTTATGAACAGCTAGCTCACTGAGTAAAGGCGCGCTTGTTATGGACTGTCCATACATGTTCATAGCTGTTCTGTACAGCGCGCCCGAACCACGTCCTTTTTGCACAAAAACAGAGCTGCTTATTATAAGCAGGGAAGCTAAAACACAGGCGCACATTCACGTGAACACATTGGCCAATGATATGCTTCGAAGCCCCCAACATGGTCCCCACTTTGCGCTCTGTATGTTGGGCAGGTATTGTGATGTAATCCTTTTCATGAAGTTGCTAAGATATATGATAACTTTACCAAGCATTACATCAGTTCCACATCTAGATGCGCGTCCTTAATAGCGCAGTGTTTGTGCCTCCAACTGCGTCATTAAAGTCATGTGACCTGTTGCGGCATTTTTCGAAATTGGATTCTGAACGTTTTTCTTCAAATTTCATTTATGACAAATGGTACCGGTTTTAACTGTATGTGAGATTATATTTATAGAATACTGTATTCAATCTTGCAATACACAAAAGTTATTTTGGCCGTGTCATGCCCTCTTTAACTGGGACCAGGAGGGACCCTCATTGCAGAAAAAAAGTCCAGTGAACTGTTGAAGTGCTGTCTTATCTAGATACAGCTACATAAGAAAGTATCTGTAGTGTGTAACATGTTGGGTATAGAGTTTTAAAATGTTTGACAATTTTAAAACTCAGCAGCACAAAATTATCCTCCTGGGATTTTGGGAATGGTCAAGTTGAGGATTAACTTATTTAACTTCTCAACCAGTTGAATTTATGACTAGAGTTAAGTGCTGTTTTACTCATACATGTAAGTCAGCATCCCTATCATTTGTAAGGCCTCCCAAACCATCAACAGTCCCACAATATTTGTAATGTGCCCTTAGGTCCCTCTGTAAGAGAGAGGTGTTTCAAACAGTGAGTTTTCTTAAAGTGCTGTTATCAATCTTGCCTTGGAATGCAATTTTAACTTAACACCTACCCAGCTGCATCTTAAATCTGGTTGTCATAGCAACAGAAACTGAGGGTATGAAAACAAACACTAGGCTAAAAGAATAGATTTGTGCAATAAATTCTGAAGACACAAACACACCTGATTACTGAAAGGGTTTTAAAAGAGAGCAAATGCTTCTAGACCACTACCCCATAGTCGCTGTGTGTGTCAGTTCTCAATATGTAGGCCAAGCAAAACTAAACATGAAAATACTAGTGAAATAAAAATTTTATTCCAGGCTTTAGTTGAACCCTTGCCAATATACAACATAATGTCTGTAATACTGTAAAGCTTCACATATCTTTGGACCAATATTTGCTTTACAGAAACACTGTCATCTCATAGACAGGTTTTTAACGTGAACCACTAAAAATGTGTGTTACATTAAACTGGAAATTTAGAAGTGCTTAACCCCTCAAAACTTAATGATATGTTCTACTTAATATTATTCTGACCTTAAATTTTACACATTACTAATGTCATGACTAATTCTGATGTAAAAATGACCTTAAAGTGTACCTAAAGTCTGAAAATTCAAAAATATATATTACAGACCATGAAAACTGAATTCCAATGGTCCAATTCCCATCTTCACAGGACTTTCTTAAGCTGAGATATAAAATGTTGAAGTTTATTCACGCGATTTAAAAAGGTGGATTGCGCAATAATTTGTGATGTCATTGTTGTACTACTCAAATTACAATCTTTGTATTTCTTTGTTTTTCTGAAAGCCACCGCACCTTGTGCCAAAATGTGATCGCGTTCTTACTGCTTTGGGGTGACTTGACTATATAAGCCCTCTCTGTATAGCATGTCATGCAAGAAAACAGGAAGCGGTCAAAGTCATATAAACATTTTTTATTTTAATAGAAAACAAAGCATTTAATGTGAGTTGTACAACACGAATGTCAAAAATTATTGCGCAATGAACTGTTTGGATTTAAGTGAATAAATTTTAACATTTAATATCTCAGCAATGGAATAAGCTATGACAATGGGAGTTGGACCAATAAGATTAATTTTGTAACCTCTAAAATATATATTTTTGAATTTTTAGACTTTAGGTCCACTTTAAAGCAAGCTCAGCTCAATAACATTCTAGGGAGTTCTCTTTTACCCAATGCACAAAATTGCACCAGAGGTACAGTACCATACATATCTTTTGCATGGAGCATGCCTATATGATATCCACTGGAATTATCTCAAATCTCATGTTGACAAAGTACAGTAGTTTTCACATGTATGGACTTAAAGTATATTCATCAAGCATATTAAGACTGTACAAAAAAAAAAAAAATTGCCTTAAGACATTGTGTCTTGGAGGTTCGTTCCACATCATTAGAGCCTGCTGACAACAAATGACCTTTGCCCCTGAGCCTAATAAAAGGTTCTTCATCTACAAATGCATGAATATGTATCTACACAAAATGTCCTAAAAACAATAAGACATCTATACTGGCTATAGGTTACCAATTTTAAGAATATGTAGTATTTACATGCAAATTATACATTTCATTTTGCTTAATCTCAGATGACCATTCACTTTGTCATAATGAAAAGACTACTTCTACTCCTTTAATAATCAACTTGATAATCCATTTTCAATGTAGGTATTTCAAAAAAAGAAAAAAAAATCTCAAAATTTTCAAAAAAGTACAAAGGGAGTAAACAGAGTCATCATGCCATTCTACATTCACTTCATTCACTCATGTGCAAAGAAAAAAAAAATGCAGAGTGCTACAATTCTTAGAATAGTGTGTCACTAACTTAATTGCCATTGGGCTTGATTCATCATTAACACATATCTGCACAAGAATGACAGGATATATCACATAGAACACATTTAAATGAATTAAAATCTTGTAATAACTTGAAACAATCTGTGATAAAACCCACAGGATGAATCTACCTGATCATTGCATGCTACTAGCTGTTAGTTCAATAGTGGGGAATTCCCAGGAAACTATGGCACCTCACTACGCTACTAACTCATCAAAGGAAGTTCATCAAATGGGAATAAAATCAAACTGATGACTTCCAGTCTCATAATATTACATGGGTGTCAATATATTAGGAATTGGATGAAATTATCACTGTATGTTTCCAGCATTTGACCTTTTAGTAATATGAAACTCCATTTGAACTCCTAGTGGTGTGTTATCAAACCACACCCAAACTTCAATGAACAATATATCTCATGGTAACTTCATATATGCAGGCTACAGTTCACTACTCAAAGTACAGGTATTGTACTGTATAGTGAACAAGACACTGCTGGGACTTAAACACTTTACTAATTCAAGTTCCACTGTGACATTACCACGGAAACAAGAGTCAATGCAATGATGAACAGAGAGACTTTCTTTTTTAATAGGTTTTTGTACAGTCATACCCAAGGGATGATTGGAATTATCTTTCAACAGCAAGATAATTATTTTTAGACATCATATATTTTCATAACCTGTTTCACTTTTTGGCACATCATGAAGGTTAAAATAATTCACCAGGTAGTAGTATAGTATTAGTGTACTATTAGTCAAACAGATGCTTTTCCAAAAAGCAATTGCACAGGATTACGGTATAGAGTTTTGGTGTGCATCTTTTTTGTCAGTGACATTTTACTGTGGCAAAGAACATAGCATCATACTTGTCAAAAGATATAGATGAACACTGTTATCTATAATTTTATCTTTGGAAAGGTACAAAAACTCAGCCCTTTCTTTTCAGTAGTCATGAAACAACACAATGCAGAGGTATGTCCCACTGTCTATTCAGGTTATGTTTTCATAGTTTCACCTCTGGTGACCTCAGATGATGTTTGGCCTCCACCAAAACCTATAAAGTTCTCTCCCCTAATTAGACAAATCTACATATCAAGAATGAAAAGTATCCAGCATCCCTGTCTTGAAACATTGTTTGTGAACCTGTTTTTTGATTTTTACCTCTGGTGAATTCAAATGATCTCTGACCTCCACCAAAAAGAATGGGGTCCTTCCTCTTAATATGATAACTTTTTATACCAAGAATGAAAAAGGAGGCAGACCATACATAGCAAAGAGAAGGGCTTTTGCAAGCTTTGGGAGTAGCTTTCACCAAAAGTGAACAAACATGACAACATGACTTTCAAAGTTTTTTAGTAATTTATCCAACAGCTTGAATATTTTTGTCCCTTCTCTTTGGGGGGGGGGGGGGACTGGTGTTAGTAAAAAGTATGATAAAGTAGGATTTTAAAGAATAAGTAGAGGTAGGAAATAGATTCAAAAAGTAGGAGAAGGGTAGATTCAGAGGCATAAATTGAAAGGCTGCACCATGAATTAACTTTGCATACACCTGTTTTAGATAACATCACTTCCTAATACACTACTTATTGGCTCAGTACTGTACCTCTCCAGGTTAAAACTCTACTTCTTCAGGTTCAACATAGAACTCACTTATTCAATCACTTAAAAATGTCCCTAAGAGCTGGTTAAAAAATTGAACTATAAGTAGTTAACACATTTTAAATGCTTTTGAAAAACATTTAGTATTTTGAGAGAATAGAATCATACCAAAGAAGTGCCTGCTCTCTTCATATACTGGACCACCATTTTTCTCTTACTGCCGATATCTCTACTTCTAAGAGGGTCAGCCTTTTCACCTGTTAGTCCCATGTCCTCCTGTGATAAGAAAGAAATCTAATGTTTTTTTTTTCTTGTTTTAGGGCCTATCATTCATCTTTTTAGCTAGGGAGCACTTACCTTAGTTAAGCTCGTATGAGTTTTTTGTATGTGCTTCCCTCACAGCTTCGACCTGCTTATTTTCTACTTTGTTGATAATGATATAAATATTCTATACATTACCATTTTCTGTTAAAATGTCACATTATATATATATGTATTATTATTGAAGTTGTGAAAATCAAATAAATGAACTGAACTGAACTGAAGACATGTATTATGTCATTGGTATTTAAGGCAACTGCATTGTTAAAAATAGGACATAAAAGAATACAACAAAACTACTGTATTCCTTTTTATTTACCTACTTTTTATTCTGTAACTGTGCAGATTTTACAGACATTTCTTAACATTGTATTTAATCCTACAGCACAACACATATTGCTATAAAAGATAAATATTAAATAAAACTGTTGTGCAAATGTAGACAGTGGATATGTAGTAATTATTTGTAGATGCAAACATCTAAGGTTTCCTCTGATTTTCATGTCAAAGAAATCTATAGGGCCTACACCGTAAAGCTGGTCTGCTGATCTTAACACTACAATCTAGTTATTCCCTATGATTTACAACTGCCTAAAAGGTCAAAATAATAAACTTTGATTTTAACCAATCAATATACAATGTAACCATTCATGTTTATCTCTCTCATTTACCCTGGACAGTTCTAATTCCTGCTCTTCGTGTTAAGTATGTAAAACTTCATTCAAACTCACCAACATTTTTTCAAATGTTGCCTCCACCTCCTGGTCTGTCAAGGACTCTTCCAGTTTCCTCTCATAATCCTCCAAGGCATCCACTTCTGTCTCTGAAACAGGAGGGTGGACCCCCTTTGAAGACTTGCCTGCATGATTTTTGTCTTGTTTCGATGGCTTTGATGAGCCACGACCAAACTGAAAAGAAGGACGACGACGAAGAGCTGCTGCAAATGACATTGTTTTGGCTAATTATACTTCACTAACATTAAAATCAAAATCCAAAATTGCGTGGTGACCAGTTCCCAAAAGATCAATTGACTGTTGTTCTAAATCAATAGGTTAAGCCTTACTAAGATCTTCAAAAGTTTGAGGTAACCATTACTTCAAACAAAGTTTTTCTCTAAAATAAATCCAGGATAAGTATAAAATTGTACTAGTGTCACTCTATCTCAGCATAATGACATGATTCCATGAGAAGAAATACATTTCACAATACTGCACTTCAATGTCAAATATTCCATGGATGGGAACTACGGTGGAAATTTCCAAAAATTCCTAAAACCAATTTTCTCAAAATAGAACTCTTCTCACAAACTGAAAACACTTGTATATAAAGACAGTCAACAATTGCTCATTGCATTTCCTGACAGGCAGTGACATATATGATGGACTATTTATTCCCTTATTACACCATCTCTTCCAGAATGGATATCAATGCCTTCAGGCTAGCTGGTTGTATAGAACAGCTCTTAAAAGGCTTGATATGGTCATCATATCATTTATTTATACCACAGCGCAACTGACCATTAAGTCAACAAGAAGTGATCCAGAAAACAATTATAAATATAAGTATCAAACCCTCCAGCTGTTTCCAAATGTAAATTAAACATCAAAGGGTGCAGTAGGATATAAGCAGATACAACAAGCTACTTTTGTTGATACAACTTGGAATTCCACTTGGTAGCAAAACCATTTGTTGGGCAATTGAGTTACGGAAGCACTTAGGTACCAAAGCAAACTTATACACTGTAGGTAAACAACATCCCTCAATGCACAGTCAATGTACGGTAACAACCTTCTGAAACGCTTCAGTGGCTGGTATCACACAATCTCTTCAAAGCTATGTTTTCCTTTTGATAAAGTGCACAAATTCAAACAGATTCAACCATTCCTCTACATGTCAGATCACAACTCTGAAACCAACGATTAAATTCCTTCACAGTACTGTACTCTTTCTTATAACTGTTCAGTGCTGAGGTTAAAACAGCTTTTCAGAACCATTTAAGAAAGAACTTCAACACAATGCATGAACGTTTCTAATTTTCCAATAAAAATCCATGACTTGCTTTTGTACTATTCCACAAATAACAGTAACTATTGTATCCTCATGTACTGACAAAAATCCCCCGAACTCTCTAAGCAAACTAGAAAAGGGATTCCCCACTTTCTGCACACACTGATCAAAACTGCTGTATTCTGCAATTACTACAGGAAACTTGGCTCGAATGTCATCCAATAAAAAAAGACAATAACACAGAGACTGATGCAACTATAACGGAAGGGCAAATCTAATGTGATCGATGAAGATAAAACTTTCTTCTTGGTGTGATACCAATTGCACAATTACAACAGAGGCCTTTGCTCCTCCTCTGCCACAATGGTAACATTCTGTATGGCAGTGCTATTCACACTATTATGCTAAAAACTCCACGGTGCTGTTATCAATGAGGAAGTACAACAAAAGATCTCACAATGGAAAAGAATTTAAATCAGTGTATCCACACTAAAAGGCAAACAAAATCACTGTGTATTGGCAATTTCCTTTTTGGATATCTCTTTAATAAAATGTAATTCCAATAATTTGGTGAAACTTGAGAAATAAAACAGATCACTTTGTGAGATATCAGAACAATACAATGAGCACACATTAGATACAATAATCTATTTTAGAGAGTACTGAATGTCATGGGTGGAAAAAGTTGGGAAGCTGGGAGGCTCCTTCCTGGGAAATTTGGGCATTTGGAGGGAAATTTTGGAAATTGCAGGGAAATTTAACTTTTTTGTACATAAAAATACAGAAAGAATAGTGGAAAGTTTAACTCCCTTCCTGGGAAATAAACATCTTTTCCAGCCCTGCTGAATGTACTGAAGAGTGAAATGCACACGACTGGTTTCACAATACAGCACTGTACCATACATGCAATTTATGTACTGTACCAAGCTATCATGAAAATCACTGGCATAGTGTTCAATGGAGCAAAAAGTAAACGCTAGTACCCTGCTGGTGGGTATTCTAAATGGAAAAGGCAAAATGAAGGTACTTCCTGGTAAATGAAGATTACTTCTATGAAACCTAATATTGAACCACCAAAAAATTTACGAATACTATCCATGAATGAGGGTAGATGAGAAGTGATTGCAGGCTAAAGTCATTCAAATTTAACCTCGCTTTGAGATTTGGAAGGGTGAGTTACAGTACTGTTATGGATTACCCTGAATTGGCATTTAAAGCGGCACATTGAGTTGGTTCATGACATTCACCAAATTTTGCCAAACCTGTTTAGTTTTCTTTATATACTAATCACAAATGGTCAAATTTAAACAATCCCCACATCTTGCATACAAATAAATTTTTCATTAGTGAGTAATAACCAATTCAATTGGGTTTTCAAAAATTCGTGACCAGACACTTTTTCAAATTATGCACAAAACCATTATAAGCCAGGATACCAAAAAATTCAAAATTTTAACTTTACGCGTAACTATTGGATGTGAAACTTGACTAATTATGCTAACCAGAATGCAAAAATGCATTGAGGTTTCGATGATATATATTCTATTCCAAATAAAGCCATGATGTCCCATCTCTTTCAGTCAATGGTCAAATGCTATCTTAACATGTTGGAAAAATACAGTTTTGTATTCCTATTTAGTCTTGGGAATTCTTGGGAATTTGCGTTTTGACCTCTGGTGACCCCAGATGACCTTTGACCTCCACCAAAAACAATACGGTCCATCTTTTCACCATAACACATCCATATACTAAGCATAAAACCTATCCAAGCTTTCTCCCTTGAGAAACTATGTTAACAAGGTTTTCAGTGTTTGACCCCTGGTGACCCTAGATGACCTTTCAACTCCACCAAAAACAATTGGGTACATCTTCTCACTATAACACATCAATTTACCAAGTATGAAATCTATTCAAGCTTCCTACCTGGAGATATTCTCTTGACAAGGTTTTCAGACATTGACCTCTGGTGACCCCAGATGACCTTTGACCTCCACCAAAAATACTAGGATTCATCTTCTCACTATAACGCATCTACATACTACGTATGAAATCTATCCAAGCTTCCTACCTGGAGATATCGTGTTAACAAGATTTTCAGAGATTAACCCCCAGTGACCCCAAAATGAACTTTGACCTCCACAAAAAATGACAGGCTTCTTCCTCTTACCATAACGCATCTACATAGGAAGTATGAAACTTATTCAAGCTTCCTACCTTGAGATATCGTGTTAACCAGGTTTTCAGGATTTCACCCCCGGTGACCCCAGATGGCATTTGAACCCCACCAAAAATAATAGGGTTCCTTCTCTACCTATAAGGCATCTACATACAAAGTATGAAATTTATCCAAGCTTCCTACCTGAAGATATCAGGTTAACAAGGTTTTTAGGGTCTGACCCCTGGTGACCCCAAATGACCTTTGACCTCCACCAAAAAAGATAGGGTTCTTCCTCTTACCATAATGCATTTACATACAAAGTACAAAATTCATCCAAGCTTTGTACCTGAAGTTATTGTGTTAACAAGATTTTCAGGGTTTGACCCCCGGTGACCCCAGATGACCTTTCACCTCCACCAAAAATGATAGGGTTCTTCCTCTTACCATAATGCATCTACATACAAAGTATGAAATTTATCCAGGCTTCCTACCTCGAGATATTGTGTTAACAAGATTTTAAAAGTTTGACCCCCAGTGACCCCAGGTGACCTTTGACCCCCACCAAAAATAATAGGGTTCTTCCTCTCAATATGAAGCATCTATGTACCAAGTTTGAGAACTGTCAGGGCTTCCCATCTTGAGATATCGTGTTAACAAAGTTTTCAGGGTTTGACCCCCGGTGACCCCAGATGACCTTTCACCTCCACCAAAAATGATAGAGTTCTTCCTCATACCATAATGCATCTACATACAAAGTATGAAATTCATCCAAGCTTCCTGCTTCAAGATACTGTGTTAACACTGTTTTCAGAGTTTGACCCCCGGTGACCCCAGGTGACCTTTAACCCCCACCAAAAACAATAGGGTTCTTCCTCTCAATATGGGGCATCTATGTACCAAGTTTGAGAACTGTCAGAGCTTCCCTTCTTGAGATATCGTGTTAACAAAGTTTTCAGGGTTTGACCCCCGGTGACCCCAGATGACCTTTCACCTCCACCAAAAATGATAGGGTTCTTCCTCATACCATAACGCATCTACATACAAAGTATGAAATTCATCCAAGCTTCCTACCTCAAGATATTGTGTTAACACCGTTTTCAGAGTTTGACCCCCGGTGACCCCAGGTGACCTTTGACCCCCACCAAAAACAATAGGGTTCTTCCTCTCAATATGGGGCATCTATGTACCAAGTTTGAGAACTGTCAGAGCTTCCCTTCTTGAGATATCGTGTTAACAAGCAAAGTGTCACAAACACACACACCCATACATGTTTTTGGCGTCAATCGGGGACACACGTTTTTAACAATGAAAATGTGGATATCCTCGCTTGGGGTGTATCCACACTTGACTAGGGAAAAAAACGCTCATGTCCCCGATTTACATGCACAACACGCATACACACACACTCATGCACCGACCTATGATGTGTGTACTACTGATAGGTTCACAACATGTAAAATGGGGAAAACGCCAAAAATGCTCAAACTTACTGAGACACATCTTTGAAAGGTGCAAAATCCAATTTCATGGCAAATTTTGCATTCGGGAATTGGGGATATCCCCACTTGCAGGTGTATCCCCACTTGCCCGGGGAAAAAAACGCTCATGTCCCCGATTTACATCTTTTACATACGCACATACACACACACACATACACACACACACACACGCACATACACACATACATACACACACACGCCATCATGAATGCATAGGTTTCTCTTATCATCGAAACCAATAATAATCATTGTCATGTGGTAGTGCCCTTCAACACCCTCGTTAAGTTATCGATATCAACTCAATATGCCCCTTTAATCAGAATACAAAAAATGTACTGTACATGTATAACAATATGGAGTCTTTCTGTTTACAAATGCCAAATGTTGGAAAAAGTACCTGTATAGCAACCTGTATGCGTTTGTTGACGTAAAATCACCAAAATGACGTCACATATGAAGGGTCAGAGGCACGTTACAAGTAGATTTCAAAATGGCTTTTGAGGAGAGGGCCTTGATGTCCAAACAGTCTAGCTTGGCCTTAAAAACTTAACCATTTGGAGCAGCAATAGGTGGTTCAGAATGGTAATAATTTAGGGTAACCACCTATACCAATGGAATTTTTATTATCATTACAGTTTCCTCTTTAATTAATGAATTTAAATTTTTTTTTTTTACACATTCAACTTTGGGAATCAATTTGTTAAAAGAGGATAATGAAAACAAGCACAAGATCATGACAAATATTTACTAGTACTGCATTTGTTACAGGTTACAGGAATACAACAATTATAATAATACAATACAGTACAAGCCACATTCAAATGATCAACCACAACCATTCAAACCTGATTCATTCAAGCAATACAAGACATTCATGAATACAATTTGGTTACTTTCATACTTCCAAATGTAAACAAAGCAACTTGACAATAGACTCTTTTCCAAATAGCAATAACAAAGGATTGTGGGATAGAGTTTTAGTATGAGTCGTTTTAGCCACAGTAAAATGCCATTGACAAAAACGACGTGCACTAAAACTCTATCCCACAATCCTTTATAATTGCTATTTGGAAAAGGGTCTATTGGACCACCACTCCTACTGTATATTAGAGTTCATGTATTCTACTGCAATATGGCACTATTATTTATGTTTATACCAGAGTAACAAGTTCTCCAAACAAAAAGAAAAAATGCAAAAACAATGAAGACAATGAAAAAACAGAAGACACAAAACCTAACAGACAATGGAATTTTCACGAAAAAATTTGAGAAGTGAAAAAGAAATCGAGAAAAAAGCTTGAACACAAAGATGGAGGTAAGACTTGAAAATATGTCCAAACACTGCTTTGTTTTATCTGAATAATGTGAGAGGCTAAAACAAACAGAAATAAAACAGAAATGTGAACCAAAAAATTGGCATACCTTGACCTTTAAGACCACGGGAACTATGCAATTACGAATCAGAGAAGAGCACAGAATTTCATCTCAGAGAACATAGAAAACTTGCCACTCTAGTCTATATACATTTAATATTAAACTTAAGCACGACTTTCACTGAAGACAAACTGGTTATTATCTACTTGTCAATTACAAATTTTGGAATGGGATATTTCACACCGAATCAGTGTTCACAATTGCCTTTCACACTAGATGAAATAATTTGGGATCTGCCTCCACACCTCTCCCCCTTCCCCTTCCACAAAAGGGTACTGAAGGAATTTTACTATACCCAGTACTATGATAATATCTCATTAAATGCATTTTTGTCTATGGTCATTCTGTTCTAAAAATCTGTACATGTTCACTTGTGCATGAGGCGGGCAGGCACATAGCCAGAAATTTGCCAGGGGGGGCAAAGCCTGTAGGCAAACTACCTAAGCGTAGCACCACCATAGGTTGGCACAAAGCGTACAAGAAAATTGGCCGAAAATACCTCCCAGATCACTGGAAATGGCACTTCCCAGGCCTTGTAAGTTGTATCTAAACATTTTTTTTGAGTTACTAGCAATATCATAAGAATCATCAAAAAAAAAAAATACCAAAAATATGCTCAAGGGGGCGGCTGCCCCCTTTACCCCCTTGGCTCTGCGCCTGGAGGTGGGTAATGTTAAGGAATATTTTCAAACATTCTGTATGCATGTTTAAAGTATGCATTCCAATGGCATACTACAAAAGCTGTCCCTCATCTAAAACTCTGATGCCTAAATTTTCTAGGCTGTAAGGATAAAATCCTATTTTTGAGTTGATTCGTAAAAGGAGAAAAGGTTTGATGTTCATAATGGGGGAAAAGGGTTCGCCATTCACAAGAGGAAACTGAGAATTCTCTATTTCCAGTAAAAACAGAAAGCCCACATTAGCCTGCAAAATGGAAGAAAAATTCATTATTCTGGAGTCCGCACCTCAAAAGCTCTTGCTCTTCTGTGGTGCGAATAATGAACCATACATTTTATTATGTAGTACAAACCTTGTTTATTATGAGTAACAAACCCTTTTTCCTATTATGAAAAGTGAACCCATTCCCCAATTTTGAATATTGAACCTTTTTTGCCATTATGAATAACAAACCCTCTTTTCTATTATGAATAACAAACCTTATCAATAGCGAACCCTTTCTTTCATTATGAATAACGAAACTTATGAAAAATGACCCTTATGACTACAGATCCTTATGAACAGTGACCCTTATGACAAAAAACCTTATAAATATCGATTTGTCCCAAGGTGATGTACTCATTGAGCTTGAACACCTTAATAAGAATATTAATAAGAATAAATCCACCTGTTAAAGTATGTTTGTAGGGAATACTTAATGCAAAAATTGATAAATTAAAAGGACATCATGTTAGTAATGATTAACCCTCATTCCAAAAATTTGTAACATTTGTTTCACTTCATTCTCTCCTTTTGTCAAATAAGTAAACTATTTAATCCTTACTGTAACACACCCATGTAAAACATTAAGACTGTCATAATTTTGGAAGACATTGGTTTACAATAAAATATCTATCACGTAACATTCCCATTCAGGTACTGTAACTAGACTTAAATGTACTTTTAACAGGGTACAAGCATACTTAAAGGAAATGATGGCGCTATTTACCAAAGAAGATGAAAGAAATTGGTGGGGAAAGTTGTTGATAGACACCACAGTCATCAGAGTTAATATAGTAAGTTAATATGAGGACAATGTCATGGACATTAAAAGCACATATTGTTAAGTGCACAGAGGTTTGATATTTAATGTTTTTTTTAGTTCATTTTATTTATTACTTTTTGTTTTGAGGGAAAAGAGAATATCATGAAGTTACATTTTTTGGAGATTTCTTGGACTTCTATTTTTCAAGTGGTGTGTTTGCTGGCAAGTGTATGAACATGTCCATGTGATTTTGAAGATTCCCCTACCAAGGAAATCACTGTAATAAGATACTTTAAAAATAACAAACACCTTCTTCACCACAAGCTACAATAACATTCCATTTCTTTCCACAAATATTTGTCCTAGATTCCTGTACCTCCAAACTGTTGGCAGACAGACACACATACTGACGTGCCATAAACTACTCACACTGAAAAACAAAGTCACACATAGTAAGGCTTTACTTTTGTTAATAACCAGCTTTTAGAATTTTAGGGACAATAGCAACTGGCAGAAATGTAGAGGGCAATAACTAAGCTTATGAATTCATAGCTAAATCATCTTATGACACACCCACCTAAGCAAACAAGAAAGAAATAATTTCTAAAAGAAATACTCTGAACTTAAGCAGACAAAGTGAACAGAGCTGATGTCCTGATTGAGAACCTAGATTAAAAAGATTTTCACAGAAAATTTGACCAAGAAATTCTTGGAACACTCTTACAGGATTTAAGCCAGACAGCTAATACTGAACCCATGCAGCATATGTATGATCCAGATCTCTAGTTCTGTGAAGAACACAGCAGTCATTTCCTTAGATATCAAAGAAAAACAAAAAACAATCTTGGAGAAACATTGCCATTTCCTTGTTGGCATGTCCTTCTTTACCAAAAATACATTGCAGAATATACCATACTGTACTGCATCTTTACATACCTGAATTGGGTGAATGGCCTAGTACTTCGTGAATACATGCAAAGTATCCCTACATCCAAGTTTCCTGATATGTCTGAAACTAGTATCTTATAAAACTTTCCTTCAAGTTGTTCTCCATTCAATGCATTTCTTTTCACATTCACTTCAGCTGTAATTATTTATCTTTCTCTATCCCTAGTACTGCAAACTAAATTTAGAGTAGAAAAATGATTTCAAAACTTTAAATTACCAGTGTCAACTTGACATGGTGAGCTACAATTTTGAAATTTAAAATTAACTGTCTTGCCAAATACACAAATGCAGTTTTCATCCTGCAGTGTAGAAATCTTACATTACAATGTCTGTAAGGCTGTAAAAGAATATGTACTTTCACTTTTGAAAATGAAGGTTTAAAGACAATGCCAAGGTTCATACAATGTACTATTCCATCTCAATGAAATCTGAAACTAGTAAAATCTGAACAAATATGTTGTATCCAAAATGATGATTTGCTTGAGACTGGGAAGAATTCTGCTGTCTATACAGTCATGGGCATCTGGAGGAAGGGGGGCAAGGGGAGCACTTGCCCCCCTGGAAAATAAAAAACTTGAAGAAAAATAAAGTTTTTTTATACTACTAGAAAATTTCTAGAACATGAGCTTTAACCAGAACAGCAATGCTGTTGTGAAGCTCACACAATTTCTCTTGGCTGTTAAAAATAGGAACTCAAAGAACCATATTTTATCATTTACGCATCAACTTCCACAAAACCTCCTTACCTTACAAAGGCAAAAGGCAAGAAAAGAGCATAATAATACTGTAAATGAACTCAAAACCCAACTGAAAAATCACAAGCATATTTAGGCATGCAAACACTGTAACTGACACCGTTTGATGACAGATCTACAAATATCACGGCATATTTTCTAAAATCAAGAAGGCCTGTAAAGGTTACATACTTTAATTAGCAGCAAGACTGAAATTAAACTGAAGTTATTAAACAGTTCAAGTTTGCAAAGTAAATTTAGTTGCACCTACAACTCCACAAGCAAACACTGCATACTGTAGCTTTGCACTCAATCAAAACAAACCACAGACTCAAAAAGCTGCTACTGGGGTTGAACTTAAAACAGTTACAGTATTGCAATTACTTGACTTGACCATCTCAATTGATCCAGGAACAAAATGGGACATATCCCCACAACAGGTTAAACCATTTTCCTTTCTTGTAAGCCAAACTGACCACAGAGTTTGCTTCAGATTTTGTTATCATGAATCAAGTACATAGCTGCTCAATGCAGGGAGTTCCCATGGAACTCCATGCTTAATGAACCTTGATAATACAATTAGCTATCCCAAAGCATTGTGATTGCACAGGCCAATTGATGAACAAAGACTGATGTGTGTGAACGGATCAAATTTCAAAACAAACCTGCACAGGCAGTTGCGAGACAGCAACTGAACACACAACCAAGTACACTGCTATAAGTGCAATGAATAAACAGCTACCTGTTCAGCAGGCACAGTGAACTCAGCCCTACAAAAATTGCTTAAAATCCAAATTTAACTTTTGTATATCAAAATACAAATAGGCAAGTTTTATTGCTCTATCCACAAACAATCATGTACCAAAATTTCAGCTCAAAATCTCCATACATCAAAAGGCTGAAAACTTTTGTTGAAAAGTTGACGACATCTGCCCCATTTTATAACCTCACACATGTACTGTGTACAATGTGTGAGCTAAAAATAAAAAATGATTAGATGCAACTCGCAAGGCCTGGAAAGAGTCATTTTCAGCAATCTGGCATTTCAGCCAAAATTTTCCAGGTGCTTCGTGCCAAACTATGGTGGCACTATGCTTAAATAGTTTGCCTACAGGCTTCGCCCTCCTGGCAAATTTCTGGCTGCACCACTGTAAAAGGTGCCAGCATTTAGCAATTAAGCTCTTTTCTGGGAGTAAAAATTTCCCCTGATTGATCAATTAAAAGTTTTGCCCCCCCCCCCCCAATTATTTTCTGCAGATGCCCACATATACAGTGCACTTATTCTATGCCTCTGTAATTCAATGTCCACACCATTACAAACAAGTAAAGCTTTCAAACAAAGACAAAAAAAGTTTTCAAACTGCTTCACTGGCCATAAAAGAAATGAAGTCAGAAGGGCAAGGGTTAGAGTTAGAGTTAGATGAGGTTTAACGGCTCAGTTTTTAACCAGTTGGTTTAAGTCGGGCCGGCCACAGCCTTTTTTCCAGTTGTGGCTCACTGGCTTGAAGGGCAAGGGATGCAACAGCTACATTTGCATCCCAATTTGTAACTGTAAAAAATTCCTCTTCAACCCTTGTTTTTAGCTTAACAAAAGTTGCAAATATTAGCGTGCTCTTTCTACAGGTGTATAAGGTATGTTTTAAATTTTTTAGCTGTTGAGTTCAACACCTGTTTATCAACCCTGAGTAATTACTGATCAACTGAAACATTGACAGGCAGCTGATATCTACACTACCGTATCACTTGGGGAGACAATTGTAAAATACATTATAGAACAACTGAGATAAGACACTTAGCATAAACCAGACAAATTTGGAGAAAACAATGGCATTTCCAGTCCCCCAAAACCTCTGAGACACAAGGAATTGAATGGAAGACAAATGAGGACAATCATAAGAACAAGATGGTGGGCATAGGGGCACAGTGCTAGAACTACTAGCGCAACTTGAATGCAAATTAAATGTAGCAAGGGGGAAGTATATGTTTGCGACGTGAATTCTATCACACTGTTTCATCCCTTATAAAGGTGACATGTATGCTCTTCTTATCTTATTAAAACTTAACTTTATGATACAAATGCACATGAACTACAGGTCTGCATTTGGAGGATGCAGTATGCAAATGCCTCATCATACTTTGAATAATCAGTCAAATTTAACTTTCTCAGATTATTTCCCTCATTAGCACAGTATCTTTTCATGACGTTTCACCTCCATTATCTCTTCATCCCCATTACATGTATGCATTGCTTTTCCAAGGTAATATTTGACCAGGGGTGGGGTAAAGCAATAAAGCTGCTTTACTAAGCTGTCATGTTACCAGGTAAGGATGAAGTTACTGGAGTGTGAAATTAGACCAGATAAGAGTAGACTAGAAATTTGATCCTCTGGCCATGCACTCTGCAAGGAATTGTTCACCACTGGTCAGTTTGTTTCTATAGTAAAACCCTAGCTACTGTATCTGAATATCTTGGGATAGAAGGTAGTTTGGATAACAAAAGTTTTGTGTTTCAAGATTTGGCTTCAAGCACTGTTCATGGGGTCCCAAGAAAATGTGCCAAACCATTTCACAAATTATTTTGATACGACTACCAAAATTCAAGCAAAAATGGTTACAAATACTTAGTTATTATTTTGTGTAACTGATGATATGACAAGAAATATTGTATATTTCTTATCCTCACAAATTTTATTTCTGATATTTAAGCCTATGGATTATAGAATGACCCTTCACTTTATACTGTACATACTAAATGTGGTCATGTTGGAGGGAAGCTCTAACGTTCTTGAGAGGATACCCAGAATAGGAAATCAGCATAAAGTTTAAGAAATACTGGAGACAAAGTTTAAAAAATACTGGAGGCACATGTGAAGAAGACTCTCAAACAGCTATTTGCACTAACTTTCAGAAGCTCTACAGCCATTATTTTATGGTACCAAGCCCACTTCTGTAACTCAATGACACTCATTCAAGGTCTTGCACTAACCTAACGTGTATTAAAAGGTAATGATCATATAACGACTTGTGTCTCCTAGCAAGAATTTCAGAACAAGCTCAGAAGACTTTTACCTTAATCTGACAATGAATTAAAAAGTTTTTTTTTTTTGTTGCCTAAAATGCATGCTGTTTTAGACAGCCTGACATTTTAATGTGACTCTATAAGAGTAAAAATACTAAATGTATTTCTACTGAGATTTCCATTGATTTTTTGCCTTTTAGAATGCACTAAAAGCTTGGTGGATACTAAATTGTGTTGAGTACTAGTTTGGTAAAATCGCAAGGCCAGTTCAAGTAAACATTACTGTACTTGATAATCAGTGTCAATTTGCAAAGTCAGCAATTACTTGCCCCAGGTAGTTTGGTTGTATGCCCACAACATTAGATGACTCATAAATGTGATGTCACAAATGTACTTGGTTGGCCTATTAGAGGGACAGTAAACCAAAGTGCCGTCTGGTTAAAATTTATCAAGTACCCACTCCTGATAAAGCCTCCCAGGCTCAGTACATCAACTTGGGTTACAGTACCAAGATGCTTAATACTGTAAATATCAAGCAAAGTTGACACAGCAGTCCTTAAAATTGGAATTATCTCACACTTGTACAGTACTTTCACACAATCAACAAAAAGTTTCCAAGTTTAAGGGAAATCTCAAATGATTTTCCCTATGCAAGCACAAGTGATATTGCATGCCTTCTTTTCCCTTCATTTGTTCTACACTTTATCCTTGCATGTTATGTTTAAGGTTCCTTAAAGCTCTTTGTCTCGTTTCTGCATGAAGGGGAACTCACATTCATAAGTTTCATTTAACTTCCTGTAAAACTTCCCTTTGGCTTTTTTTGTCCATTTCACTACAATACTGTATCTCATTATATAATTTTATCAATGAGATGGCTGATATAAATACTGTTGCAATTGAATTGACTAAAAATTTACACTTTGATGAGTTTCAATCAAGAGGCACTCTTCTTCACCTCAAATGGTTTTCACAATGCCCTCATCCACTCAATTTTGATAGGCAAATTTTACCTTAAATAGAAGTATGGTAAAAACAGATCAACCATTGTGACTGTCCAAATCTCCATCAGAAAGGAGTTTTTGTTATCAATGTAATACATGTCCATGATGTCCACATACCAAGAATGAAATGTGTCTTATTTATGATTTAATGGATGTACTGTAAGTACCATACTAAAAATGAAAGCTGCAGAACTGTATGAATTTACTTGGTCCCCTATTCTCAAGACCCGAAGTCAACCAAGGGCTTACCATGGAATTCTGGGGGATTTCTTACAAAAGGCACTGTGAACAGTGGCGTAACCAGTGGGGTGGCCGGGGGGGCAACTTGCCCCCCGGACACAAAAAAGCGGGAAGGGGAGCAAAAAAACGGGAAGGGAAAAAGGGAAGAAAAGAAAGGAAAAAGAGGGAAAGAGGGAAGAAGAGAAAGAGAAGGAAGAAGGGAAAAAGAAGGAGAAGGAAAGAAAGGAAAAGAAAAACAGGAGAAAGGGAAAAAGAAGAGGAGAAAGGGGAAAGAAAAGAAGGAAAAGAAAAGAAAGGAGGAAAAAAGAGAAAGGAAAAATGAAGTTAAGAAAGGGAAAATGCAATAAAGGAGCTAAAAATGAAAGGCAAAAAACTGCAGACACAAAGCCCTCATTGGTACTGTCGGTACGAAGCGCTTAAAGCTGTGAAGGAACTGTACCCAGCACTCTTATTTGCTCTGGAAAACATTGTACATGACGAAAGATCTGCTTATAGTAATGCAGATGCAAAAGGGTTGCTTGGATATTTTAATAAATTGGAGTGCCTAGTTATGATTGAATTGTGGACAAATTCTGAGCGAAGTACAAAGTTTCGTTTTACCCATTTTTGCTCTTAAGAGGACAACTTCTCTAATAAAAACCTAAAATTTTCCGCGCGCTACGCGCGCAGGAGAGACATTCTGGTTTCTTCAGTAGTTTTATTCTACATCACTAGATAGCGCAAGTCCTTTCCCCCTTACCATAACACAAAGGAAAAGTACACAGTTTATGTTGAGGTCGTAAATTTCATCCCATATTGCAAAGCCTAGCTACTGTTCTCTTGTGTGCCATGCGGTACGGCCAGTTGGTGAAGAACTCACCGAGCAATATTTGGCTATTTCATCGGATAGTCAAGGTAGTTTCGATACAATGCATATTATCTCCTATACGGTCTAGAACCCCTACACTACAGCTTTTCTTTCTTATTGTTTTTAATAATTACATAGGCCTATGTTTTTTGTGGAAAATGACCCGAAAAATTTTAGTGCGCTTCGCGCGCTTTGCAGTTTTACAGTTTAGATTCCGGAAAAAACATTTAATCAACTCGGAACTTAGCTTTTCTAGTACATACAAATTTTATGCAATATATGACCCGAATGAAATGGAGGCTAGTACACAGGCTTTCTTCAAATCCCACCTCACCAATATTCCACGGCATTGGGGCTGTCGGAGTTTCGCGTCGTTGGCCGTTCGCCGGGCAAATCGTGGGGCTACCTCTACTCAACTTAATAATAAATTAACAGATTCTGGCTGTAGAAACTCTCAGTTCCAACTAATCCACTCAAATCCATGGGGGATAACTCAACGCTGAATAATTTTGAATGAAGCCGGATAGATTGTAACAGACTTAAAATGTTAAATTCAAATCAAACTTTACAAAATTTGCACAACAAGGACACATCTTGATCAAAAATCCCGGCAAGCGCCACTTCCGGTGATTTGGGATGTATTAAAATCGCAGATTTTCTCAGTACGCTAGGTCCACGCAAACCTATGGTGGCGCTTTACTTAGATAGTAAATGGGGTTCAAACTTCCAGTCTTCGGACCTCAAGTCTAGGCCAGCTCAACTAATCTGTCCTCACAGAAATGTGTTTTATAAAAAAATCAAATCAAGCTTTACATTTTTTCACGATGGCTGCTATCAAGCCTGACAAGTGCCATTTCCGGCAACTGGGACTTATTCAAATCTCAAATTTTCATGGTACGCTCCACGCCAACCTATGGTGGCGCTCCGCTTAGGTAGTAAACGGGAGTCACCCCCATAAAATCCCCAGTCCTCCAAAAACACTCCTGCATGGTGTTGCTTTTGTTTCCTTTTGCTTTGAATATTTTTATTTTGCTCAAATTAAAATCGGAAGAATCACATTGAGCAAATGTGTTATAGTGTGGGAAGGAGGTTCAAGGTCGAGAAGTCACATCTGGTCTGCCCCCCCCCCCCCCCATGTCAAACATCTTCCTACGCCGCTGCATAATTGTCTTTACACTGCTTCTCCTTGTGCAGACACAAACATAGTTCACTGCTCAAGGCCACATCCTGGTGAGCATGTGTAATCAAAACATTCTATGTGCATGCTGTGTAAAATGAGCTACTCTGCATCTTTTGAATTTTGTAACTCTGATGTCAACCAAAGAGTAGTCGACAACTGAGACTTTTGCTTACCCCCAACTAAAAGTCATACTTGGGGTGATGCAAATCTGTCTTTAAGTCCACATATAGTCCACATTTAAGAATTTCCAATGTCCTGCAAGGGGACCTATCACGTGTAAGAACATTAAGTGTGTAACTTCAACGTTTAGAAAAATATTTATTTTGATATGTTTGTCATGTTGACATTTGCATTGTTAAATTTGAGTTTGTGCAAATTTTTCTTTTTGCCTGAACTAAGACACCATGACGTAAGTGTTCACCATTTGCATATATTTTTGCATGCATTTAGGATGTAAAAATTCACAATTCTTTTCAGGTAGTGGTGGTGGGGGGTCCAGAACACTTCCTTTAAGGCCCTAAGACACCCACAGACTGGCAGTCTGAGACTGCCACAGTTTACTTCAGCTCAACAAGTACCAGCAGAATCGAAAATTTTATGGGAAACCTCTTGAGTCTTGCCCCCCCCCCGGACAGTCAGGTCTGGTTACGCCCCTGACTGTGAAGTACATGCTACTCAGTGCAGTGTCACTTTTTGCAATGGCTTTACAATTTTCAAGAAATGATACATACAGAACTCTGTATAGCTTTGAATTTACCTAAAACTATAATATACGTGTGTATATGTCACAGAACATTGAGTACCAACAGTAGCCTGTATAGTTAACAGATTTAAATAGTGAACATTACAATAAAATGTAACTTTGCACTAAAGGATTTATACCAGATGTACTCCATACTGTATGTGGTATCTAACACTGGCTGCCCTATATCAAACAAAGTGCACGATTTGCACACATTAAGATTTTCGTATTTCACTTGAGTCTGTGACCTTGGGTGTCTTTGGGACTCTGGTTCTAACACACTCTCCATCATGCATTCATTATTACACACTACATGAAGCTGAGTACACTATACCGATATCACTCGATCACCTTTGCTGCTTGTTAAAGCAGGTCAGTACAGACAATCATGACCGTTAATATACCCAACCCTGTAGCTGGGGGGGGGGGAGGCGGCTGGGAGTGGAAGCACAGATGCCTCTACACATTTCAGTATATCTCCCCCACCCCTACCCACCCACCCCCCAAAAAAAGCTGCTATCAGTTTTACATGCTAGTAACTTGCAGTATGTACTAAGCCTACACTTCTGGGAATCAGAACAAACAAAAAGTTTTGATGTAACAAAAGGCAATTTTAAATTGAACTGGTTTATTCTGAACTGAAAATGGGTCAAAAGACTACCTTGTTGGCATTTCAAGGACCCTGTTTGAAAGAGAAGAGTCCACACTCTGCACCAACACTCCATTTCTACTTGAAAGGGGCTCATTGAGTTGATATCAACTATTTTGTGATGAGTTTGAAGGAAATCATTACATGACAATGTTTCTATTTTAGCCTCATTACTCATGGAACCCTTCCTAAAGTTACTGAAAATATGGGAAATGGTAGATTTTGTGGACAGGGGTTGCATATGATTAATACCTCATGGTAAAAAGTGTTTGGTCACAAATTTGTAATAAAAGACATTAATCATTAATTACCCTATCATTGTGAGTTTAGTTGTGTGTCAGATGTGCAGAATCTCTTAGTTTGACCATTTGACATCAAGATGTGAGTTAATCTCAACAGTCAACAGGTGTGAAAAAAATCAAGAATTTTGTAAACCAACTCAAAGAGCCCCTTTAAAGGGAAATATTGCCTTTGTCTGGCTTTTTATTGAATCTATCCTCGTTTATTTGTGATCGGATCCCATTCGATGAAAGAGAGGTAAACTAAGAAAAACATTCTACCCTCCGGGCACTAATTAACGAGTACTTAACCTTTCTGTAACAACTAATAGATTTGTTCACCCAAACAATTATGCATGCAAAACCACTCCTTCATCATCCCTGATTTGAAATCCACCAATCTAATCATTTCTATCACATTACTTCAGACAATAACAAACGCCTTCCACAAAAAGTTCGGAAAATACGAACTAAGTACAGTACAGTATTTTAGTGGGAATTATTACTACATTATGTCTGTATTACTGAACCAGGGAGTTTCTATTTGACAACCTAACGGAACTACTGTTACAATACAGTAGGTGGTCTTATCACCTCCCTGGTATACTATACACAAAGTTATAGTTATTCCGTAATTCGAATTGCAGCCCTTGGGCCTTAGCAGGTTTGATTTACTTTCGAAACAGCCGGATGTAAAAAAGACTGTTGGTGCTTCGACAATGGTACAAAATGAAAATTTTACGAACCTGTGATGCCAGGGATTGCCACTTATCCAAAGCAAAAGAAATATGCAGGGCCTACAAGTCCTTCGCAGATAAATCAACACCTTTGTAGGGACTCTCCTGTAACGACTAATAACACACACTCACGGTGAACCAGGGAGATGATGCTGCGTCTCCATGTGTGAGTTTTGAATTCCAATGTACAGCACGGAGTAGTACAGAAACTGTGGTGGTAGTTTGTTGTGAGCAGGGTCATTGGAATTACGGTAAGCAAGGTCAACACTTATTGCGTAATGGGTGCATATATGTCCTGACATGACCCTTCCTAAATGAATATGCAGCAGTACAGCAGACGAACGTTGCATAGTGTGGGCGAGGCTTATCGTTCTATAATGAGTCCGTTAAATTCCCCAAAACTACCTGGTTTGTGAATCTACGAGCCTCGATACTCACCTCCTATTTACATATGTAATCCCCACCTACCCGCAGTAAGACCCTGGCAAGCTTTTAGTAGCACCTATAATGAGTCCGTTAAATACAAAATTGCTGCTTCTTTCTTTCCATATTTCGTGAGATTAGTGTTGATCTGCTGCAAGTTATTTGTGTTCCATGTTTGGAAAGGGTAAAAGACCACAATGGGATTAAATTAGAGTCAGGTCGTGGTACTTTTTCAAATGCAATATTTCCCTTTAAGATACTATCCTATTTCATCATTGGTTACTTCTGTCAAGAAATGCTCTACAGTACCTCCAGTTTTCTTCAAGGTTACAGAATGTGAAGTGGATACAATGAGGTTGCCTCCAGGGTCCTTTTCTTATCTTTTTTAATGAAATGGTAGGCTTGTTCTTGTAATTTGATACTGTTTGAGTGTCTGAATATATTTCTGTGAACATCTACAAAAGTGCACCATATATGTAGAATATTACACTGTAGAAACTACTGTAATTATTCCACACAGCTGGTATAACCATCATAGAGAAACATAAAAGCTGTGTTTAATCAATAAGGCCAAATGTACAAGATGTATGACTAATTAGAGAATGCACAGTATCTCTGACAAAAAAGCATTTCTTTGAAAATGAGTACCTTGCAAGCACAATACGCCACATAGAAGCCGTTTTCATATTCTAATTAATTCTAATTCATATTCAATTCTGTATGCTGTTAAAATTGTGGGATTGTTGTCCCACCATCTGAGCCTGCCATCCCTTCATGTCCTTTCAAATTTCAGTTCTACTGTACAACACACTAAAAATGTGCATAACTAGAGCCTCAGGGTGGTCAGAATGTTTGAAAGACAGAAAGTATGGAAAGATGCAGTAGTGATAGGTGGGACTGATGATTTTTAAGTATATAAAGAGCCTGGAGGAAGTTTTTAGTACCCAGTGGGACCGCCTGGTGTCACACAGCGTGGGAACATCCCTGAGCATACTGCCTGCCACATTTAGGATCATAGTCAGTTCACCCCTGCCACCAAAGTATAAACAAACCTTCACTTGGAATAAACTTGGCAATGAATGCTATCATTGCTATTACATTCTAAGTTTTTACTGAAGTTAGTTATGACCCAGGATAACTCTTCATCACTAAGGTAGTCAGAAAATCAGCCATGGTCTGGTTTCACATACCGCTGCCAATGGTTACATGGCCAGAAAATTCATGGAGTGGGTACCAGTACTTCCTGCTATACAACCATTGTCAACATACTGCTGTAGGTTACGGATGTGGATTAGACTATACCTATCACACTGTATTGTCATCACATTCAATACAACCACATCAAGGCACCCAACTTTCCCTTAGGCTACTCTAGAGAGAGTCATTAAATTCTCCTAGTACTGTATTTAAAAAGTAAGCATTGATCAAAGAGGTTCTTTGAAAGGTTTTAAGAATTGCACTCAAGTTGTGGATTCAACAGCTGATTACTACTGTAGGCATTTTGATAGATCTTACCATGGGATATCTACCATGGGAGCACTAGTAGCTACAAAATTTGGGAGGTTTGTACAAATATGGGTCTAGAGGTTTGGATGGCAGTCACAGCAGGACACCTCATAAAGTTCCCAAACAATACACAGGGAAGTGCACTGAAAGCTTATCTGGACTTGACTTTTGACTGGCTATGCTTACATACAAGAATGGAGTGAATTAGCAATCTTGCAGAAGATAAACACCATGCAATGCCAACACTGTACTGTGGATAAGTAAGGATTGGGGTTCAGCAGGCGTATATCGCCTGCCAACATCCTTTGCTGTAAACTAATAACTTCCTTTGCTATGACAATATGACATACATGAGACATACATTATACATACATAGAATTCTATTATGATAATTGTTGTAACATGTAATCTTCATGACAAGTTGAAAGTGATACTATTTTGTCTGTGACAAATTTCCTACTAGACAACACTGGTTAACTTAATTGCACAGTACCTGTGTACTGTATTCTGAGTCAATTTCCACATTTGTGACAACTGCATTTCCTACATATGGGCCTACTGTGGGTAAGCATGTAGATAGACTACTAAGAGTGTGGGGGGAGGGGTAGGTAGGGGAAGGGTGAGGGGAGGGGTGGCAACATAAGATGTTTGTCCTGCTCTATTCATCATCCAAAGAATTTAAGTTTACTTAATACTTGCACTGAAACTGTCCAAGAGGGGTACTCTCACCCTTTCCACTTTCCAACTTCCCCCCTCCCCAACTGGTTATCCCACAACACCAACATTTAATGCCAACAAACTGTTATGAAGACATCTGTATCAAGCCTGAGCACCTACAGTACATGGCTGGATACAGGCCCTGCGTAACTTGCCTTCATTATAAGTTCTACATGTGAGATGAGATGATGATGTATCACATAAAAAGACGAGAGCAATTGGGTAATAAACTGTTAATGACTTTTATCATGAAATAACTTAGACACTTCAAACTTTGAATCTAAATTACTTTTGACACCAAATAATTTATGGAGGCCTACACTTGACACAAATCGAAGGTGCACCTTGTGCTTGAATCTGCACATGAAAAGCTAAGTACTGAGTTGACATCAAAAACTGTTCCGGTATGCAGCATTTCTGCACTAGGTAACTTGTAAATACCTATTTGCATGGAGAGCTCAATATTATGTGTGTCATGACATGAACTATCATGAAAGTAAGCTGTTTTCATAGAAACACAAGAATAGCCTGAGCTAAGCTCCATGTATCTCCATACACAGTAGGATAGCATAAGAGTATGATGAGGTTTTATGGCTCAGTTTGACAGTTTCTAACCAACTGGTTTAAGTCAGGCCGGCCACATCCTTTTTTCCAGTTGTGGCTCACTGGCAGGGTCCGCCTTAAGGATTTTGTTTTGCATAGCAAAACTGCTATGCATTTTTTATTTTGTATAGCAATTTACAGATTTTGCATAGCAGATTTGTTGTTGGCAAAAAGTAATCCATGTCAGGTTAAAAAAAAAAAACATGTCGATTTCAGTAAACATATTCACAAACATATTCTCGTAATTTGATGCAACTTATTTTGAATGTTTAAAAGGTTAAACGAAAGATCGGCCGTTTACACAGTGCCAAATTCAACCAAACGATTAAATGGATAACCCGCTTTAAAATTACGAGGGAAGGTTAACATTTTTCCTATCCCGTGTTTTGCTTTGATATCTTTTCATTGAAATGATGGTTATTGGCCAGTTTAACGACCAAATGAGGCTTCGAAAAAAAATCTGTCGTAAGTTGGTGACTTTTCATTCATAGCATATAACTCCGTGGTTCTCACCTGCTAATTAAATTCCCAAAAACAAAATAGACCTAAAATGCCTTTAGTATCCCGATTGTAGCAGTAGCCCAAATCTGCTTATTACTACATAACCCATATACAAATTGACTCACACTTTCCCAGTTTTTAGACCATAATTGTTGTCCAAGTCTCTCAGAGAACGAACGGTAAAACAGAAATACTTAGATGCCCTGCAGTTATTGGCTATGTCACACCATCCTACTGTGTATTAATACATAAGCAGAAAGTGTAGGCTCACACGTGTAGTTTCATACAGCAGTACGTAATGCATGCACGCACTACATATTCCTAGTAAATATCTCTTTGATGCTGCGCGCAAATCAATTTGAGGAACGATCGAATACAAAATGGGGTCATGTTCGCAATTGCGTAAATACAAGGCACACTTTTATATCACACAAATTAACATGTGTTTTACATGAAAAGGACCCACCGCTACTACCGCAAACTGTGAGGTAACAATTGGAAATTTTGCAGTAAAAGTAGCGATCAAAAATATATTGTAGGCTCCCCGTAACATGCCTAATGTTCTTGCAATGTAAGTCAACTTCTCAACAGTGCAGGTGCGTAGCCTAATGTTTGTGTGTTTGCATACAATTACGGACCTACTTTACTGCGCTTTCATTGGGCGTTTCACTTGAACGTTTGTACAGAACACCGTCATGGCCAAATGTATCGGTGTTTGCATACATTTCGGCTCTACCAAACATACTATAGATGACTGCGAATTCGACATTCAGTTTCGTGCATTGATAATTTTGGGTGCATGAACAAAATGAAAATCGGTGAAATGATCGCTAAATCTCGACGTACAGGTTTAAAAAGCTTGTGTGCATATTGCGAACATCGTTGTGCATGGTGAACAGAGCCAGGAATGCATTACACGGTCGATACCAAATGTGGACATCGTTTAACGGTACCGTAACGAATGTTTATTCGGGCCGACGCGAGATTAAACGGAAACTGACAGCCCTAGAATTATTGAATTATTAAAAACTCATTCAGGGAATTGATTCATTTTAATGATAGTATTTAGGTTGGAATTGAAATGTAAAAATTAGGTGTGAAACGAAGTCAAGTCAAATCGTTGTGTGGATGTCAGAATGCCTGTATCTGTACAAACAACTTCAATCGATCTGCAGGTTTGTGTCGCAAATCTGCGAGGCGTTAAAATTTTTGTATCGCTACTGCGCTTCAATTGCATCGCAAACTGCGATGCGATACCAGCTATTGCAGACCCTGCTCACTGGCTTGTTTTCCCTACTCCACTGCTTATGCTGAGCACCAAGCACAATGCCAGTAGGTTCCATTTTAAAGTCTTTGGTGTGACCCGCCCAAGAGTCGAACCCCAGACCTTCCGCTGCAAGTCGGATGCTCTCACTGGATAGCATAAGAGCTAGTGTTAGTATTGTACAAAAAAAATTAAAAAATTGCCCAATTTAAGCTCACATATATTGCCAAGGGCTTAAATACTAATTTAATGGCGCTGTATTTTACAATTTCTCTGAAATCACCAAGCTGTATACAAACACTGTACATACTAACATACAGGTAGCCTACTGTAGGTCTATGACAGGATTTGCATAAATCAGATTACTGTACTGTAAAGAAAGAGCCCAGTGATGTGCACCACAGTACAGTAATATTTTACATTAAGCATGTCTTGCTGCAAATACAGTAGTATGGACATACTCCTGTTTGTGCAAGTTTATTGTTGTATGTTTATAATATCTACAGTAAAAAGGTATGGTATGCAAAGTGAAGCCAAAGTTCACATATCCACCTACAAAGGTACATATGATTGTTATGAAAGTGTGTATAAGTGTAAGGAAACTGCATACACATCTACCAAACTGTAGAGTAAGTACTGCACAATGAGTACAGTATATCAAAACAATGCTTGACTGTATGGAAATTATTTCCTTTTACAGAAACCATGAAACTGCTTCCCTAGCAGAAATACACTCTACACCCTAATGACCACGGCTTTAGCTGCATAACTGTCCAGCTGTTCTTGGCTACTAATCCCTCTCCATCCCTACAACCCCCCAGGCTCCCTATTTTTTTTTCATTTTTCTGACAACTAGAAAATCCTGAGTGACCTTTTCTTCACATTTATTGCTTTTTGCACAAAATGAGTCAAATTTTGTACCACTCTAAATCAAGCATGGGATAAAATTGAACAAATTTCCCCTTCCCCTATCCTGAAAACACTCCCCAGGCCACTGGATATGGAATCCTTTGTTTACACAACCCTGGCTGAAGCCTAGTTGATGACTTCTATCATTGCCTTAAAAATGTTGATGGTAGAAAAATCCTTGATTTGTACAGCACAGTACTGAAACCATATTGCACACTAACCATATTTCTAAGAACAAACTACAGTAGAGTGCATGCACTAACCACTGTTCTGTCTTTCCACTTGAATAATTTCATTGTACAGGCAACAATGCAAGTGTGCTAGACCCAAGCAAAGGGAATAACCAAACTTGAGGACATGCTTATAATGTTGACTTCATTATGTTATAAATGATACAATTCTGAGACATTTCTGGAGTAATAAATAAACAACAAGTAAATGAAATGACTACAGGAATTTACTTGGACCAAGATGAAGTCACTCCCACTTTCTTTGGAATATAATATCCACTATAGTTGTGCACATACTCTATCATATGCCCTCTTAAATCACCCTCAGTTCTTTTCATGCTGTCCAGACACGACAAAAAACTGCACATCGCAGGCAAATGAAGGGTGCATCTTTTGTTCTCTGTATTCCACCATGCTCCCTTTATAATTCGTTGTTTTACCAGACGATCAATTTCAAAGCATTAGATTCTATCATTCTAAACCCTACTCACAGGACCACCATCCCTATAAAATGGATTATGAATGACAGAAGGAGTATCCAGCTTTTGTCCACTTTCTCAAATGGCTGGACGACATTTGCCTACATAGAAGGCTGTAAATCACATTCTTTCTTTAGTTATGGTTTGGGAAGCCTTCAGAGAGGCAGAGAAAAGTCTCCTCTGCGGGTACTTCAGGCTGGGATATCATGGCGTAGCCATATTTGCACCACCGATGAAGAGAGATGTTGAACAAATCCTGGGAAGGGTGCCTGGACTCTGAAAACCTGAAACCCTCTTAAAGGAAGGGTTTAAGCAAAAAATTAATTTTCATATGTGAAGGAGGAACTAAATCTATGCAATTTGGTGAAACTTTCATTCAAATCGGACATGTAGTACTCGAGATATCAGCAAATGAAGTTACTACATTTGTGACCCAAAGTGAGCTTGAGGCAAGCAGGGGTTATATCACTTCCTCACATTGATGAGAAATGCTTTGTTTCCTTTGTTTTTTCAGTCTGTTGTGCTGACCTTGAAGTTAATAGGGATATGACCTCCACATGTGGAATGTAAAGTCTGTAAACTTCTTATGCCTCTCATACAATCACATTCCCATAACATGTGATTGTGGAGGAGAAAATTGGTTGTAAAGTTTAAAGAAAAACATAAGATTGCTTATTAATGTGAGGGTATGATGTCATATGTGCTTGCTTCAAGTTCACTTTGTGTTGAAAATGTGACAACTTTAACTGCTAATATCTTGAGAACCACACATCAGATTTCAATGCAAATTTCACCAGAATGCTTAGAATAAGTACCCCTCTAACATATCAAAACTTGATTTGAGCTTAGACCCTTCTTTTAAAACTACAATGTAACTGAGCACTACAGCAGACACCACAAGTCACAGACTTCCTATAGTTCCCAGGGAAACTCACATTGGAACCAGGAAACATGGGGGGTGCATGTCACAACTCTGACTTCACTCCCTCTAATTGCTACAAGAGTTCCCTTTGTACTCACTTGGATGCTTCCAAAAGAGTATCATCTTTGAAGTAGTACTGTATTCTAAAGAAATTTGTTTTTAACATTATTCCTACCTGAAAAGCAAGTTTCAGTATTAACCAATCATTAAAAAAAATTTAGGATAATAATTCTCACAGCTTTGAAAATTGACACATGGTAGAAAAAAAAATCAGAATACTTACTAAGCTTTCCAAAGAATTCATGATGCTTAAGTCCTTGATTTTATTCCAACTTTCGCCAAGCAGTGATAAATTGGTATCATAGGACAGTCTTTGACACCATTGAATAAATATTTATAGCTTATTGTCTTAGCAGAGCTACTCCTCCTGAGCCAGTGCAAGTACTACACAGCTCTTTGATTCAATGCTGTTGCTCTAATAGTTATTTCCAAGGGTATGTTATGTCTTCAGAGTCAACTTTAGCCCTTCACATGAGAAGGTCCAAGCATGGAGCTACCAACATCGTCCAAGGTATTCCAACAAGCATCACAAAGGTTCTATTCACAGGACATACTTAAAGCAAACATAAAGGTAAGAAAACCTTGGATTAGAGGATACAGTACCAACCTCACATAAATACTATTTCCCCTAGTCTCAGAAGCCAGCACACTGGAAAAGTCAAATGACAACAATTCATGTCAGATTACCTCTTCAGACCAGTGAATTTACCAATACTGTGTCTCTAACCAACAACACTGCATTCAATGCTCCATTGAGGTATAAGTGCTGCACAATCCTATGCAAGGGTAGACAGCATGAAAAGCTGTACATGCAAAGCAACTTAGTAACAAATGAATGGCAAAATCTGGATCAAACTGTTCACCAAAATTTACCGTAGCCCCAAATGTTTTGATTGTCTGACTCTACAGGCCACAACAGTAACTATGTCACAATTACGGACACTGCTCCAAACCAAAGGCAGTGAACAGGACTTATATTCTATACAGAACTGTAGTTCTAAAATATTAAACGAGAGAGTGCACTTTGTGTAACAGGAAACTATACAGGCATTTTCTGATGAAATCAATCCTCACAGACCAAAATTTTCCGGGCCTGCTGAGTGAATCACAATATTGCTTTCCAGGTTGAGGCTGACATCACAGGAAGCCGAAGGCATGTGGTGAACTGAATACCATAAACTGCAAACAATGTTTGAACTTGGTGACAACCCTCCTCCTAGCAAATGTTTACTTTTGATACACTTTTGACTTTTCAATGTATACAGTACATCAAGAACTGTAACCTGAGTCTGACACACACAACTCCTCAACCAAGACTGTTCTCAGTATTTCTGTACAGGTATGAAACACAGTACCTGCAGGCTACAGGACTGTACTAATCAACAGCAATCCTCCTACGTGATCTGTAACACAATCCTATTGCTACTGTACCAGCCTTGTTTTACTGGTAGGGCAGCAAGTTACAGTCCCTTGTACACAAGTGTTAAACAATTCCAAAGGCATTGGAATATATCTCCTGCATATTACAATTAATCACAGCTATGATTGGTAAACAGGAAATACAATCTTCAAATTGTTTTACTCCCAGGTGACAATGGATGGTTCTCCACCACAAATGATGTTCAATATACAGAGCTAGAAATGTATTGTATTACAAATTACACTCTACAGTCAGAATACCAGCTGCAGTCTATTGCACTCAAGTGAACCTGAGTAATCCAATTCATCACAGATGTTAAATGGCTCTTCAAACAATTTAAACATCTGTTTCAGCCAGCTTTATATGTGAATCCTCATCACATTGCGGCAAAGACAATACATGAAAACCAAAAGCAATGTTGACACTTTATAGAAGTCAGAACAGCCTCTCAGTAACTTGTTAAATGTCATAGATGTCCGATCCATTATGCACACATGCAAACTTTACAAAAGTTAGGCATACAATGATTTGTCATAAAGTATACAAGAGAGCAGAGTACTGTTTGTGAAATTTGTGCATGCAGGGTAATGATGAATCAAGCTAAGCTCACATTCAGACAACTGCTTTTAAACTATTCAAACTAAAATATTTAAGTCCAAAGTACACTGTATTGTGCACAATACCATAAATAAAATTTTATACCACATATAAGCATAATTTAAGTTTAATTATTCATGGCTTGGAAGGCAATAAACGCTAAGACAAAATTACCGAAGACCATACACCACACTAAGACTTCCCTCTAAGTCTATGGAACAAGATGGTGGGAATACAGATTATGGAACTTCTTTCCTTCCATTCTTTTCAGGCGCGGATCCAAGGGGAGGGGGGGTCCAGCCTCAGCCCCCCCCTTTTTTGCCGCATTAACAATAACAAATACATGAAAATTAGCAAAATGTTAACCTAGGACAATATTCAAGGGGGCTTTTAGCCCCCCCCCCCCTTTTTCAAAATGTCTGGATCTCTGCACATGCTTTTATATGGAATGATTTCTTCACTGTAAAAAGGCTACAGTACACTGACAGGATACTGTGTGGCCCTGTAACTTACCCAGAGCAAGATTTTTCAAAACAAAAAAGTGTAAAATATTCGATATTAGTTCATGGTTTTATGAAAACCTATAGTCTTGGTATAATTGGACATGTTTTTTCTGCAGCGCTGGATGAACTGAACTGTCATGTGCTGAACATTTGTGAGCTGGTAAAACTAGGAAAAATTATCCCTTACTGCTTTGCTTTTCATGATACATAGTATTTTACTGAACATAAGGGTAGCTACTGTATGATTCAAAAATGTACATAAAAGTACTTTAAACACTATTTTCCCCCAAAATAATCATGTAGATGGGTCCACCAATTATATGTCCAGTAAATTAACACAGCAAAACTTATAAAACAAAAACCAATAAAAAGTGAAAAACAAATACTGTACACTGATAAAAAAAATAATGTCTAGGGGGTACTTAAGGTGTGGTTTTGATTAAAAATGTGAAAAGAAAAGATAGTGTGTACTGCAGCAATGTACATTACATCAATAATGGTTGTCTACCCTCCATTTCTTTATAGTACATTCCACCCCCTGTGAGCTGGGGGTTGTAGAATATGCCCACAGTATTTCCCATCTGTGGTAAGAGGCTACTAAAGTGAAGGACTTGCACGATATTTGAGCTGTATTTGAAACCCAACTTGAACTTGAATCGTATTTGAAACTGAATTTAAACTATACCTTTTATCTAGTTGACACTTTATAACAAATTCGTGTTCGTGTGTCATTAAATCTCCTCTAACTTTATAGTACATTCCTCCTACTGTAATGAACACTACTCTTCAACAACCTCACATGCTACAAACTCCTGGCTTCCTGGTTCATATGAGTTCGTTACAAAAAGTTCACTACATACATTTACAAGAATAATGGATGCTACCGTTCGTGTCCACAAAGTCTCGAAAACTTGGTGCCACTTGAAGCACAGAAAGCAACTCATCAAACTAATTTTTCAAATTGCACAATAATTATATTACTGCAGAATGTAAAGTTTGTAATTACTTTTTACAATCAATTGTAGCATTTTTGCTTTTTGTTTTTCTAAAATCAAACATCTGTATTACTTGCTCAGGCACTTATAATTATTACTAGAACAAAGTTCTCAAAACTTAATCAAGTAGACCTAAATTAAGGCTATAGACAGTAAATAAATGTACAATATGCATATCATACATCATAAGGAGAGTGAAAATAGAACCACTGACTCCATTATCTGAACTAAATGAAAACACCATTGCTGTAAAGGGTATCTGTAAATTAACTATAAATTCATTTATTTCAAAGAATTCTCTAAGTAATCCTTCAGTCGGTCACTACAAAAAACTGATGTCCGACTGGTTATGACATTGAAATAGCACTGACTTCACAATATTGTCCTATCAAAAATAATGAATGCAAAAGAAAACTGAAACAAAGTATAGCCTATCTACCTGTCACGGTAAATACCACTTTGAAAGTAACAAATGTGTCTGACAAATTCACTATACTGAGAAAGATGTCAAGGAAATAATGAGTGTCTGCTGTTACAGTACTGTATTTACCTTAAATATGCAGGCTACATGTTGTCATGAACAGAATTTCCAAACAAACTGTACCATCAATTCAAATACTGTAACTTGGCAGGGTGTCAGTGTAAACACCCTCCTACATTATAAACAACAAATCAAGGGATACCATGCATACGAACACTACCATCCTGAAAATTATTACCTTAAATATGTTGACTACATGTAGTCATGAACAGAATTTCCAAACATACTGTACCATCAATTCAAATACTGTAACTTGGCAGGGTGTCAGTGTAAACACCCTCCTACATTATAAACAACAAATCAAGGGATACCATGCATATGAACACTACCATCCTGAAGATTATTACCTTAAATATGTAGACTACATGTAGTCATGAACAGAGTTTCCAAACATACTGTACCATCAATACAAATATTGTAACTTGGCGGTGTATCAGTGTAAACACCCTCCTACATTATAAACAACAAATCAAGGGATACCATGCATATGAACACTACCATCCTGAAAATTATTACCTTAAATATGTTGACTACATGTAGTCATGAACAGAGTTTCCAAACATACTGTACCATCAATACAAATACTGTAACTTGGCAGGGTGTCAGTGTAAACACCCTCCTACATTATAAACAACAAATCAAGGGATACCATGCATATGAACACTACCATCCTGAAGATTATGACAAAATAGAAAGTTTTACATACATACTTCTTGTAATGACCAGGTCTTTTTAGTTTTAAACATGGCAAAACTGATTTCCTTTTTGATATGATCCAAGTATTCCAAACAACGTCCACTAGGTCAGCAAGATGGTTTCCACTTTAAAACAAAGTGATCCTACAGACACATGGATACTCCAGCAAGGTTTATCTGATACCCATGCACAGTTTATTCAACAGCTACTGACAGTAATGCAACACTTATCTGAACAGAAAACTTTCCAGAGCCACTATCAAAATTTTGCTAAATCACAGGAAGTACTAATTGATATTGCCAAATTTCAAAAGCAAAGTAAAATGATTTTAATACATGGCTGTCAGTCTTCCTAAAAGGCCACAAACAGGTAACTGAACGCTTTACAACAGAACTTTACTCCCTTGACACCTACTCTACAAACACAACTTGGATTGCTGAGTCAGAATTCTTGAACATCCCACTAAAATCAAATTTTTATGTTACTCCAGTAATAGTTGGATTCCTTAAGGTTAATTCTGAATTCTTTTGCTTTCTGTATCTGAATTTTAACCTTTACTGTGCAAGCATTTCGGTAGCATTTCCATGATTGTACCCTTCTGAAAGGTTTCTGTACTGTACATGCAACCACCAGCTGTGCCTAGGTCAGATTAAGGACCATCCTGGCACAGCAGGGACAAGATGTGGGGGCAGATATATTTATGTGTGATGACTAGGACAATACAACCATAACACAAGTTGTTATGGTTGCCTCTACAAGAACCAGAAGAAGGATGGTTATCATGGAAAGTGAAAATTGCCTCAAAATTAATTACTTCCCAGAGGAATATTGTGAGTTTCCTTTTATTAATCCCTGAGTTGACTTGGTTCATGACAGACAAGAGGCTGGTGATACTCAGCTCTGACAACTAGACATGTTGCCTTATTCAAGTCTTGTTACTTTGGGAGAACAAGTCAGACAATACAGCCAAAGAGTGCATTCACACTTGATCTTGACTGCTAGGGGGACATGTCCAGATCTAATCCTCTGCTCATGCCCAATGTTAAAAATAGAATGTTTTCATAATCAAGATCACATTATGAGATCTTACTGTAGATACTATCATGTGAAGATACCTGGTTATGAGCAGGAACAAAGAATATAACATGCTGAGGTCAATCAGTCATGAAACAACAATACAGTGACTTGCAATCCGAAATCCGATCCCGTTTTCTAAATCGGACCAAGAGTTTTTATTCAGACTTCGTTTCTAAGGATGGTCAAGCTTTAGCGATAACTGATCCTAGTTTATCTCACGATAAACTGTTCTGTTACCGTTATACAACTAAATACCGCTCAACAGAGCAGTGCTTGCTCAAAAATCAATCTGATTTTTGCACACATGTCCAATAAACCCTGTCTGCCAATGTGACGTCACAAAATAATTAGTTTACATTTCATTTCCATAGTTAAACCATATACTTACACATCTGGCAAATTTTTGGCTCTTTCTGATCAGGGATGGAGAAGATTTTAACTGAAACTCACAAAACACGAACATATACTCGACGCACGTGCAGCTCAATTGCAACCAGAAAGCCCAAAGGTTTAGTGATTCCTTGCTGAAAGGAAATGCTTTGTTGCACTGGGGTTTATCCCTCAAATGTATCCTTCTTGAGTTATCATGTTTTATGATGTTTTAACAATTTAACTTCTGGTGACCTCACATGACCTTTGAACTCCACCAAAAATTGAATGACAAAAAAAATGTATGAAGAAAGTGTCCTGGATGGCACTCAAACTTGGGTCGTCTGTGTGAGAAGCTGGGCACTTTCCACTACACCATCAGCAAACTTGTTATATGTATGCTATTTCTAATCACATTTTAGTCACAGCATCTTACACTCATGTTCATAAGTAGGTCACTAAAATTACCACTTACTGCAATAGTTATGCTAATGAAAAAAAAAATATATGTTGTTCTTTATAATTTTATCTTTGGAATGGTACAAAAATTCAGCCATAACTTTGTGGTGGTCACAAAACGACACAATTTGGAGGTACTGCCCACTGTCTATTTAGTTTACAAGGTTTTCCTAGTTTCACATCTGGTGACCTCAGGTGATATTTGACCTCCGACAAAACCCTTAGGGTTCTTTCTCTCTTAAAATGACAAATTTATATACATACCAAGTGTGAAAAGTATCCACCATCTCTGTCTTGGAATATCATGGTTTCTTTCTAGGTTTTGGTTTGCGACCTCTGGTGACCTAAACTCATTTTTGACATCCACAGAAAACAACAGGGTTCCTTCTCTCAGTATGATGAATTTACATGTATACTAAGGATGAAAAGTGTCCATCACTGCTATCTTGAGATATCGTATTAACAAGCAATTTTTAAGGAATCCATGTTTTCAATTCCATTGACCTCAGATAACCTTTCATCTCTAAAAAAATTGGGTGCCATTTCAAAATATAACACATTCAAATGCAAAGAACAGTGTGAAAAATATCCATGCTTCCTTTGTGTACCTACAGATATGGTGTTTACAAGTTTTTTGGTTTATGATCTCTGGTGACCTCACATGACCTTTCACCTCCAACAAAAAACAATAGGGATCTTTCTCTTAATATGGTTAATCCATATATGCCAAATATGCGATGTATCCATTATTAATATCTTGAGATACTGTGCCTTGTTTACAAGCCAAGCGTCACAAACGCACATACATACACATACATGCACTCACCAGCGTGACTGCATAGATTCCTTTCCCCTTCAGCAAGGAATCAAAAACCCTTTGTTTAATAATAAAGTTGCCACTTTGTTCTCATAAATGCCAGCAAAATATTACCAGAAATTAAATAGTTCCTGCATACATGTGCAAGTCCATCTGGGAGGGTATAGCTGTAGAGAGAATTTGACTATGGTTCAAGAAACTAAACAGTAGCTTCTTGTAGTGAATGCCAGAAATCTGGAAAGGGTGTTAAGTCATTTTCCTGTTGAGCAGGAAGATTGTTGATATTATACTCTCAAGTCTGTCTATACAAATCTCAGCTACACAAAACAGTCCCTATGTTAGGAATCTGTGTACAAGGTCTAGTGCTTCAACTGTCATCAATGATTAAACATGGAAAGGTATTTGCTTCTCTTATCTCCCATCCTTTTCTTCAGTATCTTTCTGTTTCTACTGCACAGTTCAGTAGTGGCAACATTTATGGTGCTATGCAATAGACTCTAGATACACCTGTCCTACAACATCCTTAAGAAGTACTGAACAATTCATTATGGATGATACTTTAGCTGATATTTATAGCTCTTCAGTGTACACCCTGGCTGACTAATGTGACCTTTGCCCTGAAATTCCTCACTTGGTGCTATATTGACAAAAGGCTGTATACTTTACTATCAAAGCACGGTAAAGAGTTTACTGCAGCAACAATTACATGGTGAGGCAGACTACTGTATTTGCAGTTAGGATCAACATACTACACTGCTAATGAGAATGTACACATAACATAAGATAACAAGGAACAGGATTTTATTTGGCTCCACTTCTTCATTTCCTAGAATCATCTATGCCTCTAGCAACAAGTGATTCTTAAAGAAAAATATTTCAAGTTCCCCTAAAATGGGTTCTAGGCTATCTGCACTGTAATACTGAAGGCTGTGTACTATAAGACTTCCAAGTTCAAACATCTCTTTTCCTATAGTTACAGTACTCTGCATTCTGATTACTATAATGCTGGCACAAACTGTGGTCATCAAAGGCTTGATCCCAATCTTTGGATCTGCCTCACTGTGTTTAATATGTGAACTGATCTAGATAATCAAATCTTAATTCTTGAAAAGTACGTTGAAATGAGTATTGCTACCAACATTTCTCCCCTAAACTGGCAACACTTGAGTCATAAGAACATCTTTCTCCCAAACCAGTAAACTCAGTTTCTACATCTACTGCATGCTATCAACTGAGAGCAATGTACACCAGTCCTCACAGGGAATAATTTATCCAGTATCACATTGCAATTTGCTACACGAGCTGGCAAAATTGCTACACGCATTGTGCACTAACCTTATTCCATGTCACTAACCCTAACCTAACCTGCAGACATGATATTGTATTGTATTGTATTGTACTGTATTGAGAAAGATTTCCACAATAACATATACATACTTATGTTACAATATTTACATTAATACTAAATTGTGGGGGAGGTCTGAAAAAAGCGTACATTTTGTTAACAGGGTACATTTTGTTAACAGTCTGCCTGGTACAAATATTCCACTCCTTATTTTCCTAAGTTGGACTGCATGGTAAAGAAAAGTGAGTAAATAGTTTAAGCTAGTCCTAACGTTAGGCCTGCATAATCTGTATTAAAAACTTGAACACATTTTCAAAGTTACCAACACTATAAATAATCCTCTTCCAAAAAGGCTAAAGACACCTTAAATCACCGTCTTACTTTATGGATCTTGAACAATCTTGTAATGCTCAGCCTCATCTCTACAACAATGTATGATAATTCAGAGATAAACGATTTTGCGTTAAGCAGGTGATCCTTAAAGCACTTCGAAAATTTACTAAATGATGAACAGGCTTTTAATGTATTTGGGAGACCGTTCCACAGAGTATATCATGCATGGTATGCATGTCTTGAGACAATGTGAGACAATGTGACACCTTACAAAACAACATGTAAGGATTTGGTGGCAATATACATACACATATTGTATAACAATTAGTAAAGCTTTTTGAAATGGCACACCAAAAGCATAAAAAAGAGAGTTGAGGCAAATGCATAACCACATAAGACCTCTCACATGCAGGACAAAGCTTTTTATTCTGTGATACAAAAGAACTATTGGAGGCAGACACAAATTTATGGCAAAAGCCGCTGAGAGATGCTATACAGACTAGCAGAAAAATGAGTCAATAGAGTGACCGGTTTAAAGTACTATGCAGGCAGGAGAAGGCGTGATCAGAATCACAGTCAAGACTCAAAATGCATATACCTACAGTCATTTTGCCCGGTCAGCATCAGGTGACTACATACCGTAGGTATTCCCTTTCAGCCCTGTTGTAAAGTTTTACCATTGAGTGCATAGTGAGGGAAAATCAACTGCAGAAAGAGGGCTAGATATTTACCCACATACTCACATGATGTGAGGGATGGTCCCTCACAACTTCAGTGTTTTATTTTCCTCTTCAACACATTTGACAAATATGTTTATTCCTCACAGCTAAAAGGTTACAATTAACAATAGCAATGATAGGGACATGCACAACTGTACTCTGGAGCCATGCAGCTTATTTTCCAAGGAAAAAATGTTTTTACTGCATGCAAGCAGACATACAGTATCTTACAATAATACATTATGACCTTGGTGAGGCGCTAACAAGTCAAGTTATCCTCCTCATACGCTTTTATAATTATGCCCAGGGTGTCCATCAAAGGGGGGGAAGGGGGATTTGTCCCCTCCTTTCCAGAAGAAGCTCAATAAAACCCCCTCCTTTTCATTTCCATAAAAATTTTAAAAAATTATTTTGGTTTCTTACTTAAGAAGAGGGCACTTTTTGCAGCAATGTTTGAACTTTAATAAATAGTCTTTAAACCTTACAGGGGCCTTGAAGCAAGCTTTTGCCCTCCTGGACCCACTTGTAACTATGGCCGAGGACAGCATCAATTTGGACTCAGGGTTTAGCAGTAATAAATCCCCCCCCCCTTTTTTTTTTAGTTTCTGGTAGAAACCCTGATACCCTTAAAGCTAGCAGGAAATTGGCCTTGCTTTCATGTCTTATTTCCTACCCTGCATTTAACAATCTAGCTTCCACCAATCAGTGAGTATAATGCTGCATCATAGCTTGAAGCCATACTTCTGGGCAATTAAATGCATCATGAAAGAAGGTAGCTCACCCTCACGTCTCCCATTATACTGTACAGTTCTTCCCAACGCTTTTTGTGACCTACAGTACCCCTCCTACAGTACCCAAAGTCATTGCTATTATAACCATTCAACCACCCCTATTGTACCACACTCTCTCCTACATACAGTATCCACAGTGATTTCTATTGTACTGATTCAAGGGCCTCTACTATACCACATAATTATCTATTTTTATATCACAGCCACTGCCATTATACCCCGGTCTGCAAATTTCCTGTAGCTACAGTACTTACTTGAAGTCAAAGTAGCCCAGACATACATGTATGGCCATATTCCCTTCTGGTCTTTTCATGTCAGGGAGCCATCTGTTAGAACTGTCACTCACAATAAAGATGGGCTTAGGCAGAATCCATATACTGTACTGTAGTTATCACCAGAAGCCATGCTGCAATTTTGTCACTGTACACATTCAACCTGTGAGCAGTGCTTACATTTTATGCACATGTTCATATACTCTAGCAGTGAGCTTAAATTTGCCAGCATAATACTGTATATTCAAGACATTTTCCTTGTATTTGCCCCAATGGCATACAATGTGCAGTATATGACTAATATCCAGTATGATTGAAAGAAAACAAAAAAATTCTGTATTAGCTGCCAGAGATCTTCAAAGAAAGAGAACTTAATGTTTAGATCACTTTGACAACCACTTGATGTCCTGATCTGATCTATAAGATAGTATCACAGTCTTGGGCCACTTTCCCAAATGCTAGGAGAGGTGGATAGTCCTTGCTTTGCACCAGAATCCCAATCTTAAATGACCAACTTGAAATCCAGAGGGACAAGAGTTAATCCTACTCTTCAGCCAATTTCCCAGAGCTGGGAAGGGCAGAGGATCCATGCTTGGCTTGACAGCTGAGCTAAGCAAAGGGTCGACTTTCTGAATCTAGGACAACTTTCTGAATGGGCAAACCACAAACCTAATATTAAATCACAAATTTGAGACCCCCTCAGCATCACTGCAAACACCTACCTGTACATACTCTACACCAGCAATTATGAGTCACCAGAAAATTTCCACTGGGGTTTGATCCAGGGACCTCTTAAAAGTAAAGCATACACTCTTCTGACCAATCTGTCTTGCAGTAGGATAACCTCTTAAAATGCTATGTGTGTGTCACAATACAAATGACACATCTTACCATTACTTTAAATGTCTGCAAATAGGTGTTTAAAGCCACATCAATGTGATGAATTGAAAACAGCCAGCTTCTGGTCTTACAGGCTTACAATTCAATTATTTTAAGAGATAGGCCTATACAATAATAGGTAGTAGATATTTTAACCTATTGCAACTCTTCTGAGCATTTCCTAACTTGAACAAGCATCTTTCGTAATGTTTCATGAAAAACTTCAGCATAATTCAACAAAATGCAACTTAAATTGTTACATATTTTGTTAGGTATATGTAGACATTGGAGACCAGTACACCATGCAGTTATGCTACCTAGCTGATAATTGATGTAGGCATAATGCTATGTGTATAGTACGAAAATATGGGAAAGCAATTTACAAACTGGCCCCATCTATTTTGACAGTATGTACCCATGTGTGGTGCATATTTCATGTTCCCATGTTTGTTACATTTAGACTATGACTGACTCTTTCTGAAGAATTCTTCTTACCCTTTTGAAGTATCACAGCATTTTAATGACTGCCAATCTATCTTGGCCTAGAATAAAATCGCAAAAATATCAATTTTTTACAATCAACTACAGCTGCAGGTTAGCCAAGCAAACCAACATGATATAGAACAAGGTCCCAAATTTACAGTCAGAGTGTACAATGTAGATGTGGGGCAATAGGGTCTACTAACTATATTTCAACCAGACTGTTAACTTTTTTCTTGCACAGCCTGCACAGGGAATAAAACCAGAATGCAAAAATGCATTGTGGTTTCGATGATTCATACATACCTACAGTATCATAGAGTTACAGTTGTATGAAGTGACTGCAAACTTTTTTAAGGCCGGACCCCTGATGACCCCAAATGACCTTTGACCTCCACCAAAAGTGATAGGGTTCTTCCTCTCACCAGTAGGCATCTACATACTAAGTATGAAATTTATCCAAGCTTTGTATGTCAAGATATCATGTTACCAGGGTTTTCAGGGTTTGACCCTCCGGGGACTCCAGATGACCTTTGACCTCCACCAAAAACAATAGCATTCTTTGCCTTTCCACAACTCATCTACATACTATGCACAAAATTTATCCTACTTCCTACATCAAGATATCGTGTTAACAAGGTCTTCAGAGTTTGACTCCAATAACCCCAAATGACCTTTGACCTCCACCAAAAACAACAGGGTTCTTTTTCTTCCCATAATACATCTACATACTAAGCATAAAATTCATCCAAGCTTTCTAACTTGAGATATTGTGTTAACAAGGTTTTCAGAGTTTGACCCCTGGTGACCCCAGATGACCTTCGACCCCCACCAAAAACACTAGGGTTCTTCCTCTTCCCATAACACATCTACATACTACGCATAAAATTCATCCAAGCTTTCTAACTTGAGATATTGTGTTAACAAGGTTTTCAGAGTTTGACCCTTGGTGACCCCAGATGACCTTCGACCCCCACCAAAAACAATAGGGTTCTTTCTCTCAATATGGGGCATCTATGTACCAAGTTTGCAAACTGTCAGAGTTTCCCTTCTTAAGATATCGTGTTAACAAGCAAGTGTCACAAACACACATACACACACACACATACAGTACATACACATGCCAGCGCAGTTGCATAGGTTTCTCTTATCATCAAAACCAAAAATGATTGTTCAAAAAGTGCCGATTATAGAGGGGAACGCAAGATTACAGAAGGTGAATATGCGTGGATATTGTTGTGCTTGTACTAATGCACAAAGTCAAATTCCGGCTATCCTGAACAGCAAAGACCTACCGCTCCTTGGTATGTTGTAGCAATGAGCTGAACAGAAACACGTTCCCCCTCTGAAGGTATAAACAAATACACCCGTTTGGTTTGACCGTAGCTTACCTGTGCACACCATCAGGGAAAGTGAATCTGCATGCACATGGTACTCTTTAGTTGGATGACCAGACTGCACATTACCAACATACACAGTCCATAGGACTGTTTAGTATCAACTGTGATGGCAGCCTAGATTTTTATGTTTTATAAGGAAGTTTCTATTTTGTCCGAGAAATGCCTTATAAAAGTTGAATAGGCCTATTTGGCATGGATTTGAAGAAAGTTAAAGAAATTGAGGGGACGGAAAATTGGCCATTTGTTAGAAAGTGTTTGCCGCACAGGCCAAACTTTACAGAGGTATTTCAAGTTCTCAACTCACCCTCGCCCTATACCCTCCCTCTTTTTTCACATGACATGGTGCTAAAAAAAAAAGAATAGGCCAGATCTGTGAGGTATTAGGGCTAGGCTAAACGGGCACCCTTGTAAAGTTGACCTTGGGCATTTCAACTACAGGCATTCTGGAAATGCCTGTAGTTGCAAGTGTGGAAAGCATGGAACAAGCATGGAACAAATTACCAGAGAATGTTGTTACTGCTCCAACACTGAACATATTCAAGAATAGACTAATGAAATGAGGGATCTTCAAGGGTCAATAGACCTCCTATCCCTTAGAGCCATTCTCTCAAGCAGACTCTTGTGAGCCGAAGACGAGAGGGTGGCCATCCAGGTAAATCCTCAGTATAAACATATACACTATACATATGTACTAACAAGGTAGGACACTTCTAATGCAAGCAACTGCATCCATCAGTATTACCCACTGTACATAGCTATTCATATTGATCTCTAGTCTTTTCACCGGGTAGGAAATTCGTACAGGTATCTGGAACACATTACCAGGTACCATAACCTTGCAACTTCCGACTTCAGAGCATTGCATACACGTACAATTCGTGACTCAACCCATCAGCCCCTCTTCTCCGATCAGACAGAACAGATAACAAACCTATATATCACAATGCTTTGCTAAATTTACTTCACTTGTGCCATTGGTTCTTAATATCATGAGTTTGAAAACCAAATGCAATCTGCAGTTGGACACATTTTAAACAAGTCCTACTATTAGTACCTACTGTGGCTTAGACCTATGTGCCGTAATGTGTGCATCATGAAAAAAGTTTGTCACTGCAACTTCTGCACTATAAAATACCTCAACCATGTGTTAAAATTTCTCATAAACTGCTCTTCTATTACCTTTCTCAAAAATCCTCTACCTACTGCACTCACTTTTCCTTCGTAATAATGACAGTAACATCTTCCTGATACATCTACTGAGCCGAGATTTCACCCATCAGGGCTGGAAAATAGACTGGCGCTCTGGTGCAAAAGCATCGAAACTACGCCAGAAAAACGGAAAAGTGGGTGTTTGTCTGGTGCTAAAAATAGCGCCAGGTGCATGAGGCAATAGAATTTATGAACTCCTGTGCCCACCCCCTACCTTCTTCACATTCAAGGACGGTGCCATTAAGGTCAATCTAAACCTGCCATAGGCTATAATACATGCACCCAGCCCCTCTGGCCCCTTCCAAGTTTTTCAGAGATGGAGTGACCACACCATGCTTAGTACTACCTTGTGTTACACCAAAAATGCTCTCTGTCTTATTTCCTGTCTCTGTAATTTGGAACTTTTTTTACTAAATGCACAAGTAACATTTGGGAGAGGATCAGAGAATGCTACATGCAGGGAACAGTGGTTTCCATGAAAAATTGAAAACAGCCCCAGACAATAGTAAAACAGCTCCAGAAAAGCTTCAAAATGAAGGTCGTCAGAAGCTGTTTTTAGCTCCAGAGAGGAAAAGCTTAGACCCTGTTTTCGAGCCATGCCCACATAAAGTAAAAATGTACAGTAGGTACGATGTGGCACACACTGTTCACGCCAATATCACACACGAATGTTCGTTCGTTGCCTGGGTGCTTTATTTGGTATGTTGTGCCAAAGCAGTGCATGTGGCTTGGCACACTCCATTTTGAGAACAGAGTATACGGAGAAAATGGAGAAAATGTTTTGCTTTTTCTTGACATATATTTGAACACAAAAAATTTTCCAAATAGTTTGAATAGCAATGAAAAATTATGAGCAACATAAAGATAGGAATCATTGTAATATTTAAGGAAGTAAGAGGATGGAAGAGTTTTATTCTACAGTATGCACAGTGCCTTGCACTGTACCTCCCGAAAGAATGTATACATTGGCCAGGGTTTCCCCTGGCATTCTTTTTGTGAGGCGGCCACCTCACAGTTTTTGGCCACCACCTCACAGAAATTTGCCTTAATTGCCACCTGTACTGTACTAGCTAGATAGAAGTATTGATAGTTCTTCCGAGCACTATTTGTGCTAAAGCTGGTACCATATTACTCCCATGGACTAATACCACCTCTCACTCCACGGCTTGAAAATAAGCTTTTCCCCTCTGGGACTAAAAACAGCTTCTGACAACCTTCATTTTGAAGCTTTTCTGGAGCTGTTTTACTATTGTCTGGAGCTGTTTTCCATTTTTCAAAGAAACCACTGTTCCCTACTTGCAACATCCTCATATCGTCTCCTAACTTTATTTGTGCATTTAGTAAAGAGAGTCAAAATATAAGAGGCAGGAAATAAGACAAAAGGACATTTATTTGGTGTAACAAGTGGTAGTACTAAACATGGTGTGGTCATTCCATCTCTGAAGAACTTGGAAGGGGACAGAGGGGCTTCGTGCATGTCTACAGCAGCTTTGGATAGCCCTCACTCGCACCGCCTTGAATGTGGAGATGGGGGAGGAGTTCATAAATTCTGTCCCCTACCCTATGGCAGGACTCATCGTTGATTGAGATAGTGCAAGGTCTGATCTCTACTGGGTTTGGATCAACTTGGAGACTAGAGCCCATGACCTGAGTTTGTAGTATATCTTTTCGTAACAGTGATATATACTGGAAAATTTGTAAATATTTTGTCAAATTTTGACATGCAAAGATGCCACCCTGTCAATAAAATAAGACCCTACATGTTAAGAGCACGTTTAAAAACAAGCATAACTTTGGTAGGCACTCAAGAATAAAAATAATTAGAAAAACGTAAACCTGTGCACAGCTCTTCACGAAAGGAGGTTATGGCAGACTTGTGTGAAGGGTAGGTTCTCATTGTACATATGTGCTACACGTTAGGCAACAGCAAAAGTGCCAAGACATGCTGAAGAAAATTACATCGTAGAGAAAAAGTTTCCACCTAAAGCTTCCAAATGTATCGCAGATTGGTATTGGAGGATCTTTTGCACATGCCATGTAAATATTTTTGGCATTCTTGACCATCTGGAGTATCGTTGACCCTATTCAGTTATCGATCCTGCTTCGTTGAAGTAAGGTAGTATTAGTAGAACAAAAAGATGCAGAGAGCAGTAGCTAGCTCACTTGTTTGATCAAACCATGCATTTCGGGCTGAAATTTCTTCCGTTGGGGAGTCGGAAACCATAATCATTGCCTTAGCCAAAATATATCACTCTAGATCATTAGTTTATTCTTGTTTGTGTCATCTATTCTAAGTTGTTACGGGCAAAATTTTGGTCCAGATTCTGAGGCTCCACAAAGTATATTGATGTTCACAGAAAGTGGAATGTTCCAGCCAATCCCAGCCAGTGTTACAATCATACTGCATCGACTGGGAAATCCAAATGCATTCACAAAGCAAGCGAACTAGTATCAGTAATGAAACTTTCTGCATTTTAACGATATTTGCTCCACTTTTTTAAGCGGGTCACAAAGTTCCGTTTTTCATATTTAGGTGAATATTTCTGTGCTGATACAGAGATATTCACAACAGACAATGCATTAATTTTGGGGTCGTATCTATACCTTGCGACTTTCAGGATGACAGACACTACTTTCGGTAAAATAGTGGCACCTTGTAAAACTTGTCGGTGTCTAACGGACCAGGGAGCTGGTCTTCCAGTTCCCTGAACGGACGCTGTTCAGCTAGAAACAAGCACTAAACAGTGCAGCCCCTAATTTCACCCTTAAAGTTGAAACTGACTACTTTTAAGACTTTGACGGTATATAATTATGCCGACATGGTAACAATCACAGTAATTAGGTGAAACTGTACACGCAATGCTATAGGCCTATGTGTTTGCGTGATTAAATTATCGGAGAATTAAAACGCAGAATAATCTTGAATGCAGTGAGTCGAAGGTACAGACTTTTACATGAACTGTCTACATAGCAATGAGCACATTCAATAAGCCCACGTGACATGGAACTCTCAACAGATTCTTATGTTGTGTACGTCTTTGCATCGGTACAGTATACAATATGTGTAGTGTGCTAAATGCGATGCCCAGTACATCGCATTGACAGACGGTCGGGCCATGAACACAAACTTTGTTTTTCACTGTACATATTGCAAGATTTCGGAACACTTCTTTGGTGTAACTGGAAACCTACATGCGGGGAATTTTCCCGTGATTTTGAGGTTGTTTGCCTCACGCACCTGGCGCTATTTTTAGCGCCAGACAAACACCCACCTTTTCGTTTTTCTGGCGCAGTCACAGTGGTCTCTGGCGCAAAAGCGCCAGTCTATTTTCGAGCCCTGCACTCTCTGAAACCCATGGTAAACCCTACATTGGTATGTACAGATGAAGTAAATTTTGTTTGCAAAAAACTATCTCCACCAAAAATACAAAGTTTTAGCGATTGATTTGAGACAAGAGAAGACATATTAACCAAAAAGACATGGAAAAGACATATTAACCAAATTGTATCCAAAGCAAACCGGACATTAGGCCTATTGAGGCGAAACCTCTCGCACTGTGATAAAGATACTAAGACTGCAGCGTACTTTGCTCTTGTTCGACCCATTCTCGATTATTGTAGTACAGTATGGGACCCCTATACCCAATCCGAAAAGAATTCTATAGAAAATGTCCAGAGGCGTGCTGCCAGATTCATCTTTAACAACTACAGTCTCCAATCAAGTGTTTCTGAGATGATTAAAGATCTTAAATGGGACAGCCTTGAAACTCGACGATTTAGGACTCGTCTTGCTGTTATGTATAAAGAAACGCATGGATTACTTCCAAGTAATGTAAGGAATCATCTTATTGACCCTTCAAATCTTAATCGACGGACTACCCGTCATACTAGTGGAAGGTATCTATACCATTATCCCTCCACTAACAAGCTTTGCTATCAGAAATCTCTCTATCCAAGAACTATCCCTAGCTGGAACCCATTACCGGAACAGGCTCACTGTGCCCCATCAGTGGACAGCTTTAAAAACCAGCTCTTAGCCCTCGATCAAAATCGTTATAGCTAGTTAGGGCATCTTATGGGGCCTTAGCCCTCCTTTGCCCTTTAACCTGTTATGTTATGTTAGTTATTCTATTCATCCGACTCCCTTAGCCCTAGTTCAACAGCACGGGAAAGCCTTGTCTGGCGTTTGTGCTGCATTTGAAAGAAGAAGAAGAAGAAGAAGGGTATTTTGGTTGGAATACATGCATTACTTATGTAGACAAAACTGTATTACTAAATCTACTTCTTTAGATAATGGAAGCATGTCATCTTCATTGAGTGATAATACGAAATCTAGTCAGACAAATATCAGGTCAATTGTACATTCGTGTCTGTAGTGTACAGCATAAAAATGTATAATGAGGTGATTGCTGACTGTGGGGGGCCCGTCGAGTGCACATCTAGCCTAGCCTAGGGTACCTAGGCCTAGTTCTCACGTACACTTTGTTCCCTGAACTAGGCCTAGGCTATTGCAACACAAATTTTTGACCGCATATTACTGTGAGAGTAATATCGTCTGCGTTGCTGCAGTGATTGTTGCTATATACGCGTATGCGCGTGTATGAACGTAACTATAGCTATGGACTATGTCACAATTGAACAGCAGTGCGTGCTATTTAGCATACAATAGTGTGAACGTCCTAGTTACACAATTTAGCAGTTTCATAGAATGTTTAAAAAACAAAACAGGATCGTTTGTGTAAATCAAAGTTTTTGGTCCCTTTTTGGACACTTAAGTGCAAATAATCTTAGATTGAAGTGTGTTAAACATATAAGGCCCCGTAGAGGTCAATTATGTGGGAGTATACATGAATTTGAGAAAGATCGAGACCATTCAAAATTTTTGAAGTCACTGTAGCCCAATTTTGACAATGGGTATATTGCTGACCTAGTATGGGAAGCCCCAAAGCTTCCCAAATACTAGGTCAGCAGACTGCGGACTAATCTAGCCTAACATTCCACAAACAAGAATGATTCATTTGTAAGTTACATGGGCCTAGTCTTAGCCTACTTGTAAACTGTTAACTCCCAGCCTGTCTGGAAAACATGTAGGCTAGGCCTACGTTACGCCGAAGATCTTCGGCATGCAGTAAAAGACCTTATACACCAATTTGATGGCATGATTTTCTTGTCTTTTACATACACACTGTACTTAAAACCCAGTACAATTTGGCGTGGTGTAAAAATTCGGTGTAGCAGATAGGCCTACAAACTTTCCAGACTGGACTGCCAGTAGGCCTAACGTTTAGTTAATGTTAGACTTATAAACCTACTTATAAATCAAAACTTGTTTGGCCTTGCCTTGGCTACAGGATGTGGCTCCGTTAGTCCCCGTTACTTTAAGTAGTGGTGGTACTTTTAAACCCAAATAGCCTTACTGTATATCTAGCGTTAATCGTTTTGCTATTCCCTTGGCCTACTCCAACAGGTAGCCTAAGTTACTGTCATGCAGTCACTATTTGAAGGAATACTGTAACGTTAGTAACTTAGCCTACGTAGGCCTAACTTAATACAATAACATTACCAAGTGCTACACTCTCTACGTTACTGACCACAGTCTACAAAAATACCCATGGTGAAAAATCAATCTTACAAAGCTGTGTCTCTTCAGTTCTTTGTCCTTTTTGTCCATTGTGTTGTTTTTCGTCGGAAAATGAACTTCATAGGATTACAATTTATAGTAATGTAGCACATCAGTCAACGGCCGCGCATCCTAGCATGTAAATATAGCCTACTTTTGAATTTGATATGCGGTATATGATACACATACATGCATGTTGCACATTTCAAAACTGAAAGAGACGTACGTACGCGTACAGTATGTAGGTACAGTCGCTACAAGCGGACAACTTACAAGGAGTCTTGTTGTGGGAGTTGCCTGTTTTCTTCAAATCGATTTGCTCGAATATAATAATATCGGGACTTCGTATGTTCAAGTGACCAAAAGGTGCCTTACATCATTTCTTTTCAATGTGAATCTGATAACTGGTACTTTAGTCACCACTTCTTAATTTTGCATCAGGGGGTGGTTTGCAACAGGGGTAACTCCCTGTTTGAAACTGTATTGTGATATGCAGTGGTGCACCCAGAACGGGAAAAGTGCACCTGCTGACCTTCCAGTCACCCCGTGCTTTGATGTCACCGGCATCATGTGTGTCACACCCTTGTAGCACTGAAGTACTTCCACGCTTTTTCTTACGTGGAACTTACCAGAAGAATTGCGGGGGGGGGGGGGGGGGTCTGTCAAGGTGAAAAAGGAACTTGGCTAACATGGCACGGCCATCCAAGTCGGAGGGTGGACTGGAAACCAACAACTCCCCCAATAGTTTGAAGTTTGAAGTTTTTCTCCAAATAATTGCCATTATAGTGTGCCTGAGTACGGCCAAAAATTTCTACAGAAAATGTCCTGATGTCAGTTGGCCACGGCCAAAAAGTTGGGGGATGGGGGAATTTGCCCTCTCCGTCATGGACCCCCCCCCCCCGTGGACTCCTGTAAAAAGGTCAGTGGCGGTGGTGGTGAGCTATGGGTCTATTTTTGTCCTTTCTATTTACAAATTGTTCTAAAACTATCAAAACTTTCTCAATTCCTTTGCAAGCTGTTAAAATTTCTGTGTGCTCCCACGCGTCTCACCCATGATATGATTGTTCATCAGGGTTGCCAGATTTTCTGTGACGAAACCGGCCAGATTGCCAGCCAAATCACATGAAAAAACGCCAAATCAGACCAAGCTCCTACTTGAGGAAAATTGACCCTGTATTTATGTACAGTATAACACTTGTCAACGTATTCAAAGTTTTTAATTTGATACATATATATATATATATATATGTATATATATATATATATATATATATATATATATATATATATATATATATATATTATCACATTACATACTCAATCTATTATTGCTACAAATGGGGTGTAACTTGTAAACCCGTTACGTCCCACTCGGGTGACTATTAGAATCGGGGAAAAAGAAGGGTTTTTCTTGAAATTTGGTAAAAAAAGAAGGTGTTTTATTTTAATTTCCATTAAGCCCCCAAAACGCCAAAAAACGCCAAAATACCGTTTGGCGTGCACTTTCAATTTTTAACGGCCAACAAGAGTAAAAAAAGGCCAAATTAACCTATTTTGGCGTTTAAAACGCCAATATGGCAACCGTGTTGTTCATACGGTATTCGAATTATTCATCGACAAGGGTTTTACCATGGAGCTATGGTCTGCTGTGTTGAGCTATCTGTGCTGCATAAAAAAGAAACGTGGTGAATTCACCACTTTACGACCCAATGGAACACGGCATAATGACAATAGACCTAAGTAGGCTGATAGCTCGTGTGCATGAGAAGTGACTATGGAGGAGCACATCATTACAAAAATGCGAAGCAGGGGTTGAATTCAGGGGAACACATATTTTTTGATAATTGAAAGCTTTTACCGACGAATTACAAGGCAGAGGACTCACCTTCTGATTGAGATATCGGTACATTTTTTAGGGAATCGAAAGTGTCTCGGTAAGTTTGTATGCGACTTGGAAATAAGCATGATTTTCAATGCAAACTTTCGGCCCACGCTTCGCTCGCATTCGTCACTTTTCGCATTCCATATCTCATAAACAAGTTACCGAAAACTAGAAGCACATTCCCCAGTCTCTTGTAGGGACTGCGCATATAAGGACGGATCTTGGAGCATTCTAATATGAGCAGCCAAGTCTTATTGTCCTAATAAGGGCGTACCGGTACATTTTTGAAAAAAACATTTCACGAAGCGCTCCATTACATTCAGGCGCGTATCCAAGGGGGTGCTTTCCCGGCCTCAGCCCCCTTTTCGCCACATCAACAATAACAAATACGCGAAAATTAGCATAGGAATGTTAATCTAGGAGAATATTCAAGGGGGCTTTCAGTCACCTCCCCTTTTCGAAATGTCTGGATCCGCGCCTGACATCGGTAGATGGTAAAGGTTACTACACTTACTAAGAAATAGCACTGTTAGCCCACCACCCTCCTTGGTTATTCCCACTCACTACCCTCCGACGATCATTTCCCAGCTTGCACGCGGATGTTCTGAGGCTGTGCTCATGTTAGTGGGCCATTTTGAAATAACCACACAACTTCCAGGAGGCTCTACGCCAGTCTGTACCAGACTTTGAGGGGAGTTGCCATGTCACAGCCAAAATATCACTACATAATAAGAATTCAAAACATGTTAGTTCAAAGACTTGCCAAAGATAGCAACATTTTGCATCTATAAACAAAAAGTTCTTAAGGGGGGAGTTGTCACCCCTATACTTAGACAACACACCCTTTTCGTGTACCCAACCAAAACAAAATTCACTAAATTATGACATTTTTTCAAAGTATGATCAGTTCGAAAATTGGCCAAAGATATAGCGCCAGTTTGCATCTAAGCCACCTTAAATGAGCAAACATTTCTCAAAGGGGGGGGGGACACCCTTCCCCTTAATTAGACCCCTCCTCAGGAAGACACCTGCACGAGGTGCATGGATCAAAGGACCCCCGTGTGCAAACTATTGCATGTGGGCGTGTGCACATTTTAAAATGATTTCATGGATTTGTCTGAGGTGAGTTAAAATATCATCTTCTGTGGTGCCACCACCCCCGAATCACCAACTCCTGGTCGGGTCACTGACAAAAGTATACCGCTTACAGGAACAATAAGCACCCGTTTTTTTCCTCTCGCATGTTTCCTTCTTTCTTTCTTTCTTTCTTTCTTTCTTTCTTTCTTTCTTTCTTTCTTTCTTTCTTTCTTTCTTTCTTTCTTTCTTTCTTTCTTTCTTTCTTTCTTTCTTTCTTTCTTTCTTTCTTTCTTTCTTTCTTTCTTTCAAGTCCTCCCTCATATATGTTGCGATACAGAAGCGTGACATCTTTCCCCTGATTCTTGGTGGGATCAAAATTGGAGCACTAGCACTGAGGTAACGTCTAATCCCAAATAACACTGAGAGTTCACTAAGCTCTTCACTGCCATTGCATTTTTGCATGAACAGCTTGCAAAAGAATGAGCGGAATGGGAGTAGCCGAGTAGGTATAAACTTGAAAAGAACCAAGCATCATCATTTGACATGTTTATTCTTTGTAAATGTCTTACATTAATGCAAAGTCCCCATAAACCGAGCAAGTAATGTGTTCAATAAGTTTCTTAACTGTAAGTTAAACTTATAATAAGTTCTTTTACTACACACATCTCTTGAACTTCGGAGATTAATACCGGTACCTGGTGAATTCATCCAGGTTTCAGGACAATTAAAGGTTTTGACAGACTTTCCTTTGATGACTTTTTCAAATTCTCAACGGTTATAAACACAAGAGACCATCGACTTAATCTAGAGAAAATTAGGCGTAATTCAGAGTTTAGGAAAACCTTTCAGAGGGTTTTAAATGAACGTAATAGCTTGCCTGAGTGTGTTTTCTCAGATGAGAGTGTCAATGGGTTAAAAATGCATTATACATGAATTTTAAAAACTGCAATAGTTTGTGTGTTAGTGTGTGAGTAGGATGGGTGGGTAAGGGGAATTTGCTGTTCATATGGTCCTTCATGAGGATCTTTTTTATCATTTCTGATCCTTATCCTACTAAACTAAACTAACTAAACTTAACTAGCTAAACTAAACTCAATTAAAATAACTTAACTAAACTGAACTAAACTAAACTAAATTAAACTAAACTAGACTAAGTTAAACTAAAAGTAGAGAAGCTTCAAATAATCATCACGCTATGATTGCTACTCAAAGTATTCGATTGCTTCATGGAAACCTGTTGATGTCCGGCCTCTTGGTTTGTATCAAGTTTTGGCTAGAATAGTTCACGTGTGTTATTGTGTTAATAAAATCGGCACATTGAGTTAAGTATGAGAAATTGCCCCCCGAATTTTTGCATTAGAATGATTGACCACTGTTAAAGTTGCATGCAGGTACAGCAATGAGTTAGTTAGTTAGTTAGATAATATAGTAACGACACACCAACACGAATGTGTTATATAGTGTCAACTAGATAAATTCGTTTCAAGTCCTCCCCTTTAGTCGCCTCTTACGACAGGCGGGGAATACTGTGGGCATATTCTACAACCCCCAGCCCACAGGGGGTCCAACCATGGGGGGGGGGCTTGCTCGGTTTTGTGGCGCCGACAACCCGCCAGTCATGGGATGAGTAATAACGGTATCATGTGCGCATTTTATAGGCGAGAGTTGGGGACAAACTACTCGCCAAGCACTACCTCCTCACCCCACCTGGATGCAGTTTAACGTCATACCCAGGACATAGTACAGCAATGAGACACTTCCAATCAGTGGAACCGGCATGAGTGGCAATTGGGTGCATTGAAAAGCCTTCAAAGAAAAGCACATTGAAAAATTATCGCAAGGGTATCCTAGATAGCTACACCTGCTTAAAAAGCGTGCAGAGGTGCGCGAAGCGCGAGAAAATTTTTGGCTCTCCCTGGTAACAAGTCCTTTCGTTCTGCACAGAGGGATAGGAGGCAACACCCTTTCAAAAGAGTTTCAATTGAGAGGGGGAATTTGATCAAATACCCCATCACGACACTTTCTAGGTAGAGCACCATCATTAGTTGGTACGTAGCGTGCGGAGAATTTTTTATTTTTATTTATTTATTTATTTTTTTTTACCAAACTTCTTCTCGGGAAGTGACGGGAAGTGGCAATTCCCAGCTAAGCATTCCTTATTTTGTGATATCATATTTCAGAAATTTTCTTGTAGTTAAAAAGGCACAGCATGGTAGAAAGTACCCACAATGAACGGAAGTATAATGCTTCTTGGCTGAGTCATCCAAAGGGGGATGAGGCACTCCCCTGCATGGTATTCTGGTAATGTATCCCTTTTTTATCACCCCAGGCACAAAAAATCGACCCGATTGTAAAATCCCCGCCAAGAAATAATGCAAATATGTCTGAGATAGTATTGATGATAAACAAGGCACAAAGGCTGAAAGGGGGCAAGACACCCAAAATTTTTGTTAGTTTTCGATGGATTTGCAGAAATTTTGGTAGTTTGCGAACGATTTGTGATGGAAAATGATTGCAATAGAGCCATCAGTCTTTCGAAAATGCACCTCACTCAGTAAATTATGGATATCGAAAGAGTTAATGATGTTGATAAAACTACAGAAACATTTAGGCTTCCTCACAGGCGTAGGAAGCAGTTCGAGACTGGAGGGGGGGGGGGTGAACGCTGTTTCGGACCACCGTCCTGGGAAGTGGAAAATTTGGGGGAAAATTTTTGAACACTTATGGGACCTTAGATGCAATTTGGTGTAACACATTGGGCAAATTTTAAGAAAGATTACGACAAATTTTTAACAATTTTATAGCGGAAACAAATAAGGATTTTCGTGTTTGGATTGAGGGGGGTATACTTCCGCCCACTACTGGCCCCAACCCCCACGCCTCCTACACCTATTCCCTTCCTTAACAAGGATTATGCAGCAACAAGAACTCATGAAAGGGAAATTAAAGGGAAATCAAACTTTGTAATATGAATAGGAAAAAATGAGAATAAATTTCACAACAACAGTGGAGTAACGTGGAAAGTAATGTCCAACATTAATGGTCACAAACTCAAAAAGTTTTTGTTAATGAACTCCTGCTTTTCTCTAGATTCGATGAGACTGATTTTAATGATGAACAACTTTCAGTGAGGGCAATGATATTTTAAAAGTGAAATGGAAAGCACAGCTATTTTCTCAGTAAATGAAGTCAGAGCTCTTTTTTCGCGGGTTAATGTTAATAAAGCCAGCGGGCCAGATCGTATATTTAATAAAGTAATTAAGTTATGCTTTCAGTCTCAATTAGCACCGATCTTCAATAAAATATTTCAGGACACAATTGATACGGGTAGTATCAGATTATCCCACTTATTCAAGTTTGGAAAACGTTTGTAGTCCCTCCAGTGCCAAAATCAAGTACAGCCACAACTTTAAACGAAAATGCAGTCCCCCCCCCATTTGAATTAGTCTTCCCCGTCATCCTAATTCAGGAATGACTCCTTTCAATCATGTGATAATATTTTTGTTACTTATTTGTGAAATTCATGCGGAATAACTCTTTGGTTTACCTTCAATATTCAATGTTTTTATACAGAAACATAATGAAAAATACTTGTTCGCGAAATAAGCGGACTTGAGGCGACTGCTTTCTCCCCACTGTAAAAATTGATTAACACTTTTTTGTAACAGATAATAAACGCGTCTTGGCGTTTATGTAACAGAAAAAAACAATAAAATACATAAGCAAAGTAAACGTCTAAAACGCCAACTTTAACACATTGACGCCACTTTAACGCCATCTCGTAAACACGTTTATGCGTTTACTTCATGACTACTGTAAACATCAAGTTGTTTTTAATAAATAAAAATTACCATATATATAAATCATGTAAACGTGTTTGCGGAGTGCACTTTAATTGACGTCATTATCCTTATCATGTGTTAATATTCGTTCAGTCATTTACTGTGCGTATCCATTTTGTTGTTCGTTTTCTAATTCTTAAACGCCATATATGTGTTAAAAAATGAAGACGTCTATCTAAACGATTATCGATCAGCGGCTCTTGCTTGCAAGATAATGAAATGTCTTTACAAACTTATCTGCAGGGCATTGTTAAACGAGAGTGGTGTTATTGCTGATCACATGCATTTTGCCTAAAGAGCCAAAAGAAATGTTGATGATGTAGTCCTATTATTTTTAGCATTTGATTTTTTAACACTTGGAAACATCAAATTCTTTTGTATGTGCTACATTGGTGTATTTTTAAAGTGCCTTTTATTCCATTCTGCCAAACTTATTAATTGAGAAACTCTTGGGTATGGATGTGAGTTGTAGGTCACTGTTATGGATATTAAATTATTTAAGAGAAAGACTACAGTTTGTTAAGATGAATAGCCATTCTGCCATATGTGTTCGATGATCGATCTATTAGTACAGGTACCCAACAATGGTGCTGGTTATAAATACATAAGTTATGATCGAAAACTTACCTCCAAAGGTCAGGTAGATGTCATGAGATCTAAAGCTAACCAAAGATCGTATTTAACGAAAGCAAAAATATTTTAAAATTGACAACACTCTTCTCAAACTATTTTACCCAGTTAGTGATACAGAGCGCATTTACTTTCAGCTTTATTAGTATGTTTGGGCTCCTTGTAGAGGCAGCAAACTGATTTTTTGGTCATGGCATGTGCCTTAAATCAGTCTCTGAACTCTACATTGACATTGTACACCAGAAGAAAAAAACAAATTTACATGAAACACCTATCCTCTCTTCCCCAACTATGTCTCTATCGTCTGATCGTCGAGCAACAGACTAAGAATGCCAAGATAAAAAACAAGGGATTCAGATTCTCCTTTTTACCTAACTTAGGATTGCCGTATAGGTGGCGCTTTAATAGAGTTTATGATTTTGGCCTTTTTATGTTACTGTGCTTGTGTATTCTTGTTTCATGATCTGTTTATATTTTTATATTTTGCATTTTTGTATGTATTTTTATATAGTGTATTTTTGTATGAATTTTGTACATTGTATTTTGGAATGTATATTGTATGTTTGCTGCAGGATTCCATAATTGCGAACGAAATAAATCTATCTTATATTATCTTATCTTATCATATCTCACTCTTCACTCTACAGTATTCTGTAAACGTTTGAGGTCATTTTCAAAGTTTTCGGAAACCGATTGGAGGAGGGGACGTGCTCCTAACCTTGTTCTGACGCCACTGCTTCCAATTTTCTATAGCCTAATTGAATATGGTGAATCTGACTCTAAATATCCAAAATTTTACTTATAGTAGAATTAAGCCGAAAGACTCTTCCTTCGTACCTTTGCAGTTCTGTGCTTCTCATAATAACGCCTGTACAGAAGAACAATATTGGTTTTAAACCATTTACTGTTGCATAAAGTGCACTAAGTTTGAAGCGTTGTTGAAGAAAACCTCAACTAAAGGTGAAAGCGCGCGGGACAACTTTTGCGAAGTGTTACCAAATAAGATCGGGTCTTTTGACAATTGATATGAAAGTAGATTCGATGAAGTGTCACTGGTGCCAGAATGGGGTCAATTGAAGAAATTCAGGGGAACTTATGGGTGGACTTAGAAGCCGACGGTCGTATATCAGACTTAGATTGAGTGAGAAGGCCGGGTAAAGGTACAGAAGCTTTGGGCTCCTGTAGCAAAAAATCTTCACCTTCATAGTATAGAAAATTGAAATTGCCATAAATGGTGAACTTGTCAGCTTTCTTATGAGGGGTAGCTTGTACCTGGTGAAAACTTCTACAAGGTTTAGAGGCCAGTTGACTTTTTCAAATTAGTGTGTATGGAGGATTTCTTGGGGGTATGCTACCAGAAGTTAATGACGGCCGCTCCGGATCATGGGGCACTCATTTATTACAATGATTAAACCGAACCAAAGCGACCTTCAAACAAGCGTCAGGCTGGGCTGCGATCGCCACATTGTCGCATCAGACATTCCACTTATATAATCCCTAGTAATTGTAGACTGCTAGCTGACAATGACTGAACTTTCACGGTAACATTTGTGTTAGCATCGGTGGGTTTACGTTATCATGAAGGCATGACCCCGCCGGGGGTTCATCAAATAGGAAGGGTTAAGAAGCTTAATTCAATCTTTAGGTTGGTCCAGAAAATCTATGTTAGATATTTATATGCACTAGAAGGGGTCGAAAACATCCTCTCTGTCTCTAGAAGCAACAGCCCTGCCCTGGGAAACAGGGAAATCAAGGCCTTGTGTTACAACGTAAGTTTATGGGGCTGGAAGGTCCGATTATGGCACTTTCCTGTCCATCTGCAATTTTTAAGACCTGCCAATTACTATAATAAAACCATTAATAGTAAAAATGTATATAAAAAACCCACAGGCCTGTGAAGAATTTAGGAGAAAATGGATTGTTGGCTATTGCTTTTGTTTATATTCAGGTATTTTCTTTACATGGTAATAGCAAACGGAACTACGGGGCAAAGGAGTTCAGGAAGTGGCTGTGTAGAGGACTGCTATGGGGCAATTCCCCCTATGCACTGAGTACGTTTCAAAAAACGCCCTCTGTAGAGTCTCCACAAAATGACCAGAAGTGTAATGATGCCTCCCTCACTACTCCGCTTGTGCCGTTAAGCCCGGTACACACTGCCACGACTACTCACGACACGACGGCGACCACCCACCGCGTCGGCTGTGGTCGTGGCGGTGTGGATACTCCCACGACTACGATTTCTTCGAATTCCGTCGGGTCTTATGCTGTCGTCAAGATTGAACATGTTCAATCGTAGTCGGATGAAGTCAGTAGTCGTAAGTGGTTTGGCCAATCAGTCAGTAGAGTTTAATCACATGGTTTTCCCATCTTGCAAGGATTAATTGGTGGCGGGCTGCTTACACGGCGCTCCGTCGGGAAGAGTCAGAGCGGTGTGGCACGCGGTTTTTTTTTTTTTTTGTAATTTAGGAAGGTGCCAGAATTTCTACGATTTATGCAAATTGTCTACGAGGGGAGAAGTCTTGTCGGGTCGTAGGTAGTTGTGGCGGTGTGTACCGCGCTTAGAGAGCAAAGTGATCCTCAAACTTCGAGGGGTCCAGCGTCGGCAGGGCCGTCACTCTGCCCTGGTAAGGTCAATGGTAAACCTCGTGAGGCAGGTAGGGGTCAGAATTTTCTTACAGGGTGACCATGCTAATGACAAGGGCAGCAACCCTAAGCTTCGAGAGGGGAAACAGGTGTTGGGAAGGATGGAGAAAGGGGGCAACTTTTCGACCAATGTCGACTACGGTCTCTTTACGGTTAGGACTTGGGTTTTACGTGAGAAAAACAATCACAAACTTGTTAATACAGTAATGAGTGTTCCCCACTTGCAAGTATGGCTATAATTTGACATCCCAAACTCTCGATTAGGCCTGAGAGTAAAATACATCGGCTGTCAGGGTGGCTGGTCCAAATCGGTGATAACGTACTGTAATTTGCACAGGGACCCCTCCTGCCTAATGATGGCCAAAGAACAACTATGTAGTTGGGAATTAAATCTTCACAGATAGCTGTGTACACTATCTGTAGGGATACCCTGTACAAGGGATGTGCACTGCTTAGCTGTATGGAACGGAACTATTAAAAAAATGCGAAAACAAGATCCACAAGCGTGAAGCGCGCAAACCCATAACCAGTCGGGGAAACGTTGGGCCCTGCGAACTGTGCCCCTGTTTGAAAACCGATCGGAAATAAAATTTTACTACCCATGAACGTTGGCTCCGGTATGCCTCGAAGCGATTATTGATCAAAATTTAAAACGATCCCAAAAGTCGTTTAATATGGAAGTATTTGTTTTAGGTACCGTAACCCTTTTTTCTATAACTACAAAAAATTTTGGCTCGCTTTCATCTTCAGTTCTGAGAAATTCTTCAGATTCTTGAGAAACTCACAATTGTATTACAAGATTCTTAATTCAGACTCACCATCGTGGCAAACTTATTCTGTAAGAAAATTAAAAGTCTCTCAATGCTGAGGCCAGAGGTGACACCAAGTGGGAGAGCAGGGGGAATGGTCCCTCATCTCGGAACTGCTGACGACGACCGGTCTCCCTGACGAATTCTTTGCTTTTGCTCTTAATCAGGTCCTTCAATAAAAACCCCAAAATTCAGTTCCGACTTTCCTTCATAAAAACCGAAAATTTCGAATTTTTCTTCAATAGATCCTCAAATTTTTGACTAAACTTTCGCATTCCCCATCGTTCGGCAACCCTTCCCGTCCGTCGGAGCTTCAGGTTGCTTTTACTTGTTGAGGAGCTCGACCCCTGTCAGGCAAATCCTGGCTGAGCATGCATGCAGGTTTTACCATGGTCAATAATTTTCATGTAAAATTTTGACGCACTTTGCCCGCAATCTTCTCAATTGAAGTTGCATCTTATGAACTTTATTAGCACAATAATACCAGTGAAATATTTTGGCCACAACTATTTGTACATTCAAAGTTAGAAACCGGGCATCTTACCTTCCTAGCAGGCGTCAAATAGATACGCCTCTTTTGACGTACATACATATGTGTATAGCCAATACAGGTGCAGGAGTACTTGAAGTCCGCCGGGCGGGCAACCTGGCATCAAGGGGGTTTCATGTAGCAATATAATGTCTAGAGTAACATTCGTAACGAGATGGTTATATGATTTACAGCTACAGTTTCGCGTACCAACATTTATTCAAAAAATGAAAAATCCTGTACGGCCCATAGTGACTCTACATCTCTTATTTAACACATTTACAAGGAATACTCATTCATACTTATTTAAGCATCTCCCCCTCTGATTTGACCCTCTTTCTTGCTCATTCTGTCGCAAGCTGTTCATGCAAATTTTTCAAAGTAAAAATACGAGAAATCTGAACTAAATTGTGAACTGTGAAGAGGTTAAGTTGGCAGTGTCATTTGGAGCTCCATGTATAGTGTACCCACTTTGTGAATGCCTCAGACTTTTCGGGGATTTGTCCCCCAGATCCCATCAAACTTATACTGGACCACAGCACAGCCTGATGGCAGCCCACGACGGTCCCCTCACCATTTGCTAGCACTCAACTCTTTACCTGCGCTTGTGGAGCTCAACAAGCTCCTGACCATAGCCTTGTTCCGCTTACTTGTAGAGACTTTTCACGTCCCTCTGTTGCAAGGGGAGGGTAAAATTACCACCAGGGAAGGGAAATTTTCGTACGCTTCGGGCGCATGTGCACACGTAGAACCAATTCCTTTGAGCTATCTGTGATGGACTTGAGATAACACCCTCTGTGGTTACGGCAAACTGCCATCATCCCTGATGGCACCACTGGCTACAAAAATAATCTTCTTTGGTGTCCCCCCCCCCCTTTGCAGTGCCGGTGCCCCCCCCCTTTCCCCCATGTCACAATCCCTGGCTACGGGCCTGCATGTGTGGCATAATTTTAGGGTTTTACAGAAGAAACTGCCCTCCTTAAGGGCAAAAACAGGTTAAACCATCAGTCGAGGATAACATATACTTTATCACAAACACTAAGGCCAATGCACAAAATTGGAGATTCTTCCTTTACGGGGATTCAACATAGCCCTGTTCAGTGGCGCCGGGAGTCCAGAGTTTGATGATTGCCGTTGTGTCCTTTATAGGAAAAAATACAAAACATTTACAGGAAAATACGAAGCATTCAATCATTGAAATAACATAATTTTGGCGTGTTTCAGGCAATATAAAGTACGGTACCAATACTTAAGGGGTGTTCGCCCCAGCCCTACCCCCGGCACTTCTACTGGTATGCCGTAAACCTTAACACTAGAATAATAGTATTCATATATTTTACTGATATTCAACATTTACGTAGCTCTTTTGGTAAGGCGTTCGACTCCGAATGCTAAGTGCTTGGGTTCAGTGGCGTGTGCAGGATTTCAAAGGTGGGGGGGGGGGGGCACAACCTGTGATTCCCCCGACTGACATGGAGGGATGTGACAAGTGCACCGAAGGTGCACCACGAGCGCGAAGCGCGAGTTTGCACGCGTGGGGTCCAGGGGCCCGCGCCAGGGCCCCTGGCTGGGTCCAGGGGCAGAGCCCCGGTGGGGGTCCAGGGGGCGAAGCCCCCGGAAGCTCCTGCAACATAAGGTAATAAGACCGCCCTAAATTGGTTCTAGAGGCCTTATTGATCAGGTTTCGTTTGTTTCAGATTTTGTAAAATTCGATGTCAGTGACGGAGAGTTCAGGTTATCCTCTATGCGTTGAAAGCCGCAGTGTGCTACAGTATGTGTCACATACATTGACAGGTACTACGTTAAAGATCACGAGGCCAGTCAAGAAGGCTGCTTGAGATAATCGCCAAAGTTAACAGCACTGTTTCATCCTTAAACCTATATAGTTTACCATTACAGATGGTTAAAGTGACTAGCGCGAAGGGCGAAGGGAACTTAATGATAGGAGGCCTACCTGCACCATATGAGACAGATATTGATATTGATAGCACCCTGTCTGATTATTCACTGTAGGACAATTGGAAGAGCTCTATCCTTTGGTAAACGACCAAAAAATGAAAAAAAAATCTCTTCTAATATCATTCTGTAGGCTACTTCTAAGTTTTGAGTGCCAGGGATGGGGCCAGGATTTGCCCGACAGGTGGCCAGACGGGCGGAGGCAGCGACCTGAAGCCCCGACAGCCCCGATGCCGACAAGGGGATGGGGAAGATGGATCTGAAGAAAATGTGATCAAGAACATAAAGAAAACAAAAAAGAAAAACTGTAGGGGTTCTAGACCATATCGGGGATAACATACATATTATCGAAACACTTGGACTACCCTATGAAACAGACTCCAAACTTTGGTCCGTGAGTCGCTCACAAACTGACCGTACCGCATGACACACATTAGAGAACAGTAACTAGGCTTAGCGACATGCGATGAAATTTTCGACCTCCACATGAACAGTGTTCTCTGCCTACATGTTTTGTGGTGAGGTTGGCAGGACATGTGCTTTCTAGCAATGTGAAATGGAACTGCTGAAGATCCTGGAGTACCTATACAGCGCGCGTAGCGCGCCGAAAAATTTGGGTTCTTATTTGAGAAATTGTCCTCCCTCAGTCGCCGTCGGGGACTGCCTGCATACTCTATCGTATGATTAAGACTCCCCGATGGGGCTCCCTGCCCCCACCTGGCGCCATCCCTGTTGAGTGCTCAATGTCTCTTCAATCTTTTTCTCTTCCCCTAACCCTTAAATCCCCCGACTAAGAGATTTCCCCCGACTGGCTTCAGAGGTGGGGGGGCCAGTGCCCCCCTGGCCCCCCCTTTGAACACGCTACTGCTTGGGTTCAAGGCCACCCGAGTGAGTCTTTTCCCGTTTTGCGGTTTTAAGTTTATTGCTGTTGTCCAGTCATACTCAGATCCAACTGTCGAGTTTTTGCAGTTGACTTACTGTTTTTACTTTCTAATTCTAGCTCTTATCAACTCTTTGGCGTTCCTCTTTTTGCAAGTCGCTGTTAAGTATGCATATTCGTATCTACGATACTTTACCAGGTGGACCCTTCCTCCGTCATCTAGTGTGAAACTCTCTCCCTGTATGAGGGTAAACACCTCTCAAAGGGGAGTGGAAATTCCCCTCCCCCTTGGATATTCCCCTTCCCCTTGAGGAAATTTTGTTCTTTTAAGGTGGCTTAGATGCAAAATGATGCTATTTGCCAAAATTTGGAACTGATTTTATGTTCAAAAGAATCATTCTTATTTTTGTTCGGTGTAAGGGAAGAGTGTGGTGTCTAAGTAGAGGGGTGGCAACCCCCCCCCCTCCTTGAGCAATTTTGGTTTAGGTAAGGTGGCTTAGATGCAAAACGGTGCTATCTTTAGCAAATCTTTGAACTGATTTCATGTTAAGAAATTACTATCATTGAGTGATATTTTGACTGTGGCATGGCACATCTCTAATGTAGGTAGAATGAGATCGACATATGGCCTCCTGGAAGCTCTGGTGAAATTACAAAATGGGGACGTTTGTATGATGCTTTTAACTGACATCCAAATGACACTTCAGGAGAGCAAACCACAAATCGTAATTTTACTCATTTTGAATGAGAATACAAATGTACAGCTTTCAATGAGGAATGACTGAGAGGTGAGCAAAGGTATAACAAAGTGGTATAGAGAATTAATAAGTTGGGTTTTTCATGATGCTTACTCTTGGAAAATGCAATTAAATTAATGAACATTGAATAAGCTTGTGCAGTGAGTAATATGCTTCAAATCATGAACATTACGCTACAAATGTTGCTCAACAGCACAGTAGTACAAGATTGCCAAATAATCGCCTCTTCATGTAAGCCTGAGGTTGGACTTCAAAGTTTTCAGAAAAAAATTTTCGCCAGAATAATTCTGTACGTTATCGTCCTAATTATGGTCATCAGGCATAAAGAGTAAACCGTGGCAATTGCGCGCAAAGTGCGCCAAAATTGTGCTTTTAAAACCTATAAACTTGCCGTTGAACAAATTTTGGGGGATGGAATTAAAGACAAACTTGAAAAAAAATAGAATTTGAAGGTTATAGGGCGCGGAACCCAAGAAAATTTTCATAGTCTGGGAAGGATTTCCGAAATTTTTGATAGTCGTGATAGAAAATGATTAAAATACATCCATCACTCAGTCGAAAACACTCCACCTCATCCTACCAGGGAGTTGCCTCGTATAGTGGCAATCATTATGTTCGTCGTTATAAATAGCTTGTGAAAAACGGAAATCAACCGTATTTAAACCTCCAGTACTAGCAGTTCAGTACAGTAATCGTTGAATCGTCTTAAGAAAGTTCTTACTCCCATTACCTCAAGAGCTGCCCGAGGGCTTCTCGCGGTACCCTTGGGAGTGGTACCTCCATTTGGGGAAAGTTTCGGCATTTCCCTTACAGTAAAAGATAACCCTCTGAACATTTACAAACCTCCATCACTCCTTACATTACAGAGGACAAACCTTTTCACCGTTAGTATAAGATCTTTTTTCCATCTTCTCCTCACAGTGTTTTTTGCTTGCCCTTGCTTTGCTATACAAATTTACGACCAAGTTTAATTCACTGGTCGCTTAGCGCCATTCGGCGCCTTAAGGCATCAAGTTCACCAGGGGAGGCGTCAGCATCGTGCCGACGGGGGCAGCAACCCGAAGCCCCGACAAAGGCGACGGGTTGCGGTGCGGCGAACACAATATTTTCGGGGGCGAACCGCATAGAAACTTTTGAGTATTTATCTGTTTATTGAAAGTCTAAATTTTGGCATTTTTTGACGAGTCTGCCTTCCTTGAGAGTAAAATGAAGTAGTCCGTCTGGGCGACTGGTGCGCTGTCGGGGAGTACATGCTTTATCGGAAACACGATAAGACTCTCCTACGAAATTCGAAAAATTCCCTGACGGGGAGGGGGTATTTACATTGACTCAACCATGAAGCTCCCCATGTGTGTGTTGAAGCTGCCAAACGAGGTAACAGAATTCTGGGAATTTTAATAGGCTATTTATGTTGTTCAGGCTTGGAACCCCTATTTTGGAAGGACAGTGAAGTGATTGAGAAAGTACAGATGAGAGCTTAGGACAGATTCGGTCCTTTTAGGGGGATTCCTTATCAGGAGAAGATAAGGAAACTTGATCTCACATCTCTTGACCCGACTGCATGGTCAAGTGGTTAGAGCATCCGACTTGCAGCAGGAAGATCTGGGGTTCGACTCCTGGCCGGGTCATACCAAAGACTTTAAAAATGGAACCTACTGTCATTGTGCTTGGTGCTCAGCATAAGCAATGGAGTAAGGAAAACAAGCCAGTAAGCCACAACTGGAAAAAAAGGCCGTGGCCGGCCCGACTTAAACCAATTGGTTAGAAAGTGAACCGTAAAACTTCATCTAACTCTAATTCACATCTCTTGAAATTACGGGGAGGTTACGTGATGATTTGATCCAGGTTTTCAAGATTGTTAAAGGTTTTGACAGACTTTTTAATGACCTTTTAAAGTTTCAGATGTTACCCTACACACACTAGAGGTGCATAGGCGGAAATCCGGGGGTGGGGTGGGGATATATCCCCTCACTTTTTGACAAAGTGGAAGGACCTATACAAAAATTCCTCCCAGATTTTCAAAATTGTTACAAAATTAAATGCTCTGTATTATTATTTAGGGTATTATTATTATTTAGGGCTGTATTATTATACTTGAATAGTGTGTTATAAAGTAGGCTAAGCCATTAGCTTAAGGACTTCAAAAATGCTATTTTCGACGAGCTTCAGACGCATCCATCTTGCATTCTTTCTGATTATTACATTTTTTTATTGAATAGTATGATCCCAAAATAAAATGAAAACCGTACATACAACATATACATACATACTTATATATAAATATATACAAATTATTATTACATGTTAGCCTGAGCGAGATTATTTTTCCACCGCCCCATGCAACTCCAGCTACCGCCTATTCCCTCGAACGACAAGCGTTAAAATTTGCTTATCTGCATGCCAGGGGAAGCCCTTGGCGCTTTTTACTGGGAAGGATAGCTCAAACTACCCATGCACCGCTGAAAGCAAGGCCGGATTTACAATTGTGGGGCCCTGGACCCGATCCTATATGTGAGAGACCCTTGCATGAACACTTACTGAGCTCTTCGAAAATGGTGTGATCGATATACACGTACACCTATATCTCTTCGCGTAGGCCTTGGTATACAGATACCACGTTTCGCGCAATACACTAAAGCCAGCATTATGATAGCCTACATTAATTGCGGGCCCCTCTATGTGGAGGCCTCTGGATGTAGGCTAGACAGCGTCTCCCAATGTCTTTAAAGAATATGATATCTTAGTTGTGGTGGTCCTTTGTGTAGGTATCTTGGCACTTGCCCCTCCGGCCCATGGGTAAATCTAGTCCTGGCTGAAAGGGCAAACTGAACAGTAGAACTTAGAAAACGGGAACTTAATTGAGGAAGGACATATGAATGTAACTTAGAATAATTTATAAAGTGTAAGATGTAGTAAAACGTTCCTCACTGCAATGCTGTTTTTGGCACGCTTTGCTCGCATTATCATATATAATTGCACCATAAACAATTCATTTAGACAGCTTGACTATAGTCTATAGTATTATTGTTTCAATGTGAACTTTTTTACCACCACCAGCCTCTCCCACCCAAATGATTCCCTTGTACCAGATCAAATTCATCGGCCATTGGTACAGATGCAATTACAAAAAATAATAGTCGAGTTCCAATTTCGAGAATTTAATGCCGTTTTCAGATAGGGAAATGAAACCCCCCGGCCAATGATAAAATATTCCAGTAGCTGCGTTCCTTATAAAGATAAATCCCACGCGCCTTCTCTGATTGCGGTCGTATTCGAACCTGGTCGGTTAAGTGTTCATCAGAAACAAAATCGGTTCCCCCTGACAGGAAACTGTATATTCAATTGTCCATAAGCCCTTTGAGTGATTGAACTGACTGGCTTTACGTACGACGTACCCTGACAACTCCCTGTAGGCCAGCAAGACTGCATGAGGTAGTATCATTCTGTGGTCTTTTTTTTTATTGGCATCCAATTTCCTTTGGAAATAATTAAACTTTTCACTTTTATGCTGAGAATTTTGTTAATACCGTGACCCCAAAGCTTCCGGGAATTTTCCCCCAGGGCCTCTTCTAGGGGATGCCTCTCCACCAAGATAAAAAATAGTCGAATTATTGTTTGTGTGGTCTGTTTAGTGAGCATTCAATATGCCTTTAGAAGCAGTTAAATTCTTCACTCTAATGCCCCAAAATTTTGTAAATACCTTGGAGCTTCCCGGGGCCCTGCACCTGGGCGTTGCCCCTGAGGACTCCACCAGGGCCCCTGAGGCGCTGGTCCCTGGATCCCACTCCTTCAGGGGCCCGCCTTTGGCACCGTTGGCTCGTAGGTGTATTTTCGCCAATGTAGATGTGTCATTTAGAGGTTAATCAGGAAAATCTTTTTATTGAACGGAGCCTGGCTGTAAATAATGGAATTGGTTGCCTGAGTGTGTTGTCTTAGCTACTAGGGCCTTTGACGAGGATGCTTAGTATCCAATTCTGATCCCGTACTACCCGCAGACTCAGAGTCTAAACCAGACTACTAGACTAGACCAGACCAGACCAGACCAGACTAGAGACTAACTTAATATACCTCAGAGGTTAACTTTTGAGCATTTGTGTCACTGCATATGTTTTGACCCTCGTTAGCACATGAGCACTCATAATTTCATGACTGAGTAGAACCATGAGTAGTATCCAGTTATATGTACACTCAAAACATAAAAACTAGGCTATCGAGGCCTACTTATCTTCAGTAAAATATTTCAAATACATGCAATGTCATTAGTTTAGATTTGATATGAACTGGCTTTTCAAAAGAAGCCAAATTTGATCTAAATTGGTGAGTTGGTTAGCCAACCAACGTGAAGTTGTAATTCATAAGCCACATAGCTTCTCCCACGTAGCCGGCGGGTTCTCGTCGCTTAGCGTCGTAAGTAAAACAACTGTCTTCAAAGCCTGAATTATTTTTATTATTATGTAGATGCCGTACATCCATATGTCATACATAGACTGGTAATTGTTCCCTCTCCCGGACAGTTTCCCCTAAACAATCCCCTCCTTAACAATTCCTACCCGGACAAATTCCTATCCTGGACAATTCTCTACCCGAAAATTCTCCCCCGGACAAACTTTCTAACCAAATGGGGACTGAGGCTAGTAGCGCTGCACAAAAGCACCTACGTAACCACAGCCGTAACTCCGGCTTGGCGAGCCCATGTTTTTTAACATACTTTTGGCCATGCTGGTGCGGCGATACTTTCGTCAGTACTTTTTTCGTTATAATATTAAGATACACTTTCTTAAAACATGCGTTACTATAGACGAATCCGGAGAGCAAGTGATGGTCTGATTTCAGTCGGCCATACCTGGGGTCTATCACCTTTAATCTTTCAATTTCCTTGCTTACCTGTATGATGGATGGTTGGACATTAAATTGTATCTTGATTCGTTCAATTTCACTGAATATGTGGGTTTGAAATTCATGTAGAAAATAAATGAAGACGATTTAAGGCTGGTGGACCCCATTATTGGCTGCCTACAGTCACTAAACACAAGCGCTGATCGGATTCGTCTATATGTAATGCCATTTATAAACCGGGAGTAACGGTACAGCCGACTATTTTTTGAACACAAAAAGCCGATTAGATATATGCACTGTAGATATGTCTGTTGGCAGCTACGGTAACTACGTAATTTGCATATCGGCAGTGCCGAACAGTCGTCGATCCTGTGATAAAGAATGAGCCGATGTTACCCGAGCAATTTCCGAATGATCCCGAAAGTGCAGTGATAATATTATCGTACTGCTTCGGCTCATCAACGACTGCCTTCCGACTGTACTTCGGGTAGGTGGTATACGCAGTCAGGAATCTTCGTTAGACAACCTCGGAATTCAACCTTAATTTTATTTCCAGAAATAAAACAGAATACATTTTTCTTCTTCATATATCAGCCTCCAAATTTTTTTGCTGAAACATAATTCAAATCAAAATGGGGGAAGGAACGACGAAATCAGGTAGAGCAGCCTATTTGTATTGTAATAGGCTATGCGTTCATTACTGAGTCGGGCACGGGAATAGGCTAGGCTAGTCAGTCTCATAATATAATATGCATATAGCCTAGCCTACATCGTGTTGCTGTTAGCCTAACGTGCTAGGCCTATCTAAAAATAGTTTTAGAAGTCAGCCTAGCCAATGTTAGGTATCTACGTAAAACCACAGGATTTCTCAGCATTGGGACTCGCAGCACTACATACATATACATACCCTATAGCATGGATGGGTGCGAATGGAGAATCCGTGACCGGAAGTTGCGTAAATTATAACTTAAAACTTACAAAAGATCAGTGACAAGTTAAGTTCTAAAAGAACCAACAGTAACGTGACAAGACAAGCTGTTCAACAGAAAGCAACAGTGGGATTTGAACGCGGAACATTGCAAGAATACGAACGCGGTATAAATCTCAGTATAGCGATCCTATGCCCTAACCGATAGCGCTGCGAGCCGAGCTGCCGGCAAACGGTTTTAAATATTATAAGTACTTACAGATGTATACGTAGGCTATAATTATACATGTATACGTATTCTATACGTATATCCTTACGGGTATAACCCTAACCTTATCTCTATGCGTACCATATGTATAACCCTATCCCTATCCGTATGCTATCCGTATGCCTACTAGGCTATGTATGTAACCCTATCCCTATGCGTATGCGTACCCTATCCGTATGCCTACTAACGTATATAACCCTAACCCTATACCTAACCCTAACCCTATACCTATGCGTATCACGGACGTCACTTCCGGGCACGGATTCTCCATTCGAGCCCATGGATGTATGGAATTTCATGCACATAACAATATAGGCCTAGCCTAAGCGAGAATTTTTCCGTAGGCTAATTGATTTTGAAAAATTTCATGTAGGGGCCTAGCCTAGGCTACACACCCACACTGAAGGAAATGTTAGCCTGAATTGGAAGTAAATTTTTATCAGTTTAACTTAGGTTTTAACAATGTAATCTGCATTTTTATGTCACCTCAAGCTGCATCACTGACAAGTTGTAAATGTGCCAAATTTCGCGCAACTCAGTAAGTTAACATAGCCTATTCTGTATTCCTAAAACTTCTTGCTCTCATACAACGTACAGAAGACTGACAACACCTTATGCACATGATGACAACAAACACAGTCATGGATGGATAATGTGGAAAGCTAAAATGATGATTTAGAAATGCATTGTGATCCACATTAATGAACATTTATCTCAACAGTGGAAAATGGCATGAAATCTCACAGTTTAAGCAAATGTAAGCAGATAATCATACTTTGAGACCTTTGTGCAGTCATAAACAAGGTATGAACAACACTAGTATGGTCAAAACCGCTTACTAGTACATTGCTACACTAATTTCGAATGATTCTTATGGATGCGCGAAATTTGGAACTGTGCGAAATTCGGCACATCTACTTTACATAGGGCTAAGCCTAGGCTATATTAATCACTAACAAGGTTGGACACTTAGATCTTGGCCCAGGAATTCAGTTATTATCCGCCCCTAAAAAAAGTTATTTTCCGCCCCTAGTTTTTAAGGGGGGGAAAACACCGGTTCAAGAGCCACTCTAAGAAAGTTTTCGTTTTTTTATACGAGACAAAAGACTGTGAATCTGTTTGTACCTGAAAATCTTTTAGCAGACTTGACCCTTATCCTGATAAGGCCAGTGGGTGCTATTTACAATTTTTGTTCAGAGTTGTATGTACGGGTTCAGTGTAGGCAGTTGTGCGTTCAGTTTGAGGTTGCATATCTTAGCGTGCGTGTGCTTGAAATATTAAACAGGTTCACGCACACTTGCAAGGGAGTTTGCTATGAGCATGCTGCATCAAAAATTGATGCACTGATGGGACAGCACTTTGGACGAGCTTTGTTGACTGTATTGAAGCGTAAATTCGAAAGTGGCCTTATTAGGTCATGTCACTATAGGTAACAACATTTTGAGAACAACTCTCTTTCTATAAGTGATGTCCAAAAAAGAAACCCAAAGTAAGCTAGCCTAGGCCTATTCCTTCCCACATAATGGATTATCCTCCTGGAGTCTAGGGCCGGTAGGTTTGTCACTCCAGTGTGCATTTAGTGCACTATACGCCGAAGATCTTCGGCGTGGCCATACGATTTCGGTCGGCGTGGCGGCTTAGAAACGAGCCTTTGTCGGCGTACAAAATGCAGTAAGTTGAGGATTGCCGGCGTAGTTGGCGTACTCCCCAGCGTAGCAGCGGGCAAACGGTACTCCCGGCATACCGGCGGGCCGATTCAGTCAACTCCCGCTAGTATGTTCACGCACAGTACTGTGCTATATATACCTGTAGGCCTACAGTACTTGTATTGCCAATGAATGGTGTATGCATTACGTACATGTATACATACGTACGTACAATCGCTTACGGATTGCCTCTGACTTAGCTATAATGTGTGTATACTATATACCTGTATGTGCATTGCCAATGTATAATGACTGTGTACGTATCACGTACATGTATACTGTACGTATGTACGCACGCCTGTGGATTGCTATGTACATGCATTGTTTGTGCACAGTACAGAAAATCCCGGCGTACATCCCGGCGTACGGTCACGAAAACCTCGGCGTACCTTCGGCGTAGGCTTTACATGGAATGCACCCTGGTTGTCACTGGACGCTTCAAGAGAACTGAAAATATTACCGACATTATGTCATCCTTGAATTGGCCCACCCTTGAATGCAGACGTAATATTACAGATCTCTTTACCTGTCATAAAATTCTACATAATAAATTTGCAATCCCTACTCAAATTATCTTTGTTCACTATGCTAGTCGAACTAGAAAACACTCAGTCTTTCAAAAAAAGTACTTGTAATGTTGGTGCGTTTGGCAATTCATACTTCCCAAGAACCATTTCCAGTTGGAACAAGCTCCCCCCAGACATAGCCCAACTGGATAATGAGTCCACTTTCAAGAGGGCAATAAACTGGTTTCAGTCTCAATAACCACAGAACTTTGCACACCAACTTCCCTCCATCGAATGCCTTTCTCGGGCACATTGGAGTATTCTCAGGAAGAAGAAGATGCAGACCAGCACTGAGCAAGATCTGGGACAAGATCCGGACACTTTTCCAGATGAAACATGAAACTTGGCCAGAGTATCTGCAGAAAACAACTCCCCTAAAGAAAAGCAAAACCATGGAGTCACACGCACAAAATCTTTCTCTTCCTCTGCCTGCTGTGAATTTTGTAACCCTACAACAGCTAGTCAGTGTACAGTTAATGTTGCATAGATTGTTGGTAGAAGATTGTCCAAGTCCACTGAGCCTCCAATCTGGTATGTAGGCATATTTGCAGTGTACATGAAGGTTGTGTGCCAGGGTTCAGTCCATATATTATATGGAATTGTGAAGCTGACGCCAAAGTAACATTGAGGTTTCTGCTTTCACATGCCAACAAACCACTAGTGTGATTATACCACACAATATAACATAACATTGCCTGCTGTACCATGATCGTTCATCATATTTGAAGCAAAAACTTACATTCTTTCCTATTTGGCAGGAAAAAATCATATGTGTGGACTTGATGTGATTTAAGTGGAAACATACCACAGCACAAAGTTTTATAGTTGTGGTTTTTACTTAGAGCTGGTTTGCAGTACAAAATATAGTCAATAAATTGTACGCCAACTTGAGTGCCACTACTTTAACTACCAATGTTTCTGCACTTGGAATAAGCTAAGACTAATGAACCTTAGTCGGCGAACCTTTCTGTGTTGTTTTGAAACTGTCAATTTTCCTTCAGTGAGATTGACATGTACCTGACTTTTGAAACCTATATGCTTACTGATTGTGAGTGATGTTGGAGTTTCCAAGATTTCCATGAGAAAAGTGAATTAGCTTGAAAACACACTTCTTGGAAGTTCCAAGTTTTGCTCTTCATCACAAGGGTTTAAATGTGCTTTTCATTCTGCATTTCATTACAGTTGGCCTTGCAGAATTGGCCCACCATGAGTATCAAGCTGGTAACTATGAGGCTGCAGAAAAACATTGTATGCAGCTATGGAAGCAAGAACCAGATAATACAAGCGTCCTTTTGCTGCTTAGTTCCATCCATTTCCAGTGCAGAAAGCTGGACAGGTAGTGCTTTCTCTATGTTATGGTAGTTTTGGGACTGCATAATTGTATTGTTTCCTTGACAGGTTCTAACTCGTTTTAATTTGTGTTTATGCAGTTATGCTTGAAAATGTGGTAAAAGAGATGTGTCATTTGAAAACCTTTTTTGCAAGTCAGAGATGGGATAGGTTTCACAGGTTTAGTAGTGGTTAAACTTTTGTTTCATCTTTTGTATGTTTAAACTGTTGCACCGTTTGGACCATTACACAGGTCTGCACACTTCAGCACTCTTGCCATCAAGCAGAATCCTCTTCTAGCTGAAGCTTACTCAAATCTGGGCAATGTCTTCAAAGAGAGAGGGCAACTTCAAGAAGCACTAGAAAATTACAGGCATGCAGTACGCTTGAAACCAGACTTCATTGATGGATACATCAACCTGGCAGCAGCCTTAGTGGCTGCAGGAGACATGGAAGGAGCTGTTAGTGCATATGTGACAGCATTAAACTATAACCCAGTAAGTTCAAGTTCAGTTTTTAGTATCTCATGATTTAAAGACAGATTTGCATCACGCCAAGTATGACTTCTACTTGAGCGTAAGCACAAGTCTCAGTTGGTGACTACTCATTGATTGACATCAGAGTTACAAAATTCAAAAGATGCAGAGCAGCTCATATTACACAGCATGCACAGAGAGTGTTTTGACTGCACATTAGGGCATTGTATACTCACCAGGTTATGACCTTGAGTAATTAACTACGTTTGTGTCTGCACAAGGAGAACCAGAAGACAGTTATCAGCATGGGTAGGACTTGGTTGGCAGAGTTGAACTGTCTGGGATGAGAAGATTTCCCCTTTAAGATGAAAGCAGTATTGTCAAAAGTTGTGCATAGTGTTTGTCTATTCCTTTAAGTATGTCATCAGTCCAATTAGAATCTTGGAATTTTGCCAGAGGAGTCTCATTTATAACTATCATCGTAATTAATAGAAAGCAAAAATGTAAGCCCCCCAAAACATGCTGTTGTTATGAGTCCTACCAGAAAGGTAATGGCTTGCTCAGTGTTTGTAACTTTGCTCACATTGTTATTGTGATTCTCTTACAGGACTTGTACTGTGTTCGTAGTGACCTTGGCAACTTGTTGAAAGCTCTGGGTCGATTAGATGATGCCAAGGTAAGGACTGAAATGCTGTTTGAATAACTCCCTTTAATCCCCATAAAATAGGAGATAAATTTGTGAAATGGGTAGGATTTTCAGTCCCATTGTAAAAACTTTGTTGTTAGTATAGGCTGGAGGGTGAATAATAAATAAGTTGCAGCCACCCAAATTTACCAAACTGGCCAAGAAAATTGTGCTAAACTTGAAAGCAGTTTGAAACTTGTAGGCTGTTACTGATTCTTTGGTGTTATTTTTTTCTGGAATCTTCCTGTAGTAATAAAAGAAAATGTGGAATTAAAGACAAAATGAATACAAGTAAGTATTTATCTTGTCCTTTGCCCTACAAAGTGGCCTAGAGGTTGCGTTATCATAGGACAGATTTCTCAAATTATTTGTGTGTTGTTTCCTTAGTCACACTCCAGGAGACAGAGCAGATTTTAGGAAAGGCTCTTAGACCCATTACTTAAATGATTGCTTATACTTTACTTTTTTGTGTATGTCACAAAGGGGTTTTCAAGTGTACATGTATACTTAAATGGTGTTTGTTTTGTAAATGGGATTAAACCTATATGGCTGATATATATAGTAATAGTGCATGGGAATTTAATCCCAACTTAGACAAGATTAAGTGAATTACATGGTGTTCACCACAGTAGAAGCAGGTTCCCGACAGACCCTTTGCGGCAACGGCCTGCGGCAAGAAGACATCAAGATTCCAAGGCATCAGAGAAGCTCCGATGCCAGCGGCCAATTGCCCCTGCTTCAGCAGCAGCTTACACATGCATCCAGTCTATGATGAGTGGGTGTAAGTGTAAACCCATCTTGGTACTCAGCTTACATCAGTCTATTGTTTTGGAGCTTTGAACCTAATGATTCAGAAGAGTCCCAAAGTATTGTTAAAATTACACAGGGTCAATTCCTTCTTTAGGACTGTTGAGGATTTCATGTACTGGCACACAAAAGTGACCACAACTTGTGATTTATTTGGAAGTACTTGAGTACCAAGATGTAAGAGCAGCAGCACTCCACCTGAAGATTACCTTCTCAACTGTGATTGTGCAGCAGCGAGGATCTTTCTTCATCTTTTTCCTAGGTTGCTTTGCAGCAGCATTGCATAAATCTACCCTGCTATTTGATAATTGTCTCCCCTTAGATTGCAAACTCCTCTTTTTTTGCATTATTTTTCACTTTTGCTGCAAAATTTTTTAGGCCAATGTCAAGGAAGGCATTGAATATTGTGGAATGTAAATGATTCAAGATTCAAGGCAAGTTACTTTTGGACATGCTATCAAATGGTTGGGTAGTTTTTGCACTCTCCCACTCACCTTTGATCATCTTTCTGCAGATTCAAGATCATCTAGTCATCCCAGGAATTCTTTTTCACCACCTGCAGGGCTGTTGTGACCCCTGTTTATATGTGGTGAAAGCGTGTTAATTTGCTCATCTTGTTTTGTGTTCTGGTCAGAATATTTATTTGATATAAAAAAACACATAAGACTGTGACTGGACATGTTCTTGAAACCCCCTACGGTGGCAGATTTTATTACAAATTGTTTTTGTTCCACGTTTTTTTTTTCACTCGTTTGACACACCACACACATTAATGGCCTTTTATTTTCTCTCATATATCCCTGTGCATATACATATAGGGTTTTGCTCCATGCAGAGGTGATTGGATGGCAGCTGATATCCATGGGAAAGAAGTGCATAAGTTCCGGAACAGCCTAGCGCACTGACATGGACATGTTGGTGCTTTCCCTGACACCAACACGTATTGATGTGGTTTTTCTTTTCTCATTCCTGTGCTTTTTACAAGAGAACATCAAATTAATCAAGGTGTACCCTTGATTACTTTAAGAAAAAAATTAAAAGCCCTTTTAAAGGGTCGAAATATTCCAACATCTTGTTGTTGTATTTGGAAAGAAGAAAATATTTCCAGAAGAAAAGTTTTGTAACAGAATTCTGGAGCAATGATTATCACTGAAGTGATCTTGAAATGTTGTATTCTCTTGTGAACGCAGCAGCATTTTCTCGGCAGCCGCATGTTATTTGATCAAGATTCATTTGTGGGAGCATTGCATGCTCGGCAGCAGCAGCAGCAGCATCTGCAGCAGCACAACTCCCAAGCTGTGTCACGAGATAAACTTGAAAAATTAACTCATTCGCAAATATTTTGAAAAAGAAGATTTTACGTAAAAATTTTGCACAAAGGTTTCAGATGTGCACAGCATTTACTGTAAGAATACTTACAAGGGGCAGGTGTTTTTACAGAACAGAAGAAAGGAGTTAGTATGGATGACAGTAAGTTGCCACCAGGTTTTGATGATGGGACTTGCTTTCATCCATAGCAAGCCATGCAGTGCATAGCAGTGCATAGGAATTAAAAAGTATCATGCCAATTGCAGCGAGGATGTCTACAGCCACCTTTTGCTCACTTACAAAGTACAGAAGTTTCCTGCATCATAGAGAATCAGTGGTGATGTAGGAATATTCTGGCATATGTAAGAGAAGGTGGTAAAGATGTCCTCCAGCAGCGTATTTTGCTTGTTTGCATGTTAAGATTCACGTATTGGGTGGCAAAGAACCGACTTTGAAACGGTCCTAATCACCTTCAAGACAACTGTCTGTGGACAGAGCAAAGGCATAGAGCAGCAGTGTGCAGTTAACATTTAATGATTTTTGTGATTTTCTAGACTGAAGATGGACAATGGAAAAGTAAGTATTTGCTTGGCCATGAGGTTCTCAAGCTTTGGCTCAAAGTGATTCAGAAACTTTAGAAGCAGTCGCTCAGCTTTGCAGCGCATGCTTAGGATGGAAATGAATTACCCCAACAAATTACTTGTTTGTTTTTGGCTGTCAGAATTTTCTTTAGGCAGTCAAAATATCTTTTGGCAGTCAGATTTTTTTTCTTTTCTATGAAGCATTTCCCAAACCTGGTCAGTTTTAAATTGACCTTGATTTATTATTTCCATCCTAAGCATTTATGTTCCCACAAACTGAACTTGAATGTATTTATATTGATGTTTTAACATTTCTAACTAGACTACTTTTTTTTTTCTTCCTACCTTTATCTTGCCCTTTCCATTGGTTAAAACCAATACCATTCATTGTTATTGGTTTATAACTTGTTTCTGTGGTGGGCTTGAAACCCCCTTTCCTACCCCCAACCCCCTTGTAATTGGTCTTGTTCCCTCCCTGGTGCGGGCATTGCAACCATCTGCAGGCATGCTACTTGAAGGCTATTGAGACTCAGCCCAATTTTGCGGTCGCTTGGAGTAACCTGGGATGTGTCTTTAACAGTCAGGGTGAAATCTGGCTTGCAATCCATCATTTTGAAAAGGTTCGTCATTTGTTTTCACCATGTGTAATGAATATTTGCAGTGTGTCTTTAAGAGAAGTGATGGTTATAGACCCTTTCTCAAATGGCAGTTGCAAAGGATTTTGGGATAGAGTTTTTGGTGTGCATCATTTGTCGCCACAGAAAAATGCCATCGACAAAAAGGACGCATACCAAAACACTAGCCCATAATCCTTTGTAATTGCTATTTAGAAAAGGGTCCTTTGAAGTGATTCAACTAATATTTGGATGCAAAGATTTTATTTTCCAAATTGGTGTTCAGAATAAATGTATTCAAGCATTTTAAGTTGGTAAGCTAATTATTCATGTTGTTTCACTGTTAAGCTGGTGGTTATGAGACAGGATAGTCTTTGATTAAAAAAAAAATAACTGGTATTTTTCAGTTAGTATCAGGTAGTATCATGAAAGCTTATGCTATGCTTCTCCATAACTCAAGTAGCTTTACCATGTGCTATCATAAGCTGTACTCCCAATTTCCCTTGCCCTCCATCTCTTAAGTTGTCTTTGAACTTAGTGTTCTTCCTTCACTTTCACTTTAATATGATTCTTTTTCTTTTATAGGCAGTTACTTTGGATCCTGACTTTTTGGATGCTTACATTAACCTTGGTAATGTTCTGAAGGAAGCAAGAATATTTGATAGGTAAACCCCCTTAAATTTTTAGCAAACCACATGACATGCTTATGCAACGTATCAGCAGTTGAGCACATGCTTTAAGGCTGCAAAAGTACGCAATAACGTGCTTTCACAATGTTCACCTCATTTACAAGTTTGGCAAAGGACGTGGTCTTTCAATAACAGGACTTTGAGTATGTGTGAATATTCTGAAAGGGTACTCTTCCCCGTTTCCTTAAGTAATTGCTAATGAATGGTGGAATCGAAAGTTGTGATTTGCATTAAAAAGACATCCTTATGTGAAGGCGGTTGAGAGTCCAGAGGATATCTGTGTTAAGTGGAAGCAGTTTACTTACCAACTACTTGAGAGAGCAGTATTATGAAACAAGATCATCAGTGACTCAAAGTTAAATCTACTTCCCAGAGATTCTTTTCATATTCAAAGATACTACCAGGTTTTTCTCTTTTCATCAAGTGGCTTCCATAAAAACTGTTGCTAAGTCTCAACTAAGAACAGTGTGATTTTGACATTTCCGTTTATGAAGTCTGTTCACACACTGGCTTACAAGCCATATGACACAGGTTCTCATGTGGTGGCCAGTAATCTGCACTAAAGTGGTCCACGTAAGTTTCGGAAAGCCCAAAAATTTAAGAAAAATACAAGCTGGTGTATGAAATCCTGGCTACCACAAGAGATATAAAGGAAAACAGAAGTGAAAGTGCTCCCCCCCCCCATCCCGACCACAAGAGATATAAAGGAAAACATAAGTGAAAGTGCTCCTACCCCCCCCCCCCCCCGCCCCAGGAAACATTGGAAAAACCCTGTTGTATGATGTAGTGGATTTTAGGCATTGATTGGAGTTGATGTTACTTTGCTTTCCAGAGCTGTTGGAGCTTACTTGAGGGCGCTTCAGTTAAGTCCCAATCATGCAGTGGTACATGGCAATCTAGCATGCGTCTATTATGAGCAAGGGTAGGTGAAAGTTTTTTACAGCTTGGAGAAGTTCATACTTTGTACTATACTCAGAATAGCTGCATTAGGAAAGTATTGTTTATTCAGTTCAATTTTCAGTTCAAATTATTTTCTCAATTGTCATGCAAAGATAGCAGGTTGAAACAAAAAAGGATGGATGGAGAAATGTATGATGGTTACTTAAAAACTGAGGAAAACTGTTATCAAAGCTAGAGACCAACAAAAAGTTGAAATTCATGCTATGTATAGTAGGTTCATGTAGATTAAGTTTGATTATGGGATTATCTTGTGAACATGAGATAGAGGTGATAATGTGATTATAACATTCTTTTACAATTTTGTTCTCAGTCTGATTGACTTAGCCATTGATACATACAGGAGAGCTATTGAGCTACAACCACACTTCCCTGATGCATATTGCAACCTGGCTAATGCGCTCAAAGAACAGGGCAAGGTAAGTCAGAATTTACTGTTAAATTTATCATTTTCCAGGAATATTGTCATATTGTTATTTCACAGTGTCAATTAAGTTAATATTCACTTGTTTAGAATGAGTAATGGGTGTCAGTAGACTGCATTTGGATGATGTTCTGATTTAAAGGCTAATGGAGTATGGTAATGATAGGAGTTCTAGTGCATTAAAAATTTATAGGAGTATGTACAAATATTGAGAAAAAAATAGTAATACTCTGCAGTAGGCTACAGTTACGAAAAAAGCTTGCACAGGCAGACCTCTTTTGGAATAGAAGGTACAGAGACAGTTCTGAAACTCCAAAAAGAAAAAAGGAAGAAAGAAAGAATCAAGCAAAAAGAAGTCAAATGGATGCTTGGCTGATATAACTTTGGAAAAGCCCAAGTGGACTTTATGGTCTTCAGCAATAAGTTTATATCTTTAATATTTCAGGTCACCTGTGCGCTATTTATTTTGTTATGTTTATATGTACATATCTGACAGTTTCTTTGTAAATTAATTCTTAACCCTTTCCATATTACTTTTCGGATGCAGGTCAAAGAAGCTGAAGAATGTTACAACACTGCCCTCCGACTTAACCCTACCCATGCAGACTCCCTTAACAACTTGGCCAACATCAAGAGGGAACAGGGCAAGACTGAAGAGGCCATAAGACACTACTGTAAAGCCCTGGAAGTGTTCCCAGAGTTTGCAGCGGCACACTCAAATCTTGCTAGTGTTTTACAACAGCAGGGTAAACTTCAAGAAGCCCTCATGCATTATAAAGAAGCAATAAGGTGTGCAAAGCTCAGATCTCATTTGATGGTGATTAGAGCCAAGTTAAAGTGAAAGAGAGAAAGGACTAATTTGTGACAGTGCATGTCTTTGGAAATCATGCCATGATCCCTCTCACATAAGTATGATGGAAAATGCCAAAATGGGAGTTTGCTCCAGAATTGTTCATGCCTTGAATGTCTTGGAAATTTCTAAGTTTGGAGGACATCAGGAAAGACGCCTGCATATTTTAATAATAGAAAATTTTTGATTAGGGAATGTGCTACTTTTAAATAGGTGTGGAAATATAGTGTTAGCTGGGGTTCTGTTAAACACATACCAACACTCCAAATCAGAAAGTTCAACTGATTTCACACAGTTAATATTTGAGACATGCTATTCCTGAATTAAAAAGTTGTGAAGTTGTAGATACAATATTATTGTTTCAATTCACCAACTGGCCAATGTCTTTACTTTCAGAATATCACCCACATTTGCTGATGCTTACTCTAACATGGGTAACACCCTGAAAGAGATGCAGGATATACAGGGAGCATTGCAGTGTTATACAAGAGCCATCCAGATAAATCCAGCATTTGCAGATGCACACAGTAACTTAGCATCTATACACAAGGTAGGCTTCATTGCATTAGTGATGCATTCTGTAACGAAAGGAATAAAAAAAAAAAATGTGGAAAGAAGTCAAAAGTTAAGAGAAGGAATTGGCTGGGTTAGGGCTATGAAATGTTTATTACAGTCAGAAGCAGCACTGCCATTGCATAGCACTCAGCACTCCCTGGTACACCCTTGTGTTAGGTAGCCATGTTTATGCTACACACTCAGTACAGTACTACAATGCAGAAGCAGACCATTGGGGGGGGGGGGGCAGTCTTGTATGGTTTAAGTCAAGGAGAACCATTATGTAGACAGTGTTTAGTTGAAAGAGTGTCTTATTTTGAAATGAACTAGAGAATTGTAAAATTTCATCAATTTCGCTGAATGTAAAAGTTTTTTGAGGTGGTACTACTAAAACAACAGCATCCTTGTGAGGTAAACACTTGATTTTGAAAGGTTAAGGCTCGAGACAAATTTGTTTGGAACTTTTTGTTTTCACTCTTCAGGATTCTGGTAACATTCCAGAAGCAATTGCATCCTATAGAACTGCTTTGAAATTGAAGCCTGACTTTCCAGATGCCTATTGCAATCTTGCTCATTGTCTTCAAGTAAGTCATTGGTTTATGTCTGTTTATGTGAAAGTGAAACTTGAATGCAAAGAATCATCCAGCTGTTGTTGGTATGTATTGACTTGTATGCCACTGATGTATTGAAATATTCAAAGCACAAGCAGATGCTGGTATTATAAAGAATGCAAAACAAGGAGGTACTTGTTCTAAACAGAGTCACAAATTAAGCACCAGTTAACATACATTGAAAGGTCTGTGGACATGTAAATGTCATACCCCATTATTTGCCACAAGAAACATTAGAAATGTTGAAAGCAGTTGCAATTCTCATCAGGGTCAAATGTTGACGATTACTGTTTTGCATTTACATCATAAATAAACATGAGCTACATAAGCAAATTTGTGACGTGGAAAGAGGGACTCATGAGGTGCATGTTATGTTGTCTTTTGTTTGTTTAACCTTCATTACAAGGACATTTGTGATGTTGGCATGCCCTGAGGGGTTTATTTTGGAAGGAGCTATTGACTACTTTGAAAATATCCTCATTCAACATCAAACTAGAAATGAGCTGGTAAGACGATGGGTAATTTATGAAGGATTAACAAGAGAAATACAGACCCTGTGCAATACTCCACATCACAATGTCTGCTTAGCAAATGAGTATTCTGAGAAATGGTCAGACTTTGAAGAGGTATATCTCAGGGCTGCCAGTTTCCAGGCTATAACTAGAATTTCGGCTTTTTCATGATTTTGAAAAACGTTTCTGGCTCCACAGACAGTTCTGTCCTCCATTAGAAAACAAAGCCAGAGCTGCTTCATACATCGGGACTTTCCTGATTAAAACAGAGCAGACATTCATGCTGTCCTATTTTGCAGACTGCACATTGCTTACTCATGCAAATAAAACAGTAATAAAAATGACTGGTAAACTCAGTCTAGCGCTTGTTATCCGGCATGTGCGTGACAGCCATCATTGCATTGAGCACAGGTCATGTGTGAGATTAGCGATGTTCATACAGGCTGTTGCACAGCATCTGTTAACAGGGTGTATAATATAGTACCATAAGTCATTGAAGATGGACAGTACAAGGGAAGTTATCTTAATTGTGCATAATGGATTCCTGTCTACTGTTGCTTGATATTGATGGTATCGTCATAAAGTCTTAAAACAAAGTGGGTTGAGAAGAGCATTCTTGAAGAACATTCTCTCTGACTAACTTTATACTGGCAAGGGTATTTCTAACATTACACAGATAGGTCTAGTCTGTGCTATAGTAGTGTAGGTCTAGCCTTATATGTGTGATCTTTACAAAGTTAGGACGGATTGTGACTCACCACACGAAAGATACTGTAGAAGTTGAAAGTACAGTGTTTTAGCAGCACAGGGAATGTATGCAGCAATATAAAGTGCAAGCTTTTTTGTTAAGAAGTAAAAATTTGCTTGTAAAACTGAATTTTACACTTTGTATTGTTACGTGTAGGCTACTTGTTATGTCATTTGTGTACGGGGAGGGGGGCTTTGCTATGGATGACCGCAGCTTGCTTCTGCTTTCAAACATTCTATGTGGCCCATAATTTTCAGGCTCTGGAGGCATCCCTGATAACTTGAGAATCGTGAAAGAAATAAGTCCATTGGATTTTTCATCAGGGGATCGTAGTCGATCATTGTTGAGTAAAACAGCTGTGTCGGACATAGGTCTTTGAATTTTGCTTTGGTAAATAAGTAAAATGTTTGCGTAATTGTTTATATGACAGTAGTTTTATCTTCTGTGTAGATTGTAAGTATTAAATTGAATCCTTGTCTTATCTTCAGATTGTATGTGATTGGACTGATTATGAAGCCAGGATGAAGAGACTAGTGGCCATTGTAGCAGACCAGCTAGAGAAAAACCGATTACCCTCTGTACATCCTCATCACAGCATGTTATATCCACTTTCCCATCGCTTCCGAAAGTCCATAGCCCATCGGCATGGCAACTTGTGCCTAGAAAAGGTAAGGATTGGGCTTGAGTTGTTTTGCAGTAAGAAACTGTTGAAATGTGAAGTGCTTAACTGCTTGCGACCTAGAGGAAATTTAATTATTAAGTAATACCATATGACTTTTTGTGGAAGCTTGAAAAGTATAAATAACTTACCTTATGTCTTTGTTTCAGATAAATGTCCTCCACAAGCCTCCATATCAATACCCCAAGGATCTGTCAGCAAGCAATGGTAGATTGCGAATTGGTTATGTGAGTTCAGATTTTGGTAACCATCCTACATCTCACCTCATGCAGAGTGTACCTGGAAAACACAACCCCAAGAGTGTAGAGGTGAGAGTCTTCATGAAAAAGTAATTCTTTGGAAGATGGTATCATTTCATCAGTTTAAATGTGCAGAATAAACATCTGTTAAGTTATATGTTAATCAGGAATATTATTAATCTGGATTGCAATGCATCTTTCTATGCAAGGTCATGGAATTGTTGGGTCATTGGAAAAATTTGTAGCAGCTATTTGCATGAGTCACTTAAGGGTAACTGCATGATAACAAATTAATGGACCTTAAATATATGCCAAATTTAAACCCTAAGGTTTTTTCCTGTTCGTAAGGCTTTACACAAGGTTATGGCAAACATGAATTTTCTGAAGGCTGTTTGATGACAGTGAATGATTCTTGTAAGATTATGGGTGTCTGAAGGTAGCAGTATTTGATGGGGTGGGGGTAGGCAGGGCCAGTAGAGGTGATTTGAAGGGGAAGCATTTCAATTAGCTGTTTGTAGTTGCTTCATTCTTCAGTCCTGTTCCCATGTGTATTTCCAATTTTCAGGTATTTTGTTATGCCCTGAATGCTGAGGACAATACAAACTTTAGAACAAAGGTTGTGAAGGAAGCAGAGCACTTTGTTGATCTGTCAAAGGTAAAAACACTATTTTATTAAACAGTTTGATCTATATTTGTGGACTTTTTGTCTTGAATACAATGTACTATTGTTTGAAAACTGGTATGCTCCCCAGAAGTTGTAAGATATGAACTGGTATATACTTAAATGTTTTAATCTTTTATATGCTTGTATACTGTCATATGATAATGAGAAAGTAAAGATGCGCCCAGCAACATTAGAAGGACCTGTAAAAGATTCTAGAATAGCAGAGTCACCATGTGTGTAATGCTTGATCAGAAGCAGGGTTTATCTTCATCTTTGAAATGTATGTTTTATTGATGTACTGTTATAATCTGTGTTCATCTTTTTGTCTTTAAGATTCCTTGTAATGGTAAAGCAGCAGATCGTATCAATGCTGACGGAATCCACATTTTGGTCAACATGAATGGGTATACTAAAGGTGCTAGGAATGAAATCTTTGCGTTACGTCCTGCCCCTATACAGGTGAGTCTAAAAATATGCTGTTAAGATAAAGCCACTCAGATTGGAACATTGCTACATCTAAACTCTAGCCATTGTCCAATGTAAGTTGGTTTTACACCTGGAGATGTGTTAAAAATGGACTGTAAGACTTCCTCAAATCTAACAACTTTGTTGTGAGTGGTGATAAGCGTTAGGTATTTGTTAGATGATAAATTTAATACAGCTTGTGTTTGCACCTAACTTGGATGATTTTAACTTTTGAGGCTTGTACATTTCCAGGTACTTAGCCAAGATAGGTGGTAAAAATCTGTGATTTCGGGGATAAAGTAATCTCATTATGGGTTTTGTTTTGTTCTGCAGGTCATGTGGCTAGGGTATCCTGGCACAAGTGGAGCTCCATTTATGGATTACATCGTAACCGACAGTACCACCTCACCAATGGAACTTGCCCACCAGTACTCAGAAAAGCTGGCTTACATGCCCAACACATTCTTTGTTGGAGATCATTGGAACATGTTTCCACACATGCTACAAAAGGTTATTGTGCAAACAAAAGATGGTGTGCTCCGAGATAATGTTGCTCTGGTTAACTCCAAGAACATGGATGCTGTGCTGGAAAAACTTGGTATCTCAGAGAAGGTTAGTAGCCTTTAAAGTGCTTGACCTAAATGGATTATGGATAATGTGTGTGTCATCTTGTCACATGGATTGAATGAAAGGTTAATGGCGGTCTGTTAACAACTTAAGTCTTTGACACTTGCAGCAGAAGTATTTTGAGTGTATGCTTTGCTTTTTTTCACCATCATTTCTTTTAAACTTAGTCTGTTTTGCAATGCATACTAAGTTATTTAGAAATGGTCAATAAGTAATGTTTTTTTGCAGTAATTTAACTTCAAGTGGGTGTTAAATACCCATGTACCATGTTATAACCTAGAAAAAATTGAACATGCTTCTTGAAAATTTTATTGAAAAGGGGGTGTGCAGAGTAAAGAATAAAACAATGATTCCAGGTTTTAAGGACATGAAAAGAGATTTTTTTTGTGGGATTCATTTCAGATAATTCATACCAGATATCCATCCCTCTTAATGAAAGACTTCCATTTACTCATATAGGAAATTGACATTTGTCCTTGAGACCTTCCAGCAAACTCCCACCTATGCTCTCATGCACGCACACACACACACAAATCCAAACTTTAAAACGCCCTCTAGCAGGGTTTCCCCTGGGTTTTTAGAGAGTGTGAGGTGGTACTAGTCTATGGGGGCAATATGGTGCCAGCTTTGGCACCATCAGTGAGGGAAACTATCAATACTTCTATAGCTAGTACAGTACAGGTGGCAGTTATAGCAAATATCTGTGAGGTGGTGGCCAAAAACTGTGAGGTGGCTGCCTCACAAAATGAATGCCAGGGGAAACCCTGCTCTAGTATTATTATATTTGATGTTTCATTACAGAAGGTTGTCCTGCAATCTGATCCAGCTGAAACTTCTATACCTCCTCAAGTCAGCTTCCCTGTCCTTGATACTGCTACATCAGAGTCCTTATTGAACCTTGCTAACCAAAGCCAGTTACAGACAGTGATCAATGGACTCAACGTATGGCATGGACTGGCACTTAACCAGGTAATACTTCGTTCTTTGTCTTTTATTATTTTTGTATGCTTACAGTTATTCAAGGGATCAGGTGATCAACTTCCTGTTGGTTTGCAACCCCATTGTTGTTTTCCTTAAGCAGGTGTTCTGATTTATGGTATTGTTTATACCATGTTTTTGAGCGTGCCTGTGTAGCTGAAGATAATTCTATTTTCAATCCAACTTTTAACAATACAACTTCACACATCTACAAAAAGAAATGGTACTGTCTATCAACATGTTGAACAAAAAAAAAATATGTTCACTTATTCCAGAGTTTCATTACTGTTTTTGATTCCTTGCCAAAGGCAGAGGGAATCATTGTGATGGTGTCGTGTTGTGTGTATGTGACACTTTGCTTGTAAATATGGTATCCCAAGAAGTGTAGTCGTGAGAAACCTCATACTTCACTTGTGGATAGGCCATATTGAGTAGATGATCCCATTGTTCGAAGGTCAGTTAGGGTCACCAGAGGTCAAGTGGTGTGTAACCTTGAAATGATGAAATCTGTATGTAAACACAAAGATGGGTAACCTTGAGGGATCCGTACTTGGCATGTTAGTACTTATTGTGGAATAGATAGTCCCTGTTGTTTTTAGTAGAGGTCAGATGTTAGTAGGGTTCACCAGAGGTCGAACTGAAAATCTTGTTAACACATTCTTTCCTTAATAAGGGAAATATCGATGAATGTCATAATTGGCACGTGGGTGTCCCATATAAACTATAAGAACTCTGTTCAGTTTGGTGGAGGTGAAAGGTCACTGGGGGTTACTAGAGGTCAAAGAGTAAACCTTGAAAACTGCTTGTAAACATATCTCAAGATGCTTAACCATTGGGAATCTCTATTTAGACATGTTGGTACTCGTTATGAAGTAGATTATGCCTTTTGTTTCAAGTGGAGGTCAAATGTCATCTGAGGTCACCAGAGGTCAAATTGTGAAAACCCTGTAAACATGATATTTCAAGAAGAAATACATGTATTAATCTCATACTCTTCAGTGGGTGCTCAATGTTAAGTACACAATCTTTATATTTGGTGAAGGTTAAAGATTGTCACATGAAGTCAAACTTAAACCTTGTAATCATGATAGTTCAAGAAAAACTGGTATGAATCTCATGTGTGGCATGTAGGTGCCCCATATTGATTGCATGATTTCTATCATTTGTGGCAAAGGTGATGGTCATTTGATGTCACCAGATCATTTGAGGTCACCATGTTTAACCAAAACATGATTTGTTAAGTATGAAACATGTTTGGATCTTTTATCTGGATTGTAACATCCAAAATTTAAAGCAAGAAGCTGATTTATGAGTATGACCATGTTCATATGATGTGATCTATGCTCATGGATTTTTAACTCTCTACATCTAAATTTGAGCACAGTAACCTCATTTCCCTTTGGCACTTATGTGTATATATGTGGGGGGGGGGGGGGGCAGTATTTATTAGCTCTGCTTTTTCTGACTGAAATGTTTCGAAAAATTCTCAAGAAGGCATCTCATGCAAATATCTATAAACTCTGAGAAAGTTTCTTTTTCTTACCCTATTGTTATCTGTACACAGGTGCATGCTAAGGCAGCAACTGGAGAAGAAGTTCCATCCAGTGCAGTCTTTACATCCAGGGCCATGTATGAACTTCCTCAAGATGGCATCATTTACTGTAACTTTAATCAGCTTTACAAGATAGACCCAGCCACCATGCAGATGTGGGTTTCGGTAAGTCTTGCTTGAAACACCTAACTGCTGCAGTATCTTCCTCAAAGTAGTTTCTTCATTATCCAGATTTGTAGCATTTCACTCCATCTTGTGGTCATGTCCGTTCTGTTACAGCTCTCATAGTGACTTGAATCAGTGACTCTTTAGACTGTGTTTTTCAGTAGGGGGTATTTCTCAAAGACAACTCAGGTCAGGTTATGTTGAAAGGCACTGGCATAAAAATAACTTGGTAACAATTGTGTCATCATCTATGATAAAGGTGCACACAGACCACCCTAAACTTTGACCAAACCAAGACCACCCATGACCAAAATTGGTTTTGGGTGGTGTAGTCCTCTCTTAACTGGTGTTGGTTCATCTGAGGTGGTCTGAGTACATTTTGGTCTGTACTGTAAGTTGGGTCTAGACTATACAGTTGATTTGTTGAAACATCAAACTACAAGAGCAATGCAAATTTGTTATGTATGAGTGGTATGATTTATCTTGTGTTCAGAATAGCTGCTTATTATGGAATTTTTTCTTTTTCTGACCTGAACAGATCATTAAGAAAGTACCCAACAGTTACTTGTGGTTGCTACGTTTCCCAGCTGCTGGAGAGCCTCATCTTTTGAACACAGCTGCACAGATGGGACTTCCTCCCGGCAGACTTCTCTTCTCTCCTGTGGCTTCAAAGGAAGAACATGTTAGAAGGGGTCAGCTGGCTGATGTGTGCCTGGATACACCTCTCTGTAATGCCCATACCACTGGAATGGATGTCCTGTGGGCTGGCACACCAATGGTGACATTGCCTGGTAGGTCATGATGGATTATTTCCCTTCCTGTGGTTTTGATGGATGATTCAAAGTGCAGCACTTTTGAACTTACTATAATATCAAATGGTGCTCTAAACCCATCTGCATCCCCCATCCCCAATGGTGCACTGAACCTAGCTTCACTTTCTTCCCCCTCCCTTTAAATGCATTTGTTAGGACAAATAAATTTACAAGAATGATGTATTAGGGGTAGATCATGGAAGTGACATTTTTCTATGTAGAATGTAAGCAGTTTTTTGCAGGTTAAGAGAAGAAATGAAAGTAGCTAGGAGATGTAGAGACAGTAGGAAGTTTTAAATAAACTGATGTCATCAGTAGAAAGTTTGAGATGACTAGTATAGAATCTTCCAGGCCTGGAAAAAAATCTGTGTATGTGAAGCAATTAAAATGTCCCACAATATTTTACATGTTTTTATGTGCAAATAGACAAAGTTTCACAGCAAGGAGTTTCCCTGATTCCCACGTTTCAACCTATGGGAGCTTTAGTTGTCAGACACTCATAGTAGCATTTCTAGTGTATTTAAATTGTTTCGCTTGGGAGGGCTGGAGACATGATATTGTCCCCTATGGACATGATGATGATATCAGAGTTGAAGCCTTACTTATTTAACCTGTTTACTCTTGTCTCTTGTAGGGGAAACACTTGCTTCTCGTGTAGCTGCCTCTCAGTTGCAGACAATGGGATGCCCAGAGCTTATTGCTAGTACAAGACAGGAGTATGAAGAAATTGCTGTCAGACTGGGCACAGATGCTATGTTGTGAGTGTAACTTATGTTAGTATCCTTATTTTGTGGACAAGGAGTATGGACAGGGAGTTGTCACCATGTCATATATGGTAGGATCAATTTGATAAGTAGAAAAGGAGAAATGGTATTGATCATTGTATCCATTAATTGGTCAACTCCTATAAGGAAAGAAGAGGTTTGCTATATAGATCCTATGCATTGATGTCACATGACAACTTGTTGGAGGAGAACAATGAAGCACACGTACACGAATGTCCTAGATTACACACGCGTGTGTAGTGGACTTATGTGCATATATGATTGGATGACAAATCAGCTGTCTGCGTTTGTTGGTGAAACTTGAAGTGATAGAGGCTTTTTTTCCAAACTAGGCAGAACTTCCTACTTTGTGACATCATATGCATAAAGTCTATTCTGAACATAGGCTGAAGATTTACTGCTTGTAGAGCCATTGTCATGAATAGTAATCAGTAGGTTTGGCCTATAAAGATATATCCCCCCACATTTGAGTGTAGGCATTGTAGCAATTACAGACATGGTTTGTTTAAGTTGTTAGAGCACTGTCAATCCAAAGTGGAGAATTACACTTGTCTTAGCAAAAGTAGGGCAATTCAGTCTTCACATTACAACAAGCTGTAAGTTAGACATTTACATGCTAGGATGTTAAAGTTAACTTGGACATGGCTGAGGAAATACCCTGATCTTTTCTTTTTCTCTACCAAAAGCCGTCAACACATAAGAGCCAAGGTCTGGGACAGGCGGACATCAAGTGTACTCTTCCAGATATCCCAGTATGCCATGGAGTTGGAGAGGCTTTTTGGTAAGATTTGGGAGAAGCATGAGAGAGGAGAGGCCATGAATCACATGACAGACTTGATTCTGCCCCAGGGGAACGCATCTGTCCCCAGAGGTGTTGAAGTGGGGCACTGAAAGAACTTGCTGAAGCGCCAACCAGTTGGCTTGGATGTTTTCTCATTCCTGAAGCAAGACAGAAGCACCAGACACTCTCCATGTGGAAATAAAGATTTGCATGAGAGAGCTTAAATACTTTTTCAGTTAATTCTTTGTGTGTCCTCATTGTGACATTGTTGCCCAGAAGTCATTAACTTTCAGAGTTACATTTTCACAAATTAAACTGAGTGATAAAAGTTAAAAAACAAAATGGCTTCACATTCCTACTTTGTTTTGAACTGATGTCGTGGCCAGTTGAATGTAATGTAAGGGGGGGGAGCTGTTTGGCAATGTGAGGATAGTAAATGAAGCTTTCAATGCCAGTTGTTAATGCATTTTGAAAGGATTATAAAAAAAAAAAAAAAACAGGAAAAAAAAGATCGGCATAGTTGCATAAGTTTGCCTTTGAAGTAAGTGTTTCAAGAAATGTGCATTTTGCTGAAGTAACATTTAACCTCTTTGCCTGTACCTTTATGGTGATATATTTTGTCATAAATTATAAGAAGAGTTGATAAACAGCAGGAAACAGCTTTTATGTTGACTTCTTTATTAGATTTTACTGTCATGTCTTTTTATTTCACAACATGTTAAGTATTTGACTGTTTCCACAAGTGATCAAATATGTTATTTAGGTTGCCAAGCGAGAGATTCTTTCTGGTGGATGTGTAGTAAGCCAAGTGTGACCTTTTTGAAGTGAGTGTGCGAGGGATTGTTTTTTATATGTCGGCAGTGTTGTAATAGGATCACGTACTGTCTTATTGTTTGCCAGTTGACCATGGACACTTCATTTGTAAATAAAATATATAATAAGTGTAATGATGGTAACTGTTGTATTTAAATTTCCCTTAATGGTGTATTCCCCATGCCTACAAACAGTGGACAAACTTCATGATTTTGTTTTCACTCTGTATGGATAAACAATTGCCTTTAGATTTTGTTGCTGTAGACATAGTGTTTATCAAATCACCTTGTCACCCTTGTCCAGTAGTTTGATCAAATAAAAAGTTCATCTGCTTAAATTTCTAAAGTTCTTAGGTTCACTGTGGCAGTCAGTGTGCCATTTCTTTACCATGTACATGTGAAGTTGTTGGTTTGTCTCAAAAAGGTATAGTTGAAGTTTTCCAATATTTCATATAAGTGTTATATTTCTGCACTGGTAAGAAAAGCAGCATTAATATTCCAAGTGCTAAGAAAAATGGTTGTCTTTATTACCTGGAAAGCTCTGCAGAGCTTGAATTTACTTGAAATTGTTAGTGATCTCTGCATCAGCAATACAAGTTGCCTTTGTTTTACCTTAATGTCAACCAAAAATAAAAATGATGCAATCAAAATGTGGTGGAAAGGTTGTTTCTTTCATTTCCATAAGTGTTACCATTTCAAAAACATGTAATCTGAACCTGGAGTAAGAAAGGAAGGGACCCTGGGGTAGGGGATGGATGAACAATGGGAGAGGGGATGAAGGGACCTGTGTATGGCACTTGAAACAGTAACAAACTGTAGATGGAGTCAATTTCTTTTCTTCGTTGACATAGTTACATTTTCTGCCACTGCAAATATGGGGCTGCAATTAAAAAAAGTTTCTTTGTAGCATACTTATTTGGGCCCATTTGTTCTTGTTTGCTTGTACGGGGCAAAGTATATCTCACGATTCATTTCATCATACCATAAAGTTAAGATTGTGTATAAAGCTGGCAGGCCTTCCCTAGTGGCATAAAATTATAAAAATCATAAAATATGGGTAAAAATGGGCTCCAGCATAAAATGAGGGAAGAGTTAGAAATGACTAGTCATGATTTTTTGTGATAAAAGTGTATTATACATGGTGTGTTTGTAAAGAAACATGTTAACCAAATTTGGTCTGGATGGTCCTGCACTTTATCATGTTGTTATGTGTGTATGATTTGTAAAGGCACATTTATTTCGTCAAAAGTGTGTAGACTTGTCTAAGTATGTACACCTGCATATTTACAATTGCTACATACTTTGATACTCCATTTATTTTATTGGGTAAAGTATTCTGCAGGCTTTCAAGGGACTCACACTATTCCTGCTTTTTCATCCTCCCTTCTACTTTTCCTCCTTTTTTCCTTCAAAATCCTACTTGATACTACTTTTTTGACTCACCTCTAGAATTGGGGACTGCTCTGTGTTCTGATGTCTCTATATTTTGAAAGTCTACATGAAGGTCAGCGATAGGACAAGGGTTAGGTTGGGGTGAGAGTATTTCAGGTACATGTTTTGTAACATAGAGATGTTGCAACACAGAGGTGTAACTCTTTCTTGTGCTCTATACAATCCTGCTTCCTGTGTTGCAAGCATTGAGAATTTGACCAGAGTTTTTCAGACTTGCTAAACCAGGTTAACTTCACAGTATGTGGTGAGCCTTTTAGTATGGAGAATTTCACAGTTCCCCCTCCCAGAAGTTAATTGTGTACAGCTTCATTTCCATATCTTTTGTCTCCTATGGTGGTATGTCATCAGGACTCTCCCCATTGACTTGCACACTAAAGCAACCACTTTGTGAACATACTGAGCACAGATGAATATTTGGCCCAGACATAACCTCTTTCAGTTTGTGATTTTTAGACCATCACCATTTACATTTATTGCAAAGAGAGCCAGAGCTTGTATATATTTCAGACATGAGGTACCAGTGGGAAAATCAATTTTCCTCATTCTGAGGTGTGAAATTTTGAAATGGTCAGAATATGGCTGAATTCTGGCACAGTATGTCCCATCTTTATCTGATACTTTCAGTTAGTGTAAGCCGATACTCAATCCAGCATAAACTGAGGAGAGACTTGAGCCTCACAAAGTTTAGGGCACTTGTTTTGAGGGGAAACACTTCAGGTTGGTATGCACCATACGTAATGGCCATGCACCAAAATGGATTAGGCGGCTAGATTTGAGATGGCTGCATGGAGGCACCTTTGGTAATAATACAGTGCTGCTGGAGGGAAGAGAGGGATACGTGTTATGACACTTTTTGCATACCTAGTACAGTATTAATGGTGTCACAGGAAACAGGTAGTTGAGGCTGGTAAATAAGTCATAAAATGTACAGACTGTAGCATGAAAAACAGCATTGTAATAAAATGGCATAAAACCATAAAACTGCTCATAAGTAGCTGGGAGGTCCAGAAATTATTTATTCTTAGATGTAACCATGATAATTCACAGTTGATGTGGGATTTTATTGTCATTATCTGAGATTACTGTTCATTTTCAGTTCACAGTGTTGGCTTTCATTTGCCATGTCAAAGTTGACCTGGGACAGACATGTCTCATTATTATACTAAATGTTGATGAGGATCATTATCATAACTGAAGAAAAATATCTTTCAAAGTACTGTCAGGCTGGGTGGGGGTTCTAGGAAAGCTTTTGAAATGTGGATGACCCCTTACTTCATTTAATAAGTTGTGGTGAAAGAAATTTTATTGGTTTCCATGTTATCATCATGCTGTTAATGGACAATTGATAGGGGAGATTGTGTCATTCTTATAATGGTACCTGTTATCTTCCCTCTCCCCCATCACCCAAGTTACTGTGTGATTAATATTGCATCAGTCATGTGCTCTGATATCAGGTCTCAGATACAGGGAATGAGAGCTAAGCTTTGTCATCAGCACATTAATCACATTGATCACTTGTATGAGAAGAAATCTCTTGGGAACGGTGTTTCCAACTTTCCACATGACACTTGCTAAATCAAGGAAGAAAGAAATGACACACGAACAGCATAAAACTCAACTGATAATTGTTTTATTGCACCATTTAGAAATACGGTATGTAACCTCAGTTTACTCTCTTCTCTGCTACAAAAGGAACTTAGTATCACATTACTGTTCATGGACTAGTCCATTCTTGCGGGAAGAAAATTACTTCAAAGGGATGTAAATATAGCGATGCGCAGCCATTTACAAAAGTCTGTAAGCCTTGCCAGAATAGTTGGAATAGTACAAAGCATTCATAAAAATGTTGATTATGGCTGAAAAATTAAATGCCAGGCTGATATTACTTTTTACAGCCTATTCAACAGTGCATTTGTACTTATAAATTAAATCCAGTTTATGGTTGTTTATGCACTGTTTATATCTTGCCCCCCCCCCCCACACACACACACACACACTCCCAATCAGTGAATCATCCCTCACTGGACAGGAAAGATTGAGAACAAATGACATCACTTCTAAATCATAAAAATACTGATAACTGTTGTCACTTCAGTTCCTGTATCTGGGCTTAACCTAACCAAAAAGGGTTTGCAAATAAATTACCCCCATTTAACAATACCTTCTCCAAGAAATGTGCCCACCTTAACAGAGAATTAGATAAACAGTGAATGTGTGAAAAGTTCTCTCTAAGGTCCCCTTTTGATGCCTAAGTGGAGAGAAGGGGGACCATTTCCAAAAGGAGGACATGACCGAATGGACTTAAGCCATGTCAGGCCACAGCTACACACCAGCAACTTGTGCACACAAAATACCAGCATTGTGCACACAAATGATTGTGATACATTCCCACCTGGCTACACATCATGCATGCACGGTAGCTAATCAAACTGCGCCTGCGGGGATAAAACTACTGTCACCTGCAAATGTCACTGATGCGTAGCACTTTTATTTGAGATATATACCCTCAGATTATTCCATATGGTCATTTATACCATATATGACAGGAATGAATTTACTTGTGACTTGCCATTTCATACATAATTTGTAAGAGTTTTACTGTGACCTCCCAAACTTTCAAAAAGGCAGACCAAATTAATGTCCAGTGTCAAGTAATGCCGGATAGAGGACAGGCTGCCTAAGAGCCAGATAGTCGAGCAACAAGCCTGACGTATGGCCACCTTAGAGGGGCAGCTCAGATAAACACTTTGTCCACGGACAGATGGACTAGGTAAAACTAGCAATCTGAGCATCTGAAGTCCAATTCTTTGTCATGTCTACTTCATTTTCATTACATTATTTTGACACCACTGCCTCCTTACACAGCTTAACAGAATAAAAGTCCCTCAAACAAATCTATAAATGCACAAAGAAATGGTGATTACATCCTCAAAAAGACATCACAAAAATCAAATACAAACATTTATGATGAGTGAAAATGTGATGCCCTTTTGGTGTCTGCTACATAAAATTCAGAGTTGGTTTAGTGACATTCTTGGGTAACACTTGTCCAAGTCTCTGTTTAATTCTTGAATTGCTTGTAATACAACAAAACCAAGTCTAGCATTACCTTCTTAATGGAAAAAAGGTACTGGATAGTACAGCTTGCATAAAAACTTAATTCATCTTCATAAGAAATGGTGCCATATTTGAAGCTGTCTCTAAGTTCCCCAAAATACTGTGAAACACATTTCAAAAACATGGAAAGAATGTCCATCGAGGTGACTGGCACCACATGGACACTGTAGTCAATCAGCCTACTTTAAAAAGGGAATATGACAATTGAAATCTGAATGCATGGTAACCCTAGGTGAATTTGCTTTTGTTTCTTCAGGAAGTGCCCATCTTGTAGGTACCACATCATGACCATAGGAATACACGAAAGACATTTCACAAGGGGGTGGGGTTTTGCCCTAAAACTTTCACCAATTGATGAACAATCATGACAATTCTGGGGGTGGGGGGAGTCCTACCACTCTCTCAAGACTCTCACATCATATGCCTGTGAACATGACAGTTTTGTGTATCCTATATGAAGTTCAATACTGATTTCACTCTGTGCAACCCTCTCTGCTCTACACTCGAACAGTTGATATGCCATATCGGGAGACCAATGACGTATGTATCCATTTTTCGAGACTCTATTTATTGCAATTTTTACGGATATTCTCAATCAATTCAACATACTTACTAATACACAGAGAATGGTTGAACCTCACCAGGTCATATTTTGTATGTAGTATTATTCTCCGTGTATGAATCATCCATCTTTGAGGTGCTTTGTGTGAATTCTTTGCATAATACTGTACACCCTTATCAACATATGTTACAACTCAAAAAATACAAAACTTTTCAAAATAAAATAACAAATTATCACTGGAAGGTCAAAGTATGAAAAATAACATGAATGGAACAAAACAATTTGACAGCACATTGATTTAAAATGGATGAAACAATGACCAAACAACACTTTTAGTCTTAACAACAGATTAGAACAAAAAACACAAAGCTTCAATAGCTAACAGGTTTTGATTCAATGGAGATAAACACAGTATGAGAAAATAGACTGTATAAAGAATAACAATATGTTACAACTATGAACTTAAGCAAGGATACAAAAGAAAAAGGAACTTTCCATAATGTGGTATGATGTTGTCTTTTGGCACAAATAAAAAAAATTCCAAAGCTTAACCTAATCTCTGCCCTTTTTACAGTTTCATGATTGATTGAAGTTTCTATTTTTTTTTTTCTGTTGTGGTTGCTAAGTGTCCACCTTTCCCTAGCATTATTGTTTTGCTTGAGCCCCTGTTCCAAGGAGTCTGGATGTGGGGGTGGGGTAGGGGTGCATAATACTGTCACCAAATCTGAAAGGTTTCTGACCTTACAAGATATGATCGGAGGTTAGGTATCCTAATCAATGAGTAGATTGTCTTCACTACAATCTGCCTAAAGCCTCTCCTCACTGAGGTACCCCACTGACAATTTTTCAACCCTCATACACCCCATCTGCCTAAAAGCACACTAAAATTGTGGATAATGCCCAATAAAGATCACTAGAGAAACGTTCTTTATGGTTCACCCTTTTCCTTCGGCTCATTTTCACAAATGAAAAGGGTCAGGTCATCGTACATGAACAAATTTAATGGCAGATGAAGAAACAACTGAGCTGGCAGTGTTAAAAGACAACCATCCAAAATAGTAAAGAAAAGTAAATACAGCGAGAAAAGATAAATGATATTAATGCCTCAAATTATGTGAAATCTCCAAAGTAAGCTCGCATCCAAATTTATCCCTCACCCCTCACCCCCACCTATTTTGTAACATTAGTGAAATCAGGGCACAGCAAATGAGCATTCAGCAGCAATGTCAAACAAGTATGCAGCATTCATTGTAAATGATCAAAGGGTTGGGGGGGGGGGGTATTCACTCCTCATGGTCATGAGGGGATGGTCCTCCTTAGTTCTCCCCCCCCCCTTTCAATCTTCCCCTGCCACCATGACACAGCACTAGTCCTCCTAAACATACATTTCTCTGCAAGACAAAATTACTGTCTACATGAAATGGTCCAAAACCTTGTAATGGCAAACTAGGGTCCTCCAGTGGCACAGTGATTTAACATTGGTTGCCAGGCACAACGAGTTTCACAAGTGCCTAGGTTCAACCACCCTCGAGGCACAAGGGATTTTGCTCCAGGTATTCCCGCTTTCCTCCCACTTGGCACTGGCTTGCCATCAAAACTCTTTGCTCAGCCAGCAAAGTCCACTTAACGTAGAGAACTGAAGGGCATCAGGCAGACCAGTTAACTCGCAGACTGCTTTTAGTTTGGTATTAGTAAAATATCTTCATTGGGGAGAACCACAGCTTCTTGGCACATGCCCCGGTAGTGAATTACATAATTTTTCACATTGACTTAGGGCACCAACAATGACTGATGTAACTTTCCTAACAGAGTAAATGAAACCACTTTTACTTGCTTAGAAACTTAAATTATAATCCTCTCTGATTAGTAGCAGAAGCTGTAGCAAATGTAAGCATAAAAGCCAGAATTTTGGAAACTTTACAAGACTTCTTTCACAGTGTTTCAACAAACTAGATGAGCCAAGATACTCATAATACCATAAGCCAAACTAGATAGTTATATCTTGTCCTTCAGTAGCATGAAGTATTTCGTATCAGCAGCTTACAATTCCGAAAACATCTCCTTTGCATTTTTTGTGACTGTTACTACAAAAAAAATTGTCCTGTTTGTGCTGGATTGTTTACAAAAGGCCTTTTAAATTTTCACTCTTCAGAAAAATCAGATCAGTAACATGATGGCAAAACAAGTAGCATTCTTCCCCACAGGAATTCATTAACTCTGATCCTCCCCTCTCCACCCCACCTCTCACCCTCCCCCACTCCAAACCAAAAGGCAACCTTGTTTACAAACCCTAATAAAATGCAAACTATAAAAATGTTACTTTGAGCATTTAACATCCTCTTTCTCTCTTAGATTTGGTGATTGTTTCCAACAGGGGGAGCAGTTCTTCATCTCAAAAACAAGCAACCTTGTTGTATCCCACCATTCACACCCAATATCAAACTTCACTGCTTTCAATATGAACACCTAAGCTCAGACAGATTAAACCTGCTGTAATAATGACAACAATAACTGGATTTCCTTCTCACAGTTTCTCATACTTCACCTGGACATTCTCTGTGTACTCAATACAAAGATGCTTCAGAGTTTAATAGGTGTGCAAAAGGCACCTGGAATAATGTCCATCCTACTAAACATCCAGATCTGTTGTCCAAAATGTAACTGTGGCACAAACGATCAACTGCTTATATCCTCTTTTTCACTGGCTAAAGTTATGTTCACTGTCAAGGTGTATTAATACACAGTCCATAATGTACTGCTATATCAGAAACAGTGGCTGAATACAACTCAACCAAATAAACAGTTCTACCTCAAAAAGAGCTCAGCATCAAAGTCCAAAACGAGGAGTTTGGTTTCTTCTGTACCGTTTCTGCTTCCCACTGCACACACCAGTTTTGTTTGACTAGCCTGAACCCTCCAAACCACCCCACCGCTGCCACCACTTTCTAACACGACTAAATTGCGAATAAACTCGCCAGTTTTCAAGTCCCAGAGTTTCACAGTTCCATCGTCTGAACTCGTTACAACAAATTTCTTGTCAAATTGTAGTGAGGTCACAGCACTTTGATGCTTGTTGGCACCTATCAAAAAAGAAAAGCAATGAAAATTGTGCAGAAAAGATCTAAAAGAGCACGAACTTGGGAATTACATAAGCTAACACCACAATCAATTTCTCACTTAAAACAGCCAATAACATTCTTTTGATTTAACAACTTGCCTGCATATTTATGCCAAATATGGTGCAAATCACATCCTTATCAATAAATGATATGACATTTTTTACAGCTAAACTGTGTCCACAATCTTAAAGGTCCTCATTTTTCCCTTACGTAGAGATATACATATAAGATGAAGCAGCTAACTAAATAATGCAATGACATGATGAGCCAGGAATCCAACCAACAATTCTTACTTTTATTAGTTGCATTATTATTGTGCCAATATCTAGGCAATCATAATCAAAGGTGCAGTGCATGTTACCCCTGCTAAACAATAAACTGTCCCAGAGATGATCCCTCTAGCGTGCCAAAGCTTTAATGGCATGTCCAATGACAATTCACTTCAAAGACACTCATTTAACCAGAGGCAACAGGGATAAAGCATCTTGTCCAAGGATATACAATGTAATGAGCTGGGTAGGAATTGAACCAGCAACCCATTGATCACAAGTGTGACACCCCCTTAGCTAATAATCCACCATGCCCTCTTGGATACAGCTGTTAAGACGGGTTCTCCTACTTATGAGACAATAATATTCACAACTTTTTCAAGGCCACCCTGACCATTTCAAAACTCAAGAATCCCCTTGGTAAGACAGTCTTCCAACTTGTTAAAGATGTCTTTTTCAACTTTTTATTACAAAGCAAGGCTTGACATAAGTCTCAAAAAGGGCATAACAAAACTCGGTCTGATGGGAGGGCACTATCAACAACCTTTGCCCTGATGCCTTTTTAAGGGGCACCAATGCAAACACCAAGGGGCACTGGCTTTTTCCATCACTGCTTTCAGTTACATGAAGCCCTATAACTATAATCAGACCTGAAACACATACTGTTGCCCTAATTACACCGAGTTCATGTACTCAGTTTACTCCCTGTGTGCAAAGAATTTTGCTTTTTTTGCACATTCCAGACGACAAATACCTACTCACTGCAGGCATGAGTAGAAATCAATTTAAGACCAGTAACTTTATAGTTATCAGTTTCCAGACTACATGACATATTTCCAGACCAATTACCCAAATGTCAAACATCTTTGCAATATACAGACACAATTTCGATTCACAGAAAGCTCAGCAGTCAGAATGTCCATTCAACAGAGACATGAGTATATAGTGAAAAAGGTGAAAAGCTTCTACTGTTGCTAAAACACTTTCAATTGCTGAAAATATGCTGTAGAAAACCACAGTTCCATACAACTCACAGTAGCGTATCAGAATTGCATGCAGAAATATCAACTGTACAATTTACAACTATCTCTAAGTAAAAAAGTCAACACTTTGTGATTAATTTTAATGGTTTCTCTTTTTTCTCCAAATAAAGACCAATCCTCTAATGGGCGAAGACTTCAATATAAAGATCAAAATGATGGTTAAAAATGTCCAACACATAAGAAGCATGAAGCTGTGTCTAGCATTTTCATTTATTTTTTGATACAGAAATGTACAATTTTAAACCTGCTATGCCATATTTATACACTAAACTACTTCTTGTCAGGTGATGCTAGGACAAGTCTGGTTGGAACAGGTCACTGGTTGACAAAGATATGGACAAATAAAAAAAGTGAGCACTGAAAGTTTGACACAGAGACACACACACATACAAAGGATGCAGCTATCAGAGTCATCCCTATGAAAAACAAAGTATGAATGTGATGTTAACAACATTTCTACCTTGTAATGTCTGTAGACACTGCCCGGTGGTGATGTCCCAAATCTTGACCGTTGAGTCTGCATTTCCGGACACAAGAATGTTATCCTTCAGCTCCATACCACTGGTCAGAGACTGATGACCGGTCAAAGTGTGTCTCAATACTCCTGTATCAGCATCCCATACCCGTATTGATGTATCTAGAGAACCACTTACTATGTGGACTCCGTCATACTGTGTGCAGAGTAGAGGACAAAAAAAAAGTTTGTTGGATATTTAGTCTATAGACCTTGTGCATATGATGTCACAGAGCAGACAATGCTCCCTCTTTTGGAGGAAAAGCATGTATTATTGCAAGTTACTCCAACAAATGCAGACAGCTCATTTGTCAACTAATCGTACACGGGTTTAAGTCTATTACACATGCGTGCAAAATCTACACTGTTTGTGCACGTGTGCTTCCATGGGCGGCGATCCAAGGGTGATGAAGGGTACATGTCCCCCAATATTTGAGAAATCCCCCATTGACTTTGATTTTTCACACAGTACATTTTCTGAAAATGAGGTCATATCCCCCCCCCCCCCATACTGAGAACAAAACGCCGCCATTGTGTGCTTCATTATTTCCCTCCAATATGACATCAGGGGTCTATTACTACACAGACTCCAAATGACATCTCAGAAACACTGAGTAAAACAGTTAAGTGGTACCTATTTGTGACCTTCATGCTCTCTTACATGTAATGACTGGTTTTTTGGGGTGCTGATTTGGGGGGAGGGTGGGGTGGGGTGAAGGGACAGATTGACTGGACTCACCTGCAATGAATACACTCTGTTTGTGTGTCCCTGAAGGGTGTGTAGACATTCTTCTGTTTCAGGATTCCACACCTTCACCATATAGTCGTAAGCACCGCTGACCACCCTCCGGCCATCATACTGGACACACCTGACAGCTGCCACATGACCCATCAATACATGAAGGCATGCACCTGTGTCTATGTCCCAGAGTCTAAGTGAAGCATCTCTTGATCCACTGACCACTCTGTGCAAATCAGAAAATGTGTTGAGAAAAAGTTGAACAATTAGATTTGACATGTCAAAAAGGTGATACCAATGTGTCGTCTTAAATGTAGACAACAGTTTGTCCGTTCATTTATTCATTCCTTCATTTGTTCTTCATTCATTAATCCAGTCAAATCCTTATTCTTTTTTTCTTCTTTTGGGGGGAATATTTGTTTTCTTACTTTTGCAGTATGAGTGAGGATACATTTAGGATTTGCACTGGTGAAATTTTGTGAATGAAAACTCTTTTTTTTGAAATTTCATTGAAAAGACTCAGGACTAACATGTACCACTTTAAGAAGCTCCATGAGAAGCCAGTAAGGAATCAGTCAGGAAGTCTGCTGCAGGTACCATCTGACCTGGAAAAATTTCTCAGTTAATAAAACCAAAGACTCAAGAGTCAATAAGTGTGAAGGTGTAAAGAAGGATTAGTGAATATTATAGTGGACACCATTCACTATAAGAAATAGCATACAGAAGTTAATAAAGGAAGGACTGCTTCCCTTGAAGTGGATAGAAAAACTTTCAAAGAATGAGTCTCTTTCAGTACATCCTAAGTCAGTGATCTATCTAACATATCACTATGCACTCAAAGGGCTACTGAACTAAGATACATCAGGTGAATTCTTCAAATCACCTCCTATTACACATACAGCTATCTGTCATGAAGTCTTCACGACATAATATTGCATATCACAGATGAAACTAGAGCACCAATGGTGCAGTAGCTCAAACCCAGGCAAACTTTGGGGTTGGCTCTTCTCTGCCCGCCCCCCCCCCCCCCCCGTCTCCCTCCTGCAAAATCCTGTGTACAGCACTGCATGGTGTGATTGCAGGAAACACACATAATCAAAACACATACAGTACATGTCTTTCCCAACATTAGTAAAATGCAAATAAAAAATCGAGACCTACGCTTCCCCCCCCCCCCCCCCCCCCCCCAATTATCTATGAAGAAAGATGTTATTCAATATTACAGTGAGCTACAGTAATCAAGACACTAATTAACAGAACAGTTTTGACATAAAACAATATTGATGTACTCACATATATGCATTACCACAGGTCCAAAGATTCATTTTTAAGTGTGAATGTTAAGGCAGTGGATAAAATCCCCAAGTCCTATTTGACACGTAGCAGAGGACCGACCTCTTTTGTATCAACTTCTTAAGTCTTGATTACTGACTGACCTTAGCAGTGCAATCCTTGCCTTCAACTGCTAGATTGCACCATCTAAAAGCCCAGTACCTCTGAGTTTTACACACATTATTATAAAGTTACAATTAATAAACAATCTGGTATTAGCTCTCTGCTACCACAAGGAACTTAGAATATACAGTTACCAGGAGAACAGGTAACTTTGCAAGGAAGAGGTATTGTCAATTACAACTCATGCACGATGATGAATTATGATGCCAACCAGGGAGCTGTGCCAACAGACCTACATCACCACACACAATACAGAAATTGTTCATATACTGCCCAGAAGCTAAGCAGCTCCCTTTAAACTAACCTTTACAACCTCACAGGACTGACCTCTTGTAGACAGACAGTTTTAAAGAGAGTGCAGTATACAGAAAAATAGGTAGTAAACTGATTTTGTGAGACTGGTAAAAATAGAGGGGTGGCACAAAATTGGTTAGCAAGGTATCAAAAGTATCCTTCGTCCCAAATTGGAAAAGTATTTTGTAATCTGCACATGCCAGTCGTCCTCCTGAGCAATTCTGAAGATAATTTTGTAATGCATCCCGGAGAAAATAGCATTTCAAAATATTTACAACTATAGCCTCAAATGACCCTTGGATGACCTTTCACTTACATTTTTACACCCCACTGCAAGCCCTTCAAAAGTCGATTAAGTTAACCATGTTTGGTAGATATCTGACTCACAGGCGCAAAGCAATACCACATCAAAGATATTTCCACCTTTTCACCTCTAATGACTTCGTATGACCTTGGATCATAAATCTGTGTACAACCCTGAAGAACCACTATGTAAGAAATATCATGACCATATTTGAAGAACATAGCACTACTTGTGGAAGGAGATACATTTTTGTGGAAGGAGATACCTTTTGAAGATATTCACATAACGGCCTTTAATGACCCCTAAATGACCTTTGACCTCAACTTCTTGAACACAACAGGTAGCCTAATGTTCAATGACCAATGGTGTCCCAGTTTCGTTAAAATCCATCCACGAATGTGCGCCTAAGAGCATTAAAGGCAATTGTGGACAGACGTGATGGATGGATGGACGGATAGATAGAGTGATAATGGCAGATCAAAATACCTCAAACAGCTCTTTGAGCTGGTATGAGCTAATAACAAGGCATTAACATGTGTACATTTAAAAATTCAGAAACAATTGGTCACATGGTCCAGACAAACCACTCTTGATGTGGCATACCTGGGAATATGGAGGGGGTCGGGGCAGGCAGAATCCCTTTAATGCTACAACAAGTGGTACTTCTTGTGGTGATCTGTCAATTTCACTGACTGCTGATAATTTTAATGGAACCAACATGCCACTGCTTGCTTTAAATCAGATCCAGGAGTAAGGCTACAAACACATCAGAAGACATTTCAGGGCATACTTTTTCTGCATCATGGAGCAAGTTCATGGACTTTAGAAGATGTAAACACTTGATGCAAGAAACACAAAGTTAATATTGTACTAAACCTTTCATAACATAAGTTTTATTGCAAACTAACAAAACTGTTTGCTACGAGATATTTTCCATCACTGATAAGTACATGAATAGCATACCAAAACTGTGTGCTTTGAAATCTAAACAAATTCTATCACTGAATCTTTTTAAATTCTTAAACCACTCAAACTGACCAAATTCTTGTCCAACTGTCGTGTAAAACAAGTTTTCAGGTGTTTCCTCCATATAAAGAAGTGGAGCACCAATGGAGCAACTTCAACTAGTTCATAAATTTGCATTGAAATTATAGTTAATATGATTGGAGCAAACCCTTCCAAGCCAGAATGGTCAAGTTAATTTAAAATTGACCCCTAAAAACATCGTTTTTGTGACATCGATTATTCCTGAACAAACTTTGTGCTTGAACAACTTGTGAATGACTGTGCAAGATTTCAAGCACAAATATCGACTTCTCTAGGAGAAGAAAGGAATTATGGCCAAATTTCCAAAAAAAGGTTCTGGCAACTCCAAATAACCAACGGTCAGCACAAATTTTTACAGGTAAAATTTGCATGACACGTTCCAAATCCACACCAAATTTCAGGTCTGTACCTTTTAAGATGGCAACAGGAAGGCAAAAAATCTCAAACCCCTTGCCAGACCTGCTGTTGTGGTCACATTACTTCCACTAGTTGATCTAGTCAAAGTAAAAATGGTTCTGTTTTGGCTAATCAATGGTCTACTATAATAAGAGAAGAATACATGCTACGTTCACCTCAATGATTTAAGTGTAGGTCTATGGTTTATTTAGGCTACAGAAACTGCAATATTTAATATTATACTCTATTCTGAAATTTGTTAAGCCACAAAATCATACCCTGTGGTAAGGACAGAATTTTATGCAATGATTGCAAAAGTGCCACAAATTTTATTCAAATGCATACATACACAGTATTAACACAAATGACAAAATTATGTTTACAATCTGGTTGCTTGAAGTGAAAAGGTTAATGCACTATTCTAAAGAATTCTGGTAACTTACTTGTTTTCATGTAAGTGCATGCACCTGACCGTAGAGGTATGACCAAAGAGGGTATGAATACACTGGCCAGAATCGGCATTCCACACTCGAAGAGTTCTATCTGTCGAGCCACTCACAATAATATTGTTCTTCATCTGTGATGACCATACCCCTCCTGTATGTCCAGTCAGAGTCCGTAAACACTGAACAAAAAAATATTACAAGTTGTCAACTAGGTAGAAGGAGGGATACCACCAGATTAAGGAGAGGGTTGAATACATCAAAGGAAGGGGGGGGAGTATAGGTGGATGGTGCAAAAAATTTTGGGTTATGATGGGGCTTCACAGGCTTAGCAAGTGCCACTAAATTTGTTCACAAGGAGTTGGCACGCCTACATACTAATATCCTGTGAATCTATTGACAAAAAGATTTCTCTGATCACAGAGACAAAACAGTTCCATGAACATTAATTCATGATGTCTCGACTGTACTACCTGTATCTTAAACCAACTGATTAACAGATGGCATAGCTACAATTTCAGATGCAGGTATTATAACCTTGTTACCCCTTAATGACAAAAAAAAATCGATTACTTCTTTCAGAAACTTCAGAGTTTTTAAAATTTAATGGTAGGTGTCTCTACCTTAACTTTTCCTATAATTTTCCTATAATATAATTTGCTCCAGTTCTGCATACCATTTATTTGATCAAATGACAGTTCCAAAGGTTTATATTTCTCCCACTTATCGACCATAACAACATTTTCAAACTTCCATACTTCATTCAGTTTCTTTGTAATATAACATTTCCTTCAACTATGTTTGGAAGGTAACACAATCAAGAACTATTTATGTACTGCAACATAGCCTACAGATTTTTGTACAAATCACTCACTTCTACAATATCAGGACTGGATTGTAATCAGCCAATTTTGAGAATTGAAATACCTGATATCAGTAATATCAGTTATTGGTGATATTGGTATCAACACTAGTTACTATGCAAATTTCTTAAGTTCTCTTGGAACCTTGCCTGTGAGAGAAGACCCAAACCATATTATTTAAGAGAACATTCAATTCTTATTTCATACATGTTGCTGCTAATCGCCTTGCCTGTGGGAGGAGACCAAACCATATTATTTAAATAATACCTAAATTACAGGTTTACAAAGATTCTCTTACCTTGCCTGTCAGAGCAGACCAAACCTTCAAGGTGTTGTCATCAGAGCCACTAACAATGCGCTGAGCACTAAACTGAAGGCAGGTAATCACATGGTCGTCATGTCCTTTTAACACCTGAGAATAATGAAAAAATCCCATTCATGAGCAAAGCAGGCAACTGAAGAAGTTACCCACTAAGAGCAGACCATAATACAGTTCTGATAACACACTTGCAAGGATCTATCACTTCAAGTCTATTCAAAAGCTGTGCAGAGGCTATGTTCCAAAATATATAATACTGAAATAAATTATAACAAAAATAACTTTAAGGCAGCCAATAAATAGTTTAAACACTAGAGCACCAATGTTGCAGCAGTTCACACACAAGGAACATTTTTGTATGGCCCCTTATTAAACAAACAAGGAAAAGATTTAGGAGACAAGGACTATGCACCACAACCACAGTACTGGACATACACAAGTTTTGCAGTTTCCCAAACTCCAGACAGAGGAAAGTCATCATAACCTTCCCCTCCCCCCTCCCCTCCCCTTTCTCCCATCTGCCTTCCCTTAAACATCGGGAGATACTTCAAGTAAGACTACCTCAAACTGAGGTGAATAGACAACTTAAAGGGAGATGAATAGGCTGAATAGCCTGAAGTGAATAGGATTAGTAGGTGTCTATTCACTTCAGTTTGAGGTTGGCTTACATGAAGTATATACCTAAACATCCTTAATAAACACTGAATCTTATTTACTATTTATCTATACAGTTAACACTCATGGAGAAAAATGTCTTGAGTAAGGGACATGCTGGTTGCTTTAAGGCCTCACAGAGGGAGATATAAGTACATACAAACTTGAAAGTTAGGTTTTGCAAGTTTGCTTGGTACAAACTTAAGTTTTTAAAAGCACCACTGCAACTCTGAGCTGCTTTTCAAGTTCTCACTTTGTTGTTTGCTGTCAAATTCAGTTGCACTGGAAAATCCTGGACTTTAGCCAATGATACAACACAGTGAAACCCTTCCGGCATAAGGCACTATATCTCTACTATGTGTGAAGGTCTAAGAGCAGCATATGCACTGTTTAACAAATGATGCATATGACCTGTAGGAATTATGGTTTTGTATTAAAGTGAAAAGAGATGAAATCAGGCATGCCAGCAGGGTTTGCCTCCAGTGCCTGACTTCCAGGCAACAAGTTCGAAGGCAGAAGAGAGCCGTGATCATCCCCAGCAACCCCGGCACCGCCCCCCCCCCCACACACACACACACACACACACAATATGACATTACAAGTAGCCTATGGGTAACAATACAAGCAAAGGGTAAACTTCAGTTTTATAGCTCTTGTTTACTTTTCTACCAAAAAAACTTGTACATTCTTTTGCTGTATACAATCCCTGTGTTACTATAACACAGTACTTCCAACTTGTATGTCTTTGGAATGTTGCATCACAGTTCTTCCTTATACTGCATATATCACACATGTAAGGCTAAGCCTACACTAGTATAGGCTAGCACTGACAAGGCTTATCTGTAAACTACATAATGTTAGAAACACCTGTGTCAGTAAGCCACAGTGAAAAGTTAGTCTGAGAGAATGTTCTTCCAGAATGTTCTTCTCAGCCCACTTTGTTTTATAGTCCCTCCTCTTGCAACATCCATTTCAGACCTAACGACAATTTCATTGATATGGAACAACAACTTACATCAACCATCACTCACAAAATAAGTTCCCTTGTAGTTGTACAGTACACACTGTGCACAAACGCTGTGCAGCAGCCTGTATAAATTCTGCCAATCTCACACATGAACCACCAGCACTGGGAACAATGCAATGATGACTGTAACACAGGTGCCTGATAACAAGCACTAGGCTTACTTCGCCAGCTGCTTTTACTAACTGTTCTACATGCATGTGTAAACAACGTAGAGCCTGCAAAATCGGATAAAATGAACACCTGTTCTGTTTTAAATCAGGGAAAGTCCCGAATCATAACCAGCTCCGAAATTTTCTAACAGGGGAAGGAACCATGTGTAGAGTCAGAAGCATTTTTCAAAATCATAGAAAAGCTGGAATTCTGGCTATAGCCAGAAAACTGGCATCCCTGTGAAATATAGTAAGCCACCAAGCATTTGGTGCAAAACCAAATGAAGATTTTACTCTGCAGTGGGTTTCCCTTTTTCTTTTCACTTGTCACTCAGACTCAGTAAACCAAACTTTCAGGAAGTCCAGAGCCCTTTTTAACTAATCCACATGTCCCTGCCATAAAGTAATGAAACTTCACAGAGGGTCTCTACTGCGCTCCTGTGTGAGAAATAAATGTATATTTTCCAGAAATTGTCTAAGACTGCACAACGCATTGTTCCTTTCTCCTTACAATTTAAATTCTCCCACTCATTTCTGTGCTATTGCTGTCTTTTTTCAGACTCTTGGTCACAATTGCATTTGACATTGGTCTTTGATAACCGAAACTGAAACTACCGACATAAATTGTTACATTATTTATTTAACCCTTTAAAAGTTTGCCAAAACATAACAATATTGATGTACATCCCTCTTCTTTGAAAGTATTGTCACTGAGCATGACTTCTGATTTGACAGATCTATGTTGAGTCAGTGAGAAAATATTTTTCATGTTATCACACACATGTACGTTTCCCCAAATTGCAGCCAAATACTGCAAAAAGCTGCGCCGTACATTCTGCTAGGTCAGAGATGTGGACAATAATTCCAATATTAAATCTGCACTTTTTGATGTCAGTGTTAGATTAGTTGATTGATTCAACTGGAAACAATTAACCTTCACAGAAATTGACAGTGGTATTCCTATAACTGATTTTAGTAGTACAGAATAAACAGTTTCCAATCATGGCATAGCACTTTTTTAGTCGCCAGCAAGACTGATAAGAAAGTTGTTTTGACTAGTCTGCTACTGTTTTTACTTTCATTTGGCCAGGAAGCAGCTGCTAATTTCAAACTGTGGATTATACAAACTACACTGTATTCCATGATCAGCACCCTATATACTGCACTGGCAGAACATATTTTTTGGTGCATCAGACCCTCCCTTGCTTCACTACACTTTCCGCTTTATTTAATCTTTAGGACACTTTGCTTCATATTTTAGTGTGCATCAGCAAACAAACAGTTGCCCCACAAGTATGTTATGAGCTAATATTTCCAAACTTGTGGGTTCTTGTGCAGTACTGTACTGTATGCTGTAAAGCAGGGTCATGTAACCTGTGGCCTGATGGCCATATGGGCCTTACAGCTTCCTCTTTGGCAGTTTGAAACAATATCAAATTTGTTTCATCAGCTGGATTGCCATTTGACCACAATTTGTGCTGACATTCTACCTAGTCCAGATAGCCACACACAGAGACAACCACTGCATTTCAAATTACATGAGTATTCCCGCAGATAAATCTTGTTACCCTCTCAGTATTGTACAGTCCAAAAGAGAAGGTGAATCTAACCAGTGGTCATACAGGATCAACTTAGTAAAGGGTCCTTCATAAGCCCAAGAGGGTTGCTGACTGCAGAATCACTAAAACCTTAAACCACCAAACAGATTGGTCCTTCTAGTCAATACTGAACATCTACACGCCAAATCTGCTTATTTTTTTTACTGTAAAAAAAAAAAAAGAAAGGAAAAAAGAAATGCACTAAAAACACAAAATTCCGGATGACAGCAAGGTTATCAGTCTTACCTTTGGTTGCTTGATAGAACCATGTCTCCAGTTGTACTCTATCTGATGCGTTCGGAGGAAGAGACTCTTCCACCGACTTCGGGGAATTCCCCCATAGCTTCTTCTCCTGAGCTGCTTACTGGTGAGTTCATCAATGCCTATCTCCACACATTTCTCTCTCCAAAGGAGATTGTCCTCGCAAAGGATTCGCCATGTCTGGCAGGTCTGTGCTGCCCTCAGGATATCACTTGGTTCCAGGAAGGATAGCACATGCAACGCCAACTGAGTAAGAAGATGACACAACTTTAAAATTTCATCAGCATTTTTGACACTGCCATGAAACAACTGCGGGAGATACACTTTAAAACCAAACACACACACATATAAGGGGCCTACAAAGAATAGTTTAGACTCTATTCTAGCACAAAACTTTGCGAATTGTACAACATTCAACCATATAAATTTCCTAATTAAGTTAAAACAGAATAACCAATGTGTACATGCGAATGCTACTGTAACTGCAAAGTTGCATAAATTGTAATACTTGCTGCAAGTCTTCTATAATGGCCGAATATTTAAATGTGTTTAAATAAGGACGGTGATATGCTATTCCTACTATTCAAGAGAGCTGTACTTGCTCTTTCTTATAAAACTGATGACATGTGATAGGTCCTCCTCCTTTAAAGGTCTGGTGACATGAAAATGACACAGTTGGATACTTGGTGTTAAAATGTATTACAAACCTAGAAATAGCCACAATTTCCATGAAAAACCATCAAAAATTGACCATTTTACAGGGCAATTTCTGTTTCACACTTTTATCATGAATAAACATGAGCTAAATATGCAAACTTATAATGTAGAGAGATGGACTGGCCAAATATGCTTCATGTCATCCTTTGATTTTTCAAGCTTCATTTCAAGGACAGTTGTAACATTAGTATGTCCTTAGGGATTTAAACTGAGAGTTAAAATTGTGTCCTTGAAAAATATCAGTATCAATCACCAAACTGTACACTATGTGATGAGTAATTAAGAGATAATTAACATAGGGTTAACAAAAGAAATGCCAACCCTCTGCATCATTATTTTGGGATAGACAATGAGTTACTTCAAAAACTTTCTAACTTTGAAAAATTATATCTTGAGAACCATACAAAATATTGAAATAATTTCAATGGATCTTTCCTTGGGAAATCTTACTTTTTAACTACCAAGTCCAATCAGGCCTTTTTGCCAGCATGTTACCAGAACTTTAAATCGTGTGTCAGCAAGCATTTGCTCTTATATTTATTGTTTTATATTTCAGACAAAAACAAAACCCCAAAACACAAAATTCTGATATTGTTACATAATATTTAAAAACAATCTTCTGGTTTGCAACAGTGACACTGTTCTTTCTCCACTTTTTGCATAAATACTTTGCTGTCTAGATCTGAAAAATATGAAACCCAAATTCTATGCACTTTCATATCTAGTACAAATGTGTCTATTTTAAATTTCAAGTTCAGTACTTTGTTGGCCACTGTCACTTTGCACGATGAAATATTTACAGCATAACATGTATCATGCCTTACCCTACATGCACAAATCTAAACAATATCAACTAACCATGAATCAATTACTTTTGATACTTTTTCTGGTTCTATGAAGAGTAAAACTTGCAGTAACTCATAAAAAAATCTTTGAAATGCTGGTATCTTCGATAATTTACAAGTTCAAAGGATGTAGCACGCTGGCAGGCTCTCCATTGTGCACTGACATTAATAACCCACAAGGATTGAACCTACAGACTTTCCACCAAATAAAGGTTGCTTCACTTCCATCAAAAGATCGTAATTGAAACTGGTTTGATCATCAACTTATATATAAATCACTTTTGCTAGAAGCAATGTCAATGGACTTTTTAAATGACCATTTCACAATAGGTACCTTGTATTACTAAAAGAATTTTGACTCTTCTATAGATATATTGCTTTTCCTTGTGGTGGTATCAATGCGCTTTTATCCTTTTTTTGGTGCTGCATTTATGAAAGTGTTCTTGATACTGATGCAGAATGAATTACATTTGCAGAAACTATTCTACTTGGGTTTTGTGATTTCAAAATGAAGTTTCAGGGAGACAACTTTTTTTTGACAACTGATGAACATCAAACTTGAAGAAAATGAGTTGCACTTTCACATGGTATATATATTTGTTTACTGTGGGACAGTTCTAAAATCTGCAAAAATCATTGCAGGAATAGGCCTTGCAAATTTATGAAAATTTCTCCATTTTGTGACATTTTCATTTTTTTTTTTACATAGCCACTAGGTCATCAACACTTTCTTAAATACTTAATAGCTTTGTAGTCAATAGTTCTGGAAACTAAGTGTTCTTTCTAATGAGGTATGATTTGAAAACTTTTTGAAGCATTCAGCTAAATGAATAGAATCAAGCTACCTCAAAGAACAGTAATGTGGGGACAGGTTCACACTGTTAATAGTGCAAGGCCAGTATGAGCACTACCATTACCATACAGGCCTAGCCTGGGACCTGTTCTACAGGTGTTACCACTGTTTCTTCAAGTCAAAAAACCTTTCCACATACTCAAGCATCTTTCCAAATAACCTTTAAGCAGATATCATGACAAAACCATCACAATTACTGTGTAAATGGGCCATTGTTCCAGACAGTACAGCCTTTTCAGAAGAGTGCAACATGCAGCTTTCCACTGCAAAATTCTCCTATAAAGTCAATGTAACCATTAAGCATATGTGGTATAAATTTACGCAAAATTGCATCCTCAACATTAATTTATAAACTGCTGAAATGAAAGGTGCCAGGGTGAAATGAGCAAATACTCTAAACACACCAATGCTCTTGGGTGGTTTGTCTGCCTGCAGTGCTGAGAGCATGTTTACACTTGGTGGACATATACACATGCAACACTGAAAAAGTTAACAAAATCATTACAGAATGGACGTACATCACTTTTTCTTGCAGTAATAAATACACTAAAAAATTAACAGGTTTAAACCAAATTCAATTTCCCCAAAACCTGGCACACCTGATCTCAAAAAATGCCATCTGAATATTAAGGAAAAAAAAAAAAAATACCAAGAACATACCTCCTTTGGAAGCAAGGATATGAAGTCGCGTTGAAACTGTGGCTCAATAACTGACATTATATGTCGGACTTGGGACGGATCACATTTTTCAATGAGTTCATCGATGGCCAAAACTTTTTCAGCTTCCGACCAATGCTGAAAAGTAACACCATTTGATCTGATAATGTTCTACTGAATTGAAATGAGTATTTGACAGCTTGCAATACATTTATCAAAATACACAGACCTAGGATGGGGGGGGGGGGGGGGGGTTATTCACTAACATCTTCGCAAGTTCTTGCATAAGTCAGAATACTTCCGCCCTGTGTAAGAACTTTCTTAAGTGGTATTCATGAAAGCAACTTATGCAGTTTGTAAAGATATGCAGCATAACTGCAATAAATGCATGAGAACCAATGGTGTGTCTAGTATTGTCACACAGTAAGCCAATCACATTGACTGTTATTGCTAAAATGATGGGCAGTCTTCTGTGGTTATACCTTTGGTCCTACCCCGTACACAACCCTTTGGTACAGAATATTACACAAGTTTTGACCAAACTATTTGCCTAAGGGCCCAGTTTGAAATTCTAAGATTTGCATTGAATTTGTACCTCACAGTGATAAAAAATATTTAAAATAAGACTAATAATGACTCTTTATAAAAAAGCATCTTGTGGTGACTAGGTAACGCTGGTGGCATTTGACCTAAATTACCCAAGTTTAATCAATCCTAGCTAAACCCTGCAATTATACATTCAACTTACTTATGATCACACAAAACAATGAACCACTACGTATAAATCAGACATCAAATCATCAGCTTGATAGGTACTGTTGCAATGGCAACAATGCAGTGTCATGTGACTATCCTCCTCACCTGAAATGTCTTGACCCATTCTGTTAAATTGGCAGGTGGCTGGAGCCTTGCAGATAATCTCCTCTTTGGCAGTGCATCAGATTTCTTAAGTCCCATGTGTATAGGGCTTAGGGGAGGAACAGGTCTCTGGGTATCTTCAGAAAACCAACATGTTCTCTTTGTTGGGCTTCCTTTCCTCTCTTCAAATTGAGATTTCCTTTTGACCTGATCATGTTTCATTAAGAAAAATATCAATTTTGAAGTTCCACACTACGTTTTGAATCTGTTATAAGCTTTTAGACAAACCATTCTTAATTTCACATCACTAAGACTCTTTTTACTAACACACAACTTTATTTCTGATAAAAGATCCACCTTCATCCTGTGAAATAACATTTTGCAATGTTAGCAATCAGTATGTCTGATTAAAGCAAAAAAGATCCTTCTTTATAAATCCTTTTGGTCCTATAACCTCTTTATATACTTTTGTTTTCACAAGGACACCACAGAACATCAAGGCTGGAAATAAGACATGAGTGCAAGGCCATTTTCATATTAGCTTTCAAGGCACATTAATGCATCTCAAAGGGCACCAAGGCCATACAAAAGATTTTGTGTTATCTGGTATACATTTAATTGAATTTTGTTTACAGGATGGGCACAAAGGATAAGGTGGCCTTGAAAAGTGTGCCATTTTGTAAGGTATCAAAGCCAATGCCAAAACACCAAGGCAATGGCCTCTGAAGCCTTTGATTATTTCCAGCAATGGAACATGTTTGGCTCTTAAAGGCACTGTGTAAAGTGACTGTTTGCTGTTTTGCATATGGGATGGTAAGGCATGTTGGCAATTATTTTACATATGCAGATAGGCAGGTTTTCACAAACATAATGGTGGTCTACTAGGCATTATTGAGAAACTGGTCTAAGTAGATCATTAAATTGAAACAACTTTCATTTTAGGATTGAGATTTCATAAAAGACAAAGTTTCACTTCATCTAAACATTGCAGAATTTCTTCCAATAGGGTTCAGTGGGAGAGGCAGTGGGGGAGGGGGATTGGGCTGCTGTCATGGTGAAAGGGGTTCATAATTGTAACTTTATTAATATCAGCTGTACATCTGGACTGATTTACAAATGCTGACCTTGAAAAACAGTCTGTACCTGGTAAGATTTTACTTCAGCAAAATACACAACAGCTCTTAAGTGATCACTTCATAAACTTGGTTGAAATAATCTGTGATTAGTATCTGCCAAATACCTCCTTTTCAATCATTTTCCCTTTGCATCTTCAACAATGCATATTGATGAAACATTATTTCCATCTTTCACCAGTGGCAGCAAATGAGTTTCCTTAATATCCAGCAATTGGGATTCAACCCTTAAGTGCTGGGGCACAGGAAATTGCCACCTGATGGTCAAATATCTACATATATTACAGGGAGTGCACGTTCTCATGCCCTCTGGGGTTTTTGTGTACTTCCTTTCATTTGTGTATGTACATAAATTCCTATGTAAAAGTTATATTCTTTAGTTGTATGTATGTATATATGTAAAGCAAAACAAAAAACAAGGAAAAAAAAAACAAAACAACATCTATGGATAATTGATAACCTGCAGTTCTACCCTTCCACCAAATTTGCCTGGTCAAAAACATAACTTTCATTCCCTAAGTCAACACTCCGTTATCTATGGCCTACAAAACAACACTAATATTAATGACTACAACAGTGGCAATACCAATGACAGATTCTTAAATCTGTACTCAAGAAAGATTAAAAACTTCACTGAAATGATCATGAAGCCAAAATGCCACAAGCTAAACCATTTCACATAGTTCACCTGTTGGGTGTCTTCATGTTCTACTATAGAAACACTGAGGGCCTGTCTACTAGTTGATGGTGTCCTTTCATGGTGGCCATCGTCTAACCTCCTGACACTCTCTCTTCGTGTTATGGATTGGCGAGGAGATATGCTTGCCACAGCACCAGGGGGAGTTGAGTGGCTTCGTAGCCTACTAGAGAAGTTGGCTGAGCTGCGCAGATTATGTCCACCCTGAGCTGGAATGGTTCCACAGATTATTCGGTTGCCATTCAATTCTAGGATGTTATTGCCCACTCCTGGAACGAACATCAGCTCATTGACATTTCTGAAGCCATTGGTGCTCTATATGTATGAAATAACATTTGTTAAAATCTTTTAGAGCCAATATGCCAATATGATATAGAAAGCATTCAACAATACAAATAGCAATAATTCCTATCAAGCCCATCAAATATTGACAATTTCACAAGACAATTACTGTTTTTGCACCTCCATCATGAACAAACATAAGCTAAATATCCAAATTTATGATGTAGGAGCATCACAAAAAGTCTCATGCAATCTTTTGTGTGTTTAACCTCCATTCCAAGGACAGTAGTATAAATGCTGTATGCCCTGAGCATTTAGACTGAAAGTAACTGTTGTCTTCTTGAAAAATGTACATGTATATTACATACCAAACTTTAAACTATGTAGTAGGTACAGTATTTAACTGATAACTGATATCAATAAATGAAATGCAGAAACTGCACCACACTCTGGAACACAATTTTTGAACATCCAATGAGAAATTTCTGAAATGGTCAAACTTTGAGGAGGTATATCTTGACAACAGTGAAAGATATTTAATTTTTCCAATAGATTTTTCATTAGGATATCTTTATCTATTACTGCTGAGTACAACAGCTGTTTTTGTTGCATCTCCAAATACCTTTAAATGAGAGTAGTTTCTGGATATATGCAATCTCACAACAAGAATATATTTCCTAGAACATGTATACATGCCATATGTGAGCACACACTCATAAAAATCCTAGCGGACTGAATGTATCTGTACCTCCCCTTGACGATTAATGCTTACAGGTTCATTGGGGAATCTGATGTTCTCTGTGCAAATATTTTGGATTGGTTAGTATTTTACGTAGCGATGTGGACTACACAACATCTCATATGGGTTTTATCCCTCCTTTGTCATACTGCTGTGTTAACAGACAGGAAACTCATCACATGAACACATACATAAAATCACAATTTCAGGTGTCATAAAACATGTCAAAATTGGATATTTTGCATATTAGGCACCACAACAGTTGTGAATGTTTTACTCACCAGCCTGAAACGTATAATGGCTTCAGCCCTGGCCTTTCCAATTCCCTGTAGGGTGGAAAGTTCATCAACATCCGCAGAGTTTATATCTACTCTGCGTGCCATACCTTCATTTGGCACTACAACCTCCACCTCCGCTTTGTTCAATCATTCTGCCTTTTGGTCTTCAACTAGAAGGAAAAAATAGGAGGAAGGTAAGAAATACGGTGCATGGGAATTGCTAATTCTACTTCCTTTTGCTTAAAATATGACTGCAGCATGAACCAGAATGCAAAAATGCATTGTGGTTTCCATGATTAATACATACATGTGTAATCCCAATAATGCCAATTGAATGTGGTCTTGATGTGTTGTAAAAAGCTTTGTGTTCATATCTGACCTAGGGAATTCTTGGGAAAATTTACTTTTTGACTGCTAATGACCTCAGATGACCTTTGACATCCAACAAAACCAATACCCTTTTTTTCTTCTGGATTTAATGCATCACCATGTGAACTTTGAAAATATCTGTTTTCTAACTTGAGATAATTTGTTAAGGTTTCAAGAGTTTAACCCTGGTGACCCCAGATAACCGTTTTCCAACTGTCGCAAAACGAAGGCAAGTCGGGCTAGTTGAACACCCACCTACATAATCTTGAACCTTTCTGCATTGTTAAGATCACCTTAATCGGTGTGCAGAATAGAGTCAAAAAACGACCACATTTTGTGAAATTCAGCCCTAGTGATCACAGTAATGGCTTGAACTCATCAAAGAAAATGCATGCCTGCATGCACATACATGCACACACACACAAATACACAACCCATCATAAATGCATAGGTTTACTTTCTCTTATCATCCAAGCCATAAAGCAGATGGCACATTTAGAGAGCTGCTGCAGTCATTCTGATTTGACTTAGGACATCCACTGATGGTGGAATGCTTGTTGGACAATTGCTGACAGACATGACTGATAGATGAATAGGGTGACAGTGGCTGATTGCAATAGCTCAAACAGGTATATCTGGTTTGAGCTAAAAACTGTAAAAATAAGTCCATGAATGAGATTCGAACCCAGGACATTTATGTTGTACTCTATAATTTTATCCTTGGAATGGTAAAAACATTCAGCCTCCCTTTTCATTGGCTATGAAACAACATGATTTTGAGGCACAGGCCACTGTCTATTCTTGAGATACTGTGTTTACGAGCACTCAAGCAGTTTTCAGGAATTTGGTACTTTCAAGTCTGGTGACCTCAGATGACCTTGTACCTCTAACAAAATCACTTGAGACCTTTATCCTAATATGACAATTTATACACCAAGTCTGAAAGGTATCAACCGACATGCCCATCTTAAAATAACATGTTTACAATTTTTTGTTTAGACCTCTGGTGACCTCTTACCTGCAAAAAAAAAACAATAGCAACTTTCCTCACAATATTACCAATCTATACACCCAGTATGAAAAGTATCTATCATTGCCATCTTGAGATAAATGTGTTTTCAAGCGGTTTACAAGTATTTGCACAGTAGTTTCACCTGTGGTGACCTTAGATGACCTTTGATCTCCACCAAAAAAGGGTTTTTTTCTTCATAATTCCTATCATGAAAAAACACATTTAAAAGGTTTTCAGTTTGACCTCTGGTGACCTCAGACGACTACTGACCTGCCCAAAAACAATTGTTACAAGACGACCCGTCAGGAACACCAGATTGAATCCGTCGACGAGCGAATGGAAAGCTCCAGAGAATTCAACTTCAACGCAGCCTTTCTAGAATTGTCTAGAAGTGAGAACTGTTTACGTAATGTGCCAATTATAGCAGCGGCCTGGCGACACTTCAAAGAAACAGTGCCATTGTTTACTACTAAGTTTCTGTTTAATTCTGGAGATTTCTCGATTGAAAGCCTAGCGTATAAAAGGCAGTTCAGCAACTGTTGTAAGGGAGAGATATCATAATACTTCATCTAGACCAGATGCTGTCATACTGCTGTTGAGAAGTTATTCTCTGATCGAATCACCTGAAGCCAGCCACTGACACTGTGCACTTGTGATAAATTGCCTTACGCCGTTTCTACAATGTGTATTGAGATAGTTATCATCCATCATCGCCTAGCCTTGTCATTATTCGCTCGTGGAACCAGTTCCTACGCTACAGCACGCTGCAGGTCTACTACTGTACCATCGTCGACGTGCATGCACTACCAACCCTTGGACCAGACCAGAATAATATTAAGTAAAGGATTGTGAGTAAATCTAATTAATTATTGTAAATTTAAGTAAGATAAGGAGATTGTAAATAATAGTTAAGTTGTTGAATTTTGATCTCGTTCTTCTGTGATCTTTCACTGTTATTGGTTTGACTTGCGACCACAAGCCGTAACAGAATACAGTTCTTTCTCTGAATATGACAAATCTATATTCCAACTGTGCAAGTTTCCATTATTCCTATCTAGAGATAACATGTTTACAAGCAGTTGTCTTGGTTTTTGTAGTTCTTTTTCCAGGAAGTCTGATAACCTAAAGTTGCCCTATACCAAAAATTGACTGGGTTCCTTTAAAGACCATTACGTAAACTCATTCTCTAAGTATAAAAAATATATGTGCTTTATACCTTAAGGTATCGCCTTTACAAGGGTTTAGGTTCTTGACCTCTGGTGACCTCAAAAAAAGTATACATCATGCCTATCTTGAGATATCATGTTTACAAGCTAAGCATCACAAACACATATACACCCATATACTCACCAGCATGATTGCGTAGATTCCTTTTGCCTTAGCTAAGGAATCAAAATGGAGGAGTTGAAATACCAAACTTACACAGCTATTACCCAAAACAGCTCTGTTTACGTATCTTAAAATATGACTAAATTTGTCATTTCAGCCACTTTAACCATTGAATTCTTACATAAAATATAAAAAATTTTGAAATGTAGAAAGCATCGGCACTAACATCACTTTTTATGACTGCAAGAAAGCAATGTTTCATGTTTGCAAGCCTACCTTTTCTCCAGCAAATTGCCTTCAGTTTGCACATATAGCCTACCAAGAATTGCAGTTATGTAGCCTTAAATAAGTCTGGGTTACACTGGAAACTCTACAAGGAATAGGACAATATGTAATCCATTTCTGGTGCCCATAATAATTTAATATGCAATGATGGTAAAACTGAGCACTCATTTGAAACAAAACACTCATTTGAAACAAATAACTGTTCAAGTTTCATAGATTGTAAACACTGATTTTCATTAGATAGACCATTTTAGTTGTAATTACTCAGCCATTTCAGCAATCTGCATGACATGCCAAGTGCAACTACACTACATGTGCATAATCACCCAGCCCATACTGTAGGTAAAGCTACCTGCAGAAGAAGATTCATGCTGTGAAACTGACTTTGACTAGGAGCCCATTTCTGGCCTGCCACATTATCATTATGATGCTCAAATTTAGGCACAGTGAAATTTCTCTTTCCTGTTTTCAGAGGATGTACTCATAATTGACTCAGCTAATTGACAGTTCACATTGCAAACTGAGGAATTGCAAAATACTGAATTAGATCATTCACATTAACATCACTGCACATAGGCATTAGTTGGCATATAGTTCAGTGGAAAGTATTCAATCCCTTTACGATTTATTGCTTCTGATACCTGTTATTCAAATGAAATAAAATATTACTTTCAGTAAATCCAGTATCTTTGCTACCTTTATGTTGCCTTGTTCAATCAATATTAAAAACATTTAGCTAGTGAATAAGGAATTAATTTTAATTGGTTGAATACCAGTAATCAAACTTTGCATACCAGAATTCCACCACTGTGTTTTACATTAAACACTTCAGTACACAGTACTTACTTTCCAAACAAGAGCCCAGTAGGCAAAGTCCCCTAAACAAGAAAAGCTGACCCTCACATTTGAACTTTTCAAGTTTGTGACTGATCTTGCCCACCTTACCACTCAGTTCCCACAAATATTAAAGATTAAAAATATCTTCAACTGCAACAAAATCAAAAATTTTCGTAACAAGGAAAGCTTAAAGGGGCTATGGTATCCCCCTAAACCTACTTAGGAATAGCCCTATAGTTAGAACTACAGACAATTGGTGACTGCACTTTGACATTCTTCAAACAATAACTCCACTCTGGGTGGTTAATGATGACTTGTACAAGCAGTTGTGTTCCCAACTATAAATTTAAGCTTAAGCTCACACACAGCTGTGTGTCAATATGACCTTGAGCAATTAAAACTTAGCACAGGCTACTGTGGCTATGTCTTGGAGGGTACTAGACAGGTGTGTTTTGTCTAAATTGGAAGAGGGGCTAGAACAGACCTGCCAACCTCTGAGATCACAAAACTGTATTCAGAAACCCCAAAAGCATTTTTATGACAAAAAGTGTATTTTTGAAAAACATGCATAGATGTGCCTAAATAGGTTTAGAACACACCTTTAAAAAAATCATTCATCACCTGATTACTTGCATTAGGCCTATTACAGTAATGTAGCTGCATACTTCATACACTTTTCTATTATGTACAGTATCAGGGTTAGCACCAACCACAATATACTTGCGGATCCCTGTTAAGTGACTCTTTGACAGGAATTTTAGAATCTGAGAAAGGGGATTCCAACATATGTTACATATGATTTGTCGAATGAGGAGCTACCCGTATCTATCTGCAAAGTGACTGTAAAATCTTTTGCTTCACTTTACCTTGCGCCGCGTGTTTTTGCTTATGAGACGGCATAGAAAGGTGTGCAGGCTTCAATCATTCATACATCATCTGCCTCTGTGAATTTTGCCTGCTGGGTTGCTCCCGGAGGGCCATTTTCTACAATTCTGATTAGAAGTGATTTTATTTCCCCAAGCTGTGTCCTGAGAGAGTAAGATATTCTTTCCCATCAAATGACTTGATTGAAAGAAATCAGTGAGTTTTGCAGTGCGCGTAAGAGTGTAAAAATAGGCTAGGCCAAGGTTTGAGTTTCGTCCTGAGAGGTGACCTATCTCGTTAGTATATAGCGTATATATATATGTAACATACATAATGCTCCAAATGCCTGTGGTCAGGCCCTATGCACTATATAGTGTTAGAACTGCCAATGGGCTAGGCTAGCCTACTCACAATCACACACTCACAGGCACCTACATAGCCTAGGCTTTAGGCTTTGCCTAACAGTTTGAGACCTCACAAGTAACCTCACAAGTAACATTCTGAACTTTGCCAACAGGAAAGAAATATTGTAAGGGTAGGCCTAGGCCCAGACTGGAAAGTCTGCCTTGTGCGTGCAAGATCTGACCGCACTAGTCTTCAGTAAAGGCACGTGAATTAGGGCTCAACCGATGTGGTTTTTTGCTGCCGATCCGATGTCCGATGTTTTTATCACAACATCGGCCGATATCCGATCCGATCCGATATTTTCGCTATCAATGCTTTTACATCGTTTCACAGCGCGATCAAACATTCCTTATTCCTCGTGAGCCATGCCTATGCATGCACATCAGCTTAAACGAATTTCCGCCTTTAAAAAAAAAAAAACACCCCAGAAGTTTAGTATTTTCCCCTCCATGTTTTGCTTTGATACCTTTCATTCACAAAACGATGTTTATATGACAATTCAATGACCCAAATAAAGCTTCGAAAATAAGCAATCGGCGGACTATCGGTGACTCTTCATTCATAGCACATAATTCCGTGATTGAACTGACTTTCACCTACTCACAGTAAGCCTACTAATTCCCCTAACAAAATGCAATACCTTTCGTTCTCTGTTTTTAGCCAAAGTCGCTCGCACTAATGAACGTTAAAACAGAAATAAGCCCGCGATAGTTCAGTGCATGTACTTGGCCATTTTGCGCCATCCTACCATGCTTTAACTACACATAAACAGATTGTGTAGGCTTACACGTGTAAATTTGTTTTGAGTAACTTCATATAGCAGTACGTCATGCATGCATGTACTATATAGCCATACGTAAATATTTGTTCCATGCTAGCTAGAGAGCTTGCTGTGTGCAACGTTATAGGAGTTTTGGGTATCGGGGTGATGTTGCAGACATCGTTTATTACGAAAGCCATAAAAGCACATGGCACTCTTAATTTCACACAAATGAGCATGCATGTCTTACATAAAAGCATCCGCCGTAACAACTGGAAATATAGTCGTACAAGCAGCGATCGAAAAACACCATTATTTCCCGGACCATGCCCCATGTTCTTGCTATGTACGTCGTCATTCCATAGCAGGTGCGTAGCCTAATCATAATGTATGGGTGTTTGCATACAATTGCGGACCTATACATGCACTGGCTTTACTGTGCTTTCATGGTGCATTTCACTTGAACTTCTCTGTACAGAACACGTACATGCCTAAGGTATCCGTGTTTGCGTACATTTTGGCCCTATATCAAACATACAATTAATGACTGTGAATTCCACACTTCGTTTCTTTCACTGATAAAATTCAGTGAATTGAAACTAAAATTGGGTGGACATGATTGCTAGACTCTACATACAGATTTTAAAAGCTTGTGCATATTGCGAATATCACAGTGCCTGTCAATGGAGTTAGTTTACGCTGTTGATACGGAATTTAGGAGATTAAACTGAAATTGACAGCCTTAGTCGGTCGTAATAAAATGATTAATCCTATTTATCTGTTCATTTCTTTGTTGTAAGAACTAAGAAATCACTATCACTAAACGTCTTCCGATGTATGTAAATGAAATTTTCGACGCACGGAACATCGGCAAACATCGGCAAGTGCAATTTGCTATATTTCGCCGATCCGATGTTTCACCGATAGTCCTAACATCGGCCCGATCCGATATCTGATCCGATTATCGGTTGACCCCTAACGTGAATAGCCAGTCGCCAATAGTTACCTATACATGGTCCTTACACCGACCCACTGAAAACCCGGGGTCTTCGACCAGCACAGTACTTGTTGAAATTGATTTTCTTCTTATAATTTATAGCAAAGCTAGGACCTTAAGTCTAAATTTACTACAGTAAAACCCCGTTTATCCGAACACATCGGGACCGAAGGTTGTTCGGATAACAAAAAAATTCGGATAAAGGAGGTTCCAAGTTTTTGTCTCAAGTACGGTACACATAACACAGTGCGTCAATACTTTTCCAAAATAATTACGAAAAGGCTAAAAATTGCAGACAAAATCCCCCAAAATATTTCGTTACTATTTTTTTGTGACCGATGATATGACAAATAAATTTTAAGACCTCTAAAACAGAGAGATTTTATTCCTAAAATTTGAGCATTCGCTCGTCTGAATGACCAATGTTTTCTACACACTAAATGAGTGTGTGGGCTGAAGAAAAGCTGTAACGATCTGGAGAGGTATCTAGAGTATAAATTCTGCATACATTTCCAAAAATGTTAGAGACACGTGTAGGAGACTCTCATACTGCAATTCGCAATGTTTTTGTAAGGTCTACTTTCGTTATTTTTAGGTATGAAGCTCACTACGTTACTAACTTTTCAGATTTAGTGAAACTAGGACTTACGGTAGCCTAACGTACTTTTGTATAAGAGGATATTGAGCCTATACCGGCTCATGGCTCCTAACAAGAATTTTAAAGCAAATACGTAGGCCTACGATATTTCCTCCAAATTTGACAAAGAGATAACAGATTGTTTTCTATGTCCACATGTCGGGTGTTTTAGCCATCGTGACATCTTTCCATGCCTTTAAAGTCCAGAGAAAAATTAGTGCATTTCTGCAAAAATTTATGTTGAATTTTGCCTTGTAAATCACTGAAAACTTGGTGTCTACTATCGTAATTGTATTGTTGTTAAACCTGACGGCTAGTTCGGATAAACAGGGTTTCGGATAAACGAGGTTCGGATAAATGGGGTTTTACTGTACCATTCCTTTTCCTTTGTACATCTCACACTCATGTGGCAGTTGTTGTCACTTTAAACCTCTGAAAAGTTCTGAAAATTTAAAATAAAATCATCAACTTTGCGACTTCTTTAAGTTTACTGTAGCGTTCGAAATATTTGTTGACATCAGAATGCTGTGTGCGTAACCTTTTGAATACTGTAACCTAGGCTAGTTCCTATACGTACATACATGGCAACCGCCTCTGCAAACATTAAATACTGATGTAACAATGTAGCTCATTAGCATACTGATGTAAACAAAGTTTCATAGTCGCGCAGTAAATTTTACAGCACGAAAAAGTAGCTGATATCATTTTACATTTTTGGCACTTTCCAGAAATTCTCAGTGATCAAAAACAGCTGCAATACTCCTGTAAGATCTGGAGAATAAAATTCATGTAGTAAATTACGATTTTACTTTCAGAATTTGCCGTGAGAAGAAAGACAATTTCAGCCATCACACTGATGGCCAATCCTCCTGCTATTTCCACAGGTTGGTGTAAGGAATGTGTATAGGCTAGTGAGCTGTAGGCAAATGACCACAGTCCTTTATAAGTTTACTGAGGACTATGACTGCACATGCGATGCAAATTGGCCACAATTGGCCACGGCCGCGATGCTACAAGGCAAAAAGTAAGCCTACCAAAGCTAATGCAAAGCTAACGCAAAACTCACTGCCCAACAGCAAGATTGCATAGTTTGTTCATTGCACACAGAATTTAATTGTTAAGTTCAAAATTGTGCACCAACGAACGCTTTGCATCCAGGCGTTGGGTGCAGGGGCTCCCCTAAGGTGAAACCCCACTGGGGTCCAGGGGCGTTGTCTCCTACGAAAGATGGTGATTATTTGGTTCTTTCTGAACTGTGTACTGAGTGTAATTTTTTGAGTGAGTCTTGAGCATCGTGATTTGGCTTGCACCGCACCGATCTTTTGCTCAATTCTTTGCCTGCATGCCGCACGCCGATTATAGAACCAAATTGAATTATTGCACGCCGATTGCATCTTAAAATTGGAAAGTAAATTAAAACTGCGTGCAGAAGAAGTTCTGCACGGCAAGACCTGACCAACATTTGACCGCACAGAAGTCTGTGAATCTGGCCCATGGCCGCACATGGGACGAGAAATAACAAGTTACTTTCCCGCGAAAAATGCAACCTCTCCAGTCTGGGCCTAGGCTAGCCCTTGAAAAGTGCTGTGTGTTTCCGTTAAGGTGGAAGCTATTTACCCGACAGTCGGAAAAATGACACGACTTTCGTTCCTTATTTTCCTGACGATTGACCAAAGTGATGGCGCCATCCTAAATTTGTAGCTTCTAAAAATACTTGAATAGTATGTCGGGAAAATAAGGTTAACTTTATTTTCCCGACAGTCCGGAAAATTATTGGACATACTTTGTTTTCCCGACTGTGGACGAAAGTGACGGCTATTCTAAGTCTGTAGCCTCAGAATTGAATTGTATGTCGGGAAACTAATGGTTCTTATTTGTCCTACCGGCGAGCCTAGGTAGCAGTGGCGTGCGCAAGTTTTTTTTTTTGGAAAATGAGAAGTTCGCTAGAGGAAAAATGGTGCTACCAAACAGTTTGAAGCCTATTCCGAGTCGACTTCAGCATTTGTTAAATTTGCAACATGCAGACAACTATTGAGCGCAAAGCTCCTTCAGATTGCATTTCTTGTTTCCTTCCTTTATATTCTTGTTTGCTGTTTCTACTACTATTCTACAAACAACTATGCTATACACAGAAAACGTTTCTTCTGACAGTTTTTAAAGTAATCCAGTGGGACTCAATGGGAATTGTCTGGAATTTTCTCCTGAGTACTGTACTCCGATAAGTCATCGAAGCTATGGAAGTCCAGTGTGCTGATCTGTAAGTAGTACCCACACATACTGTACGTACGTACACACCACAGAATTATATACTGTTCTGCGGTAGGCTACACACGCACACCGCATTAATTTTTTTCCCACGAGGTTATAGGTAAATTTGATTTTCAAAATTTTTCAAATTTGTTTCAAAATCATGGTTAGGGTTGTGTTTAAGGTCACGGTGACATGGCTAAGGGATATTTGGCCTGTTCTTTCATAATCTGGTGTCAGAAATAAAAGGGTCGGGAAGCTGTCAGTTTGGAACTAGGGGTGTGGCCTATTTCCAAGAGTCTGATTGGTAGACTGGCATGATTTGCCCATAACCTCGTGGAAAAAAAAAACTGTGCACACCGCACTGCGCCAACTAACATTTCTTACATCACAAGCTCGTTGGGGTGATATGATTGGTCGATTGCTGTCGGGAAAATAAGAAAACTTAACTTCCAATTTGCCCGACTGTCGGGCAAATAGCCACAACGTTCCGTTAAACTTCTACAACAAAGATGAGGTGGGAGTGTTAGGTTAGTACAGAAACACAGCACTGTTCAAGGCCTAACAGTTAGGCCCTAGACCAAAACAGCAACTTATTCAATCCCCTTTCAGCAAGTTTAGGCCTAAGCTAGCCTAATCCAATGATCTTGTTTTGAGGTGTACCCTAACGGTTACTTTTCATTCGTATGTCTTGAATAACCTTCCTCCATGTAATGTAGGCTAACCTAAAGGCCTAAGGTAGGCTAACAGTTAGGCTAGGCCTAGTAAAACTAAAAGGGCTGGTACCTTGTGGTAAGCGGCTACATGCAACTTTTACACAGTATTCTGTATAGGCTAGGCTTAGCCTAGGCTAATCCTTTTCACAAGTGCACGCAGCAGAAATGTACTTGGGCTATTCCAGATCAGAGATGTCTCGGACTGTGGGAATAACGTTGGGCCTCAGTCTAACGTTACGAGAAGTATGATGCACGATTGTATCATGTTGTGATTCCGCGACGTTGTGCTCTGCTAGGTGCTACAGCATGCTAATACTTTAGGCTAGGCCCGTGACCGTACCCGTGTACGTGCAGCGCAGACAAACGTTGGACATGTATGGTGAACTTACTTGCTGTTTTGTGATATGTACGTAGCAGTCAGTCTGAAAGTGATGTGAAGTGTTTTCCCCCCGCTTATAGACTCAAGTCAGAGTAACCCTGCTAGTGGTAACGTGTTTACATTTTCTCTTTTCACTTGTGTATACCAGTTATTTGGAACAAATAACATTTTGTCCAAATAACAACTCCCTGCTTAGGCCTATACCTCGCCGTCAGAGAGCATTATGTACTGATCTTCACCTCCAGTGAAGATGGAGTTTCGAGTCTATACATATTTATTTAAGAGCGCTATCGCTAATGCACTTGAAACGTTCAACTGACATCGTACAAGGTTCGAGTAGTAGTGAACAGAGACGTCAAGTTTCGCCGTAAAAAAACTAATCTGGAACATTTTGAATGTTTCATCCACGATGATGTAGGCGTGAAGCTTCAGAAAGGTGTGGAGCAAGTGCTATCTTCCTTTCACGTGCCAGAGACTTCTCGGAGAAAGAACTGGATTCAACGAAAAAGATACGTTGTTTTGGTCAAGAAACCATCCAAGTTTTTCTATTCATATAGATGAGCGTTCTTATCCCTCACTGGCCCTCCACGAATTTATTTTGTAATTTTTTTATTTTTTATTTATTTATTTTTAGGAGGGGGAGGGGGTGGTGGGAAGTGAGTTTCTTCCATAGAATTAAAAGTAAGGACCTTACTTTTAATTCTATGGTTTCTTCACGTTATGCTCGTAATGTAAGCTCGTAATGTAAGCACGTTCCCTTGACGGGTTACCCTGACTATGCGATACCTATTTTAAAAACTATAGCGGATCTTTTTGAATTTGTTACAGTTTCAGTGAAATTTAGATTTTGAATGTTCACTTAAAAATGCAATAAAATATTTTTCTTATTTGATTTATCCTCCATTAAAGATGCAGCAAGATTTGGAATCATTTTCTTAACCTTGTTGATCTTTTGGTCAGAATATTACAAGATTACTGAGCCTGGCTGTGTAGCACAGTTACTGGGGTTTGGCATCGACCATATAAGGTATAGTTGCAACGTAAAGGACAATAAATCAGGGCCGCTTTAATCACTCCGAGGCACAAGATTCTTAAGTGGATACACTTTTTAAGAAATTGTCACCTATCAGATACACAAGAGAAAAAATCCCAAGGCTGGTTTCAATTTATTTTGTTTCAAGTTTATCAAATTTATGTTTTACACTTTTAATCGTGTAGGGGGTGTAGCTCAGTGGTAGAGCGCGCGCTTTGCATGCGCGAGGCCCCGGGTTCGATCCCCGGCACCTCCACACTACCGTTTTGCTTTTTCTGTTCTTACAATTTTCTGCTTGGCTTGCGCTGCTAAAGATACGCCTACTTTCCGTTTCTGCTTTCGTTTAGGAAAGAATATTATATTGACTGGTAGAGTCGGAGTTTCGCCCTTAAAATATTGAGCAAATCGACTTTATCAAGACAATTTTGTTCAGAGAATTGGAACGATTGCAAATAAACAATTTATAAACGATTGCACAGGGGCAGAATTTTTTGTCTGAAAGTGGGGGGGGGGGGACAAACAGGGTGGACTGTCCAAAACGGCTCCGAAGGCGCCGTGGGAACGCGAAGCGCTCCCCTACGTCCGTGAGGTCCAGGGGCCCGCTCAAGGGCCCTGGCCGGGTCCAGGAAGCTCTCGAGTATTTACGAAATTTTAGGCATAAAATGATGCATTTTAGCTTCAACTTCAAAGGCATAAGCTAGGCAATTAAAGAATTAACATACCGCAAACGTTACAATTTGACTTTATTCAATTATATTCTTACTCCACTGGACTAACAGTCAGATGGGATCGATAATGCTGAGGGCTTAAGGAAGTAGTGGAGAATGGATTATTTTGAGGGCTTCCTTGAGCTTTGGTAGTTTTAGTATATAGACTGGGTGAGCGCGAACCGGCGAAGCGCGCTGAAAAAAAATCGCAGTTTTCTTCCTGTATATATGCGTAATGGAAATGCCAAGAAAGAAAGGTATCCACAAGGAGAGGCCTCTTCCCCCTCCTTTGATAAGCGCCTGTCCATTATTAAGTACCGGAAATGGCACTTTTCGTGCCTGAAAACCTGCATCTAAACAGTCTTTAAAGAGTCGGTGAATGTACAGATCGATGTTATAAAAAGTTTGCTTTAAAATTTCTGAGGGAGGGGGGAACTTCTCCTACGCTGAGTAAGTCAATGAATGGGGCATTGGTGGTTTCAATGATAATAGAAGAGTATGTACGAAGCTATGACTAGCAGGATGTTGTATAGGAAGTAACCCCGAAACAATATTTGTAACAGGTGCACGCAAAGCGCGCAGAAGAAAACAGCTTTGAGACAGTGTTTCAGACATTTAATTGTAGCCTATTGTTTTGTTTAGTTTTGAATGCAGTATTTTCATTGCATAAAAATTTTTCCTACTTCCCCCAGCCGCCTGCTCTTTCCATAGAGCAGGATACGGACATGGAAACCTATATCCTGCTCTTTTGAGGCTTTCTTTCATGTTTCATTTTGTCGATGGTCCTGGACAAGTGCCCCTCAACTTTTTTATTAGTGTGAAAAATAGGTTGTGTCGATTTTGAAGGTTATTGACAATGTGATACTTAAAGAAGTCAATGAAATCTTTTGTGGGTAGTTTTTACATGAAAATTGTCAAGGACATCGGAAGGTAAAGTGCCAGGGAAGTAATTTTTATTGGAGGATGCATCTTTTGAAGTTCTGACCGGCGAGGCCTTTAACCGCGATCGCCGAAGGCGCGAAGCCGGAGGCTGGGACTGAGGGTCCTCCCCGACAAATCTTCTTTAGTTTGAGGGCTTTTGCGGCCATTCTGAATCATTTCTTGAGAAAATCCTGCTTCCCCCAGGTGTAGTTTGAAATGCTAATGAAATACTTATCATAAGATGATCGCAAATTTAAGATAGTAACCGTCAGTCAATTTGTCTAGGATGGTGGTTGTTGGTGAGGAAAGTGAACAGCGAGAGGAGTAGCGAGGATTCTGGAAATGGTAATTCAGTCAAACTGTCCTGTAGGCAATTCCACCTGAGTTTTCCTACGCACAGCAGTACAGCAGTACTAATGAGACATTGATTTATAAAGGCTCATGGGAAGTAGGCCGATTTTTTCGAGAATTGTGGTTCCCTATACATGGTTAGGGTTAGGGAATTTGTTTGCAAGGACCATGATACATTTCATGACGTACATTAGTATTTTCAGTGACCCCCTATTTCAGAGCTGAAGTCACAATAGTGTGGCGCGTAGGAGGAAAGAGATGTCACGGTGCCAGACAAAATTTTCAATTGTATTAGTCAGTTTTCTCTGGAGGTGCGCGCTAAGCGCGCCCGAGAAAATTTTTTGTAGCGTTTCCATGGCTTTTGATATTAATATTTTCCTTCATTAAACATTACAAAATTTAATCATAATAGGCTATTGAAAATTCTCTTGTAATTTCTCTGGTCTAACTACGTTTGCTCATTTTTTAGTACTTTTATTTTTAAGCTCTGGAAAAAAGTGGGGGCAAGTACCCCTGCTTGCCCCCCCCCTGTAATCCCGCCTATGTATATGCACGGTGTAGACTGCTACACCGGTTGGTAATTTGGACCACCATGAGTTCGAGCAGTTACCGCAAAATAGGTGGCAGCAATCCACCATACTCCATGAAAGAAAGTGTCAATAACATAACTTCCCAATGTTAGCTCCACATTTTCATGGTACAATGATAAAACCTTATTTTTCAATTTTTTTTTCCACAAAAATGCATGATACATGTTGATCTTTTTTCGGACATGTAAATTTTTCTTCATTTTTGACGACTTTCTCGAGCGGGTCTTGTTTGAACAATTATCCGGCAGCTTTCTTATTCAACCTAATTGTGGTATAAGTGAATTGAAGAGCAGACTTCCAGTAGCCTCATGTTGTATAAAAATATAATGACTTACTAATGTGTAATTTGGACCACTCACCTTCAGTGTGTGCACTGTATACAGTGTGGTTCAAATTGCACATGAGGAGTGGTCCATATTACATTCACACAAGTTCAATGAAGTTCATATTAGACATGAAGATGGTGTAAAATTACACATGGTAAGTGTAATTATAACTGGACCATTAGATCACATTTTTAAAATCCAATTTTTACCAAGTGTATGCATATTTCGGCCAAGGTATTCTATGGGCAGTATTAGCTTACGGTATCAAAAATAATTACTGGTGTTTTAAATATTCCTTCTAGTTCCTGTTTTCTTTTTTTCTATGTCTTTCTTAAGTGGGTCAAAGTTCACGGCTTCACGTTCACGTCTGACAGCCAACACACTATGCAGCAGCATGTTTAAAGGGGCCGGGGGCACAGCCCCCACCTTCGTGGCCAGTCGGGGAAAAATCTCTCAGTCGGGGGATTTAAGGTAAAGGGGTAAGAGAGAGGGGGTGGGGGTTATTGGAGAGACAGAAGAAGTATCTAACAGAAGAAGTACTGAACTTAGAATTATCCAACCGAGTCATATTACTTTATTGTTAACTCTTAATTTTTCCGTGAAGCACCGAGCAAGTAAAGTTTCTCGTCCCCGCCCTTAAGGCATCAGTCAGTATATCGATATCCGGCAGGTGACCTAAGTATGTTAATTTTCTTTCCTGCTTAGCGCGGGTTTCGATAGCGTGTAAGTAGTCTATATAGTTAGGGTAGGTAGGATATAGGATGAAACAAAGCACACTTGTGGTGAAAAAAAAATGCCAAGATGGTGTAAAGTGCGATTTCATGTATTCAGGGGTGGCATCAGGCGGGGCGCAATGGCCATGCCACCCCTTAGGGGAAGGCTGTCCCAGTCGAGGATTTTTTTTCATTTTCTTAGGGGACCTTAGTCGGTACGAAAAATTATGTTGTCCCCGATGGCGCCAGTCTCCCGACGATTTACCGGTTTTTGCTCTCAAGGGCAGTTTCCTTCAAAAGGGATTCGAGACCCCAAATTTTTGGCGCGCTTCCGAGTTTTTTTTTTTTTTTGTTTGTGCTTCTATTATAGTACCGTTTCCATATAACTAAATAATACAAGCCCTCTCCACCTTACCAAGGTAGACCACACAGTTATGTAAAGGTCTGGAATTTCCGTCCATATCGCATAGCTAGTAGATGTTCTCTTGCGGTGTTGTCACTGTCACATACAGTAAGAGACTCTTTGAGGAAAACTGGACTATACTTCATCGGGTACACGGGGTGGATACGACAAAGTACGTTATCCCGATGAGAATCAACAGTCCCGACAGTTGATCCATGTTTGCTTTAAATAGGTGGAGACTCTTTTATATGATGCACCCAAAACGTTTTGCGCGCCTCGCAAGCTATGCATTTCCACAATTTCCCGGAGACACCAAATCAGCATGCATCTCGCCGGCTCTTCAAGTATATGAATATTATACAAAGCATGCCCCGTCAGGGCTGGACTATGTGGAGGGTCGGGTGCACGTATTTTGTGGGGGCCCTACTAATTCAGTAAGAACAATTGATACCGGATAACCCGAGATATATACTATACCCAAGACGATCGAATTTTACACACACACACATACTCACGCCATCATCAGGAACGGATCCAGGGGGAACAGAGGGGTGTGCACCCCCTTCGTCGGCCAAAAAATCAGAAGAGAAATCGAAAAATTTATCCCTTTGTGTAGTTTTCTGTTTACCAGATGCTAGAAAATCGTATCTTACACTATTAAATCGCAGAAAATTGTCTGGGAAGAACCTAAACCCCATCTGGCAATTCCGAATTTCGCCCACAAAAAAGTGCACCTCCTTTTGGAGCGTCTGGATCCAAGCTTGATCTTGGCTGCATAGATTTCTTTCGGATTTTCCGGGGATGCCAAATTTTCTCCCGGTAGTTGGTGATGACAACTTTGTAGGCTTCACAGTTTGAAGAATGTCACTAAGAAAACTGTAGTGACAATTGACAAATTCGTCTTAGTGGCTTAATATGCAGTTCCCAATGTGGGGCATTGGGGATGCCGAATATTCTCTCATACTGTAGACTCACCCATCTTACTAGACACCTTCTAGTCAGTTGTGATGTAGAGTGAGGTTTCCTGCAACCTGGGGAATTCGGAGTGCCAAATTTTCTGACCTCAGTCCTAACCTCTATCCGGCTGAAGTCGGCTGAGATCCCGTACAGCTCCTCTGTTTAGGAATCACACGTATGACAAATTCCTGAACCTGTCATCATGTAAGGATTGTAAGCGGGCCAACCGCTGTCAGGAATACACGCAAAATGTTTCTCAGTTGTGTACTAAATGACCCGGTCCATGAAGTACAACGAGATTAATTTGTAGCCTAGGCCTACCTAGTAATTCTCCATCGGTGGAAATAATTTACTGCGCCAGCGTCAATGCCTCTTGCAGTCTTTGAACCCTAACGCCGCCGTAACCCCCACACTATGGGTTTTCCTTGTGCAATTTATTATACCCGGTAGGTTAATGCACCTGAAACAACCCTTCTGCTAAGGAGTATGACGTGTAACTTCAAAGTAATACACGTGTAAATTACCCTACCCGTTATATTCACCAATGATGAGAAAACCAGCTCTTAAACCGGGCAAAATAAAATCCATCAAGAATTCATTTCATGAATATGCTTTCGAAGTTCATTAGCAAGCTTCTTATTAACCTTAACTCTCAGTCATTGACATCGAATTTCACAAAATCTGAAACGAGAAAAACCTGGTCAATTAAAGAACCAATTTTCGGTGGTCTTACTATCTTTTATTGCATGAGCTTCCGGTACTTCGCCCCCTGGACCCCACTGGGGGTCTGCCTCTGGATCCCGCCAGGGGCCCCACCGTGGTCCTTTGGACACCTCGCACGCTAGTTCGCGCTTTGTGCTCGTTAAGCACCTTCGGTGAACTTGTGACACTCCTACATATCTGTGGGGGAGGGGGATCACATGTTGTGCCCCACCTTCGAAATCCTGCACACGCCACTGAGCTTATGTGGGACCCACATGGGGTTGCCGTGGGATTCATGGGCATATATGGGCTAGTGAGGATGCCCATATAGGCCCCATATGGTTCCCATGTTGGAAGACGGTGTAGGCAGACGGTCGAATGAAATTGGGTTTTCACATTTTCAAATATTTACGTTACCCCACCAGGGCCGTAGCCTGCGAGGGCAGGGGGCTACTGCCCCCCTGAGATTTCCAATCCGTAAATAAAAATTGGCCTACTTGAGAAAATATAAAGAAATGCTCAAACTTTCACTGTCCAAATTATGATTTTAAGGCCCCCAAAACCTGGAAAATTGCATTTAAGGGTTTTTTTTTCAAAAAAAAAAAAATTCCCGGGGACATCCCCAGACCCCTGTCATGGACGCGTGTTTATGTGTGTTTCCCTGCCTGACAAATAAACCATCTTCCTCCTTCAAGAAACACCGCTTGAATACACCACTATATACACTGGCTAAAGATAAAATAGCCAATAATTACCTTTAATTATTAGCTAAAGTCAATAAGCTTATAAAGTAACTTTTAATTTAAGGGCATATAAGCAGCCGTCGCAAACTTATTTTAAACAGCAGTTAAATCTCACAAATATCCCCTATTTCACTTTACGTATCTTTCATGATATGTTAGAACATAAATACTGCATATTCAGGGTAAACCAAGGAGTTAGTCCATACGTAAATTTTACAACTGATGCAATACAGTACTTCCATGGGGGTCATGGGGAATCCCTGGGTTGATTACAAAATGGGAACAGAAGCATGGCATGAACAACGAGAATTCAGAGACCACCTTCTACTGGGAGTGAGCAAGGGTAAACAGGAATAACCGAATGGGTATAGGATTAATAAGCAAGTTTTAGAATACTTTTTCTTCGTTTCCTTAATGTTTTAATCCTCAGGATCTACTGATAATGGTTGCGCGCAAAGCGCGCAGAAGAAATGTTGTTGGAGAAGAATGTTGCGCACGTCACCGTTCTCTTGATATTTGAATGGTACATGTTGCCCCGATAATACCTGGCTCCGACGAAGGTTGTTCCCTCTAGATTTCGGAAAAGTGTTTAAGAAAACTATTCCTAATATATTATTGCCATTAGATGCAGAGTGTAAACCGCGAAGAATGCGCGCGAAGCGCCCCGAAATTTTGAATTGAAAGTACCATATTTCATTGCAAAAGTTGCATCCAGACTTTGCACACAGACTCAAATTTACAAACAAAACGTGTCTACCAAGAAGGCAATAGTGGATTAATCCTCTTAATATTTTGATTATCATGAAATATGTCTTCAAAAAGTAAAACGCCTTAATCACGCATAAACGTTAAAACAACCGGCATAAGTTTAACAGTTTAACAACCCTGCCGTTGAATGATGTTCATACGTTTTAGACGCTATTGGTAATAAGCATATAACCATGAGGTTGTAAGCCCTTGGAAATTTTGATTGTTTTCGAAGCATTTGCAAAAATTTTGGTATGGTTTGGTAGTTCTGATTTGATAAAATCAGCACTCATGAAAAGGAGAAACACTTATCAACTGTCGGCATAGCTGACCCGTCGGGAATGGCATGCCCTGCAGGTATATCTAACCCATCTACGCCGACGAAATGGCCCCATCCCAACTCGTTTACCGTACTACGAGACAGATACGATAACAACTAAGCGATTGAGGGCTACGTATAATAAGGGTGAGACTTGTTCTGTAATATTCAGCCAAAATATGGGGGAAAGCAGGCGCGGATACAGACAATTCGAAAAGGGGGCTTAGAGCCCCCTTGAATACTCTCCTAGATTAACATTATGCTAATTTTCGCGTATTTGTTATTGCTGATGTGGCGAAAAGGGGTGGGGGCTGAGGCCTTCAAAGCCCCCCCCCCCTTTGGAAAAGTAAGAAAGCTATACAAATTTTTGGTTCCTGTTGACGAAATGGACTCCTTAAAAGCAAGTACTGGTAAAGTGTCGGGGAGACTGTCCGCCGAAGGGGATTACACACTTTACCGCATCATGCTTGACTATGGCTCATTGACCACGTTGGACTGACCTGACCCTTGCCCTCACAATGGTCTGAGCTGAGGCTAAGACAAAAAAGATCCGAAACACCAGGCTACACTGCAGATAACTTATTCTAAAACACAAGCGTGTCATTGCAGACTTTCTTGTCTTTCATACTTAATTTCCAGAGTGTAAGCAGGTGGGCATCACAAACGCTCTAGATTCAGGCCCGTAGCCAGACAAGGTGCTGAAGTGGGGCGAAAAAGCTTCTAGGGGGGCGAAAAATTTTCCAGAGGGGGCGAAACATACTAAAATTCATTACAGCAATGCTAATTTTTGATCTTCTAGGGGGCGAAAAATTTTCCAAGGGGGGCTCGCCCCCTTAACCCCCCCCCCGACTACGGGCCTGTCTAGATTGCGGGAAAGTGCATTCGAAAACACAGACTTTCACTATAGTTCAACGCAGTGTATCATGCTTGGGCGCCAAATGTAGTGGGAAGAGACATTAAACTGGAATCAGGGTTCATAGGAGCTGACGCAATGGCCCCTTTAATCACCCACTTGTCTTTCCTATTAATAAACATAAAACCGTAGTGGCCATCCCTCGGAAATTTTCATCAGACAGAACCAGCTCAGTCATTACAAGAAAATGGGTGTGCAAAAGAAAGCAAATGCACATGTAGCCTAACCTCGTTTTGAACATCGGAGATACTCTGAACCAATGATATTGCATGCCTTCGAAGGGCGCGGAAAATGTAGGTGTTGGTATAGTGACGTAATCATGCTTGTTATGCTATCCTTATTTTCATATGGAATGTTTTAAATCTGTAACAATGTCTGTTCCTGCATTGCAAGAGGAAGGAAGAAGTCATGAGTAGTGACGAACCACCCCTAGTTCACAGAGGGGGTTCGTTTCCAAAGGGAGGTTCGATTTCAAAAACGAACCCATTGACGAACCACTCGACCCCCCGCCGTGCGAGGATAACATGCACTGTATCATACTGGGATGTAAACTATTAGTGAATGTTGAGTGAGATTCGCTGGGAGACTACTGTACTGACGAGGAGCGCGACCATCGGTTCGCGTGGAGCGTCTCGCCAGGGGGACTTTTTGCCAAAAATACCCTAGAATGCAGGAAATGACACTTCCCGTGCCTCATTACTGCATGCCCAGAATTGCCAGTTTCCAGATGTTTCACGTTCCTGGAAAATTTTAAGGAGACATTTTGTTCACGTTGTAAATTGGCCTTCGAAAAATTAGAAATTCTGAGGCCTACCGGCATGTATTACTGTATAATGCACTCATGGGCGTAGGAGCCCAAGTTGATTTTGGGGGGCTGGAACGAATTGCCGGAAAAATATAGCCCCATATTTCCGAGCGCTCCCACGGGCGTTCAACATTTTAATATACATATCATATAGGCATGCATCGGTTATAACACCGATTGTAAAGCATGCCAATTACAATAATTTGCCATATAACTACCTTCTTTATTGGTTTTAATTTTTGCGGAAGTCGTTGATCGCCGGCCTGGGGGAGGGGTCTAAGGGGAGGGGTTCCCCCTCTCCTTTTAAAAATTTTAAAAAATTAGGTGTCCTTAAATGCAACCTGGTGCCACATATGCTACCTTTTGAAGTAAAATTTGTGTTAAAACATTTACATATTTTACGTACTAAAAAAAAAACCGGCATTACCCGCTCCTCTTTGAAAATTTTTGAATAATTAGGTGTCCTTACATGCCAATCTGGTGCCACATATACTACCCTTGAACAAAAAGTTTTCATTTTTTGAGCCGGAGGGGCGATCGCCCCGCTGCCCCCTGTAGCTACGCCACTGCGAGTACGAGTACAGGGGCCTGAGTACGAGTATACGAGTACCTGTTTTTCAAATTCTCTGAGTACGAATACGAGTACGAGTACGAGTACAAAATCATGAGTACGAGTACGAGTACAAGAAACTGTACTGCAGTACGAGTATGTACCCGAGTTCTAGCCTACATGTCTGTTTAGCCATAACTGTATGGTACACATTAGAATGCAATTTAACATTTAACAAAAGACATGTAAATCAATCAATGTTGAACATTCACTAAGATTAGCAAGCATTACTATGATTGACAAAAAAATTTACCCTTGGAAACCTATTACAAACCTGCATTTCTAAATCTTTGATCTTAAAAAAACTGAACTTTTCGTGACTTAAACATGGCATAAATAACATGTACAGTTAAAAAGCTGGCTCCCGTTCCTAAGGCCGTTGTGCAGCGTCCTTCAGTTATCTACTTCACAGACCTGCCCTTGAGTTTACTGGTTTCACCCTCAGACTCGCTCTCAGTGCAGCCTTATAGTACTAGACTGTCCAGCAGATACTACAAATTTACTACATAATTTTCTAAGTTTTTTAACCAAACAGCTCTCACCGACTTCTGACAAGTTCCTAGACAGGCAATCAGAACACAAGTGTCCCAGAAGAGAACAACTATTTAAATTAATAGCAATTTCTTGATGAAGCAGGTCATTTTATGACAAACAAGATTAACTCACACATGCTTCCTGGGCTGCAATACATGGGGTATATTATCCTTCTTAGATTAAAACTTAAAAGTCATTTAGCAACTCTGGAAGTTAAACAGGTTAGCTAATTTGTGAACAAGTGAGATCTCTTCAGCTTTGCCCAACTTATTTCGATGAAGGTTGAAGGTCTTGACAGGGGCGTAAATACGGGGGTTGTGACACCCACAGTGAAAATCAAAAGTCGGTCTCTGAGCGCCAAAATGTCGGTCTCAAATCCAGTTCAGTGTGCCTTTGTAACAGCAGAGCAGACATTTGAAGCAGAGACAACGTTTGAAGTGCAAAAAAAGCAAAAAAGGGGGCCTCGAAAATTCGGAACAACATTTGAAGTGCAAACAGGGGATGACTGGGAGTTTTACGCGGTCGCGGCAAATTACAGTGAACGGCCCTTTGACACTATCTAAGCGGAGCGCCACTATCAGTGGGGGGGGGGGACTAAATGGTCATCATCGGGATTACGTACTTTATCTTACCCATTAAGGATCCCCGAAGAAACTGAAAATTCTTTTTTCCTACAAAATATGTTTGCCACGAAGGCCAGCTTCAAAAAGAAAACCAAAACCTTCCAAAAGATAGGAAAAAAGAGAATAGAACATCGCATCGATGCATTTTCGTGTTTCTCCAGAATCACGTCTACAGGGAAGAACAATAATTGTGGAACCTTTACCGTTGAATAAATCCAAAAGGTTTGAAACGGAGGGCATTACTGCAAGATAGAAGTGCAGATGCGAAAATTTTTGGAAGTTATAGAAAGAATGGTTACAGAAAACAAATAAGTTTATCTTTAAACGCCTTTTGGGATCATTTTTAATTTTGGTCTTAAATAGCTTGCGGCCGGACCATTGTTCACAGGTAGAAAAGTTTTGTTTTTGATCGATTTTTCAGATGGAGGCACAGACGCACCCGTCCCCCTCCTGGCTACGGGCCTGGGTAGATGTAGCCTACCTCATTTTCATGATAACACGGAGTTGACTACTCTCTACAACACAAAGTCATTTACACGAAAATTTCAATCGACATTGACATATTGCTTATCCCCTGTCTTGGTTCCATGTAAGATAGCCAGTAACACAATCTCACGAAACTTGCCTTGTTACTGATGCGCTTCCCGCGTATAACCGTAAAGACTTTAGAAACTTTATAACGTCTTTTCGGAAATAGACCTACGAGGGGGCCCTCCCTTGGGAAGATTATGAAATTTTGATCGCCTGGGATTTCTTTTAGAAATATTAAAAACTGTCATGACCTGGTCATGACCCCGGAGGAGGAGGGGGCACGATGTTGTCGAGCTACTACTCACCCATTTGTCCCTATGTCGTCTCACTGAACAGGGGTCAATGAGAATGAGGCAGTGGCCCTTTGAGATATAGAACTTGATGGGGAACCTGTAGATGCCCCAAGCGGCTAGCGATGAGGTTATTCACCATTTCTAACCCCAGCCCTGATTCTCAATCTGGAACATTGTTTTTCAGTCTCGTGGTTCCTATGGTCATTTCCTAACATTGGCCCAAACGTCTTATAGGGACCACGGATGAGGCAGGGGATTATAATAGGGAGCAATAGGCCCTCAGAGCACAATCAGTTCCCGCACAAACAGTTCCCGCACACACAACATTGCTATCCTGTGTTCCTCCCTCTCCCCATCTTTCATAATGTCTCTTTTCTTTTTACTTCCCTTCCTTACTTTTCTCTCTCTCTTTCTTCCGCTGCCTCCTCCCTTCTCTCCTTTTACCTCTCTTACTTTTTTATGCATCTGGCAAAGGGCAGCCATGAACTGAGAGGCCCATGCGGCGATCGCCACATTGCCACAACGGCCAATCCGCCTATGCCCCTGGGTCTTGACCAATTTCTGAATTATACACAAGAAATTAATTCAATTTTGTTATGTCACTCGTGACGAAAACATTGAAAGAAGTCTCAACAAGGGGTATCCCAGATAGCTTCACCTGCTTTTAAGTGTGCAGAGGCAAGAGAAGCGAGCGAAATTGTTTGCGCTCCCAAGTGGCAAATCCTCTCGTTCCAGGCTGCAGGAAGGAATAGGAAGAAGAATCACCCTTTTAAGGTTTAATTGTGAGGGGAAATGTCAAAATATCCCATCATGACACTATCTATGTATAGAGCGCCAATATTGGTGGCGCCACGCGTACGGAGAATTTTTTTTACCACGAAGATTTTTTTTTACCACATGTGCCTCCCAGATGGCAAGAATTGGCATCTCCCAGGCCTTAAGTTACATCTAGAATTTCTTCTTTTGTGATCTCATGTTTTAGAAAGTTACTTTTGACTAGAAAGACTCTACATGGTAGAAAGTCTCCACAAATGAACGGAAGTGTAACGATTTTGGCTCTGTCTTCTAAACCTTTCATGTCTCAGTTCAATCGCACAGTCATGAGTGGATGGGGAGGGAGGAGCTCACCCCTATGACCAAAGTGAGAAAGAACAATGCCCCAAATCACGTTTCCTAAATATATATTCCAATGTGACTCTCTACCTCCTGAACTGCAATCCTCAAGACGAAGCGCAGCGAGACCGGGCCCTATACCCCGTCCATAGAGAGGGCTACGGCAGGGTGGGAAACTATTTTCCTCAGATGGGTCGTTTTGATAGTCATAATCCAGTCGCCGGCCGCACACAACGAGGGCGCTACAAGCCTTCCCCATAGAAACGCAGGCCAAGTGGCACCAGAGTGGCTATGGGTGGGGTCTAGGGGAAAGCCCAGCTAAGAAACTTGGGCGGAGCCCCACAACTTCTGGAGTTTGTATAAATTTGTAGGCAATAAAATGTTCACCCGCAATCATGAAACGGTATTGAATGTGCAAGGCTACAAAGACCAGAATATCACACTTTAATCACCGTTTGTCTTTTTATATATGTATGAAGGGGTAATACTGAATGAACCCATATGAAAAGTGGGCGCAAAACGCAGCGAAAACACATATAGTTTGCAACCAACTTCCTTTTTTTTCTTTACTTCACATTGCAAAATTTTCCACTTTTAAAGTTTCTCTCTTTGGAGGAACAATTCTACCCATCCCGCCCGAATCGGGGGCAATAAATAGTTAAATACAGCACAACAGGGAGCCAGTGTAAAGATCTTAACAATGGGGTGACATGTGTAAGTTTGGGAAACCTAGAAACAATACGTGCAGTTATGTTGAGAATACGTTGTATAGGTTTCAGAATCGCTGCTGGTGACTCTGGTATATATATAATTATATATATAATATATATATATATATATATATATATATATATATATATATATATATATATATATATATACAAATATGCAACAACATATGTACCACTAAGTCTGTTATTTATCTAAGTAATTGTTTATCCTGTGGGAAACAGTACGTGGGAGAAACGGGAGGGGAATTGCGTCAGAGAGTTTAAAGAAGGTCATACACCTTTAGGGAAACATTTTAACGGGGTTTGCACTAATTTTGAGTTAATTGGAATATAAAAAACACCAACCTACAGTAGCCATTTACGGGAACAAAAAAAGCTCTCATGGATACTACAGTTAGATACTTTTCACCCTATGGGCATTAACGTAAAGAAACTGGTCAAGCAAACCTAACTAGCTTTCTTTTTTGTTATGTTCTCTTTGTCTTTTGTTACGGTTGGTAGCCACAGATTTTTAGCCTTCTGGTAGTTGGTATACATACGTACCTACTTCTTTATAATTCAGAGCTATTTTACACCTGAAGCAGATAGGTAGAGCCTATCGAAACGTCGCAATAAAGTTGAAATAATTTTCCGTAATTTGTTTGTCTACGTGTATATTCTTATATTTCGTTATATATATATATTATATTATAAATATATATATATATATATATATATATATATATATATATATATATATATATATATATATATATATATGCATATGATAGTGTTATTCTGATCAATGCTTTGTAGCTCCCACGCAAAGTTCCCATTACCACCATAAGTACAAGAATTCTGCACCTAGGTTTTTGTCTTACGAAACGGTGATCATGTTACATTGTGCACAGGGTTTTAGTGATATGCTAGTACTATTTTGCAGAAGTTCTACGTGAAAACCCAGGGAAGGATAAACGGTGGACACCGTGGGGTAAAACATTTTTATCAATTTCTTTTCAAATGATTCTGGATTTTTATTTTCGAACTGCCTCGCGGGCCAGACAAAATGGTCTCGCGGGCCGTATACGACCCGAGGGCCGGAAGTTTCCCACCCTTGGCTTAGGGCTTTGCGGTCCAGCCGTGCCTAATTAAATTTAGTGTCATTGGGTAAGTATTGTCTAAACCACCCCCCCCCCTCCTTTCCTGGATCAAAACCTGACGACTACGTCCCCTGCCTCAAGATTTAGCATGATGCAGTGCAAAAGCAGAGCAAAATGGTAACGAAATTATTTTTCTTTTTACGGCAGATCCACTCTGTGAGAGACAACCACAACTCATTAAAGAATTCACCGTAACCTCAATGACAATGCAATCTCGCACCCTGATTTTTTTACATGGGCATACGACAACCGACAGAACTTATATGGATGTACACAGATGCGCATGCACAACATTTCAAAAACAGACAAGAATGAAGTGTACATTATTTGCATTATATTCTTCTGCATATCACATACTGTCCGACTTGAATGACTGCTGTTCTGTTCGCCATTTTAACTCTTTAGAGAGCACACCACAGCCCCACTAAAATGATAGCCTACTGCAGCCATAGCTCAAGATTCCCATCTTAGTCGTTGATGCCGAAAACCTTTTTCTAAATTTTATAACCTAAAGATGTAAATTCTTGAACACAAATTTTACTTCAAAGATAGCAAATATAGCACCAGATTGTTTTTAAGGACACTTTAATCTCTCGAAGAGAGGACGGCACCTCCTCCTCACAGACCACTCCCATGACTGTGTACGGACATTATTTGCTCGTAAAATCTAGTCCCCCAGGACAGTTCATCCTGTGGGGGTGGGACAATGTTTCCTCCAAAATGTTGTCCGTTTGACATTTTTCTAGGGAAATATTTTTCGGCCGTAAATATTATCTAGGGCGGACAGAATTTCCTTTTACGCCGGCAATCACAAAACACTGCATGTCCACCGTCATCTAAAGTCTGGCTACAACCGATGATCATGTTTCAAGAGTAACATCATTGGACAAACGAATAACGAGTGATCACATGACTACTTCCAATTAACATAAGTTGGCTTTGGGATGCACTAAAACACGTCATCTTCCTTCTGTCAAGCTTAACGTGAAGATAAATTGCACTCATTGGAGTTTCACTGCTGGGTGCTAACATAAAAGTTGCTAATCCGGATTCGTCCACTGTAATAATTCTTCCCGAACATGATTCATCTATAAAATCACCAGATAGAATATCACAATATTCGCCTGCAGGCAAGCCTGTCTGTAAGGTTTCAAACAAGATACTTTCTCCATTATTAATCACGATGAAAGCCTTTTTTCCTCTTCCGAAAGCTATTTGGTATCCACCGTCATCCCACCAGTTGGTCAAGGGTTCATCTCTCACTGCATTGTGAAAACCTATCATATTACGAATTTGTTTCCAGCGATGCTCGCAAATCCATGGCCCTATACATAAACCATCGACACTTAGGTTTGGGGATAAAGGGACATCACTTACATCGGACGGAGGGCCTAAATTGCTATCTTGGTGGAATTCATAACTGCTCATTACCCTAACAGTTCCATACGGATATGCTAGCATAAAGACGGTCGCCATCTTGTAGCTGCGAGGATCTTTGAACGTTACAACGCCCGTCCCACCGTGACCACGTTGATTGTCGTGGTTATCGACGAAAACAAGTGCAAGATCACTAGGCAATAACCCCCATGCTTCCCCGAAAGTTTGAAACCACTTCAGAGGGTTCTCCTTTAGAATTCCAGAAGTAAGATGTGCGCCATATTTAAATTCAGTGACCATACCAAATGGAGTATACTCCGACGCAGTGATTCGCTCGATGCCTTCGTTTCTGTTTATGACTTCTTGAAAGATGAATGGTTGAGAATTGTTTGGGAAATATTCTGTGTTGAGTGTGTCGAGACCGTCCAAAATAACTTGAACGTCCTCAGGCCACATATGTTTGCAAGCGTCGACTCTGAAGCCAGCTACCCCGATTTCGATTAATCGGTTCATATACCGAATAATAGTAAATCGGACACCGTCGTCAGAAGTATCCAAATCGAGCAGTCCATGCAAATTACAGTTGCGAACTTCATGGGGATCTTCATAATTATGGATTTCTCCGTCGACGGAGTTGCATTTTCCTTTGGGCTCGTTGAAATTGTGACGATCGTAAGGCACCGAGGGAAATTTGAAATCAGTTGGGTGGTAATAGCTCTCCCCTGAACCCCTTTGTCCATTGGTATCTGAAAATACGAACGACACATTAACGAAACTTAGACGTGTTACAAGTAATCACATAAGGTTATGGGACAACTTTCTAGTCAGGGACGTTTTCGTTTGTTGCATTTTTTCTTGCTACATTTGGTAAAACTTTGATAAGATATAGAGTAGACATCAGACAATCGGAAAAGTATGTGCTCCATTTTTTCATGTGCAAGGGGGGTAGACAGCCAATTCAAAATGGCCGCCCTTTTGATCATTTTGGCTGATTTAGCTCAAGAAAGGTTCTTTGCGCCAACATTTGGGGTCTGAAACATTTTTAGGGGTAAAGTTCTTCAATTTATACTATAAATAGTACTGTGAATTGTGATCTTTGTGGTATGTTAATTGTCCACCTTATGTTATTTGAAGTTGAAGCTAAATTGCATCATTTTGATGCCTACAATTTCGTAAATACCACAGGGCTTCCTGGAGCTCTCCCCTGGACCCCGCCAGGGGCCCTGTGACGACCCCTAGACCCCACAACGTTAGGGGGAGCGCTTCGCGCTCCTCCTTCAGTGCCGTTTGACAGTCCACCCGGCTTTGCCCCTCACTTTCAGACATCAAAACCCGCCCCTGAATATCATGTTAGGACTGCCGTCCCTAAGAAAACCTTTGTGGAATTGCCTAGTCATTACATCCTGTAGGATAGCTTGAGTAAATTACTATTTTCAAAACCCTTGCGGCCCCCCCCCCCCCCCCGCTGTTCACTTTCCTTCCAACTACCTCCATCCTCATCAAGTTAAATTTGCAATCGTAAGAAATACATTTAAAATGATACCTGGTGGACTCAGGATTTTCTCTAGAAATGGTCAAGAATAGCTGAAAAAGCCGGGCATCAAATTTACGAACAAATTCTCAGGGAGGACCTTCGGTCCCAAGCCTCCGGCTTCCCGCCTTCGGCACCCGCGGGTAAAGGCTTCGCCAGCCACACATTACGAAGATGCAGCCTCCAGGGAAAATTAATTCTATGACATTTTTTACTGCGGACGGCCATTGCCATGTCTCTGTAAGAACTATGACCCATAACAACATTTCATTAATTTTGGTAAGTATTAAATATCTATAAACCTAGCTGAAACTAGTTGATCGTTCTTACAAACTTATACTTTAACGTGGATTTTCGTTTTTTTTTTCTCATTTTTCACAGAAATAAAAAAAAACTTGAGGGGTCCCTTGTCCCAGACAAATGAACATAAAAATTAAAAATAAATGAAAGAATATGATAGGTGGCTTGGGAAAGTAGAATCATCTTTTATGTAATGGATAGGCTACAATAAAATGTCTTAAATATCGCTGTTTTATTCTGCGCGCTTCTCGCTAACCCGTTTAAAATATTGTTTAGTGGTTACTTACTGTAGAAATTCTCGCCTGCTCCATAGCTTCGAACTAAATCTTCCATTAACATTGTAACCACCCACAAGCCAAAGACTCCTCATCATAAAAATGACCCGTTATTCTGAGAAAGGCTATTATTGATGTGGTCAAAATGTGATTTTCGTGATCTGTTCAGTGCACATCCGATGAGTTTCATGCTTCATCCTAATGGTTTCATCATCTCAAGCTACCGACATGGAAGACACAAATCACATTCTTAAAATCCTAGAGGCCACCCTACCACAAAAATGTTTTACTCGCTACCCTTGATGTAGTCTTGGTCAAGACTTAGTGAATCTTTCTTTACCCTTCCCAATTTCCACTGTCCCACACACACTTTGGGTTGATGGCGCTATTCCTCTGAACTGTACATACTCTCTGATTGCTTTCGTCCACTGGTGAACAATGACAATCGGACATCGGAATGAGGGCGCGCTGTATGTTTCGTTTTTGGAAATATAAGGATACAATAACTTACTAGACTGAAGAAGAGAACTACCATCGTCTTAACACAAGACTACCCTTGATGTAGTATTCATGTAAACAAACACTCCAAAAGTGGAAGCCTCGGGAGTCGTAAAAAACATATGCGGAAGCCCCGCAAACTTAGCTATTACGATATGAAAATTAAAAAATACCCCCCCCCCCCCTTCCATGCCTAACTTGGTTGGACTAATTCTCACAAGAAACTGTTTCGAATTTGATGGCCAGTTCTTCCTAAAAATAAAAAATGGATGTGCAATGTGTAGCCAAGTCTCCCCCAAAATCTGTGATATGAAATATTGCCATGCATCACCCAGAAAATCGCATAATAATGACAGATTTTAATGTTAATGGTCACCATCCTTCACAGATAAACTGCTGACGAGAAATTACTCGCGAGAGGAAATGAACAGCGCCACTACGCACGGTTTACGCTGACTGAAAGACCCTTTTAATTTAACTGAAAAATCTAAAGCAGAAGTGTCACCTTTTGCCTTGAGCTGTAAACCTATCTACACCCCTCATATAGAAACAATGCGTGCAAAACTTGCCTTAAAAATGGCACCAACAAAACCCGCAATTACACAAATTATATTTCCCCAACAACCAATCATCGCCTACAAAAGGTCAAAACATCTAAAAGATTTCCTTGTTAAATCAGGGTTTACTAGTGACGGCATGGAGCTAATAGTTGGAATTCTTTGATGCTCTATTAGAAGTATTTAAGAATATTTAAACCCATGCCCCACACGACGGCTTGCTACAAGAATCTGCACCATAAGTGAGCAGAACAACAGAAACCGGTCCGGTCTAACTTGTTCATAAGAACCAAATTCAAAAATATTCACCCCAACAAGTTAAAAACAGACACTCATCACACCAAAGTTCATTTTTGGTTTGGGGATATCAAAATTCTCAGTTGGTGTCTGCTCCTCTTTGATTGACATCAAAATTTGAACATTTAAAAGATGCAGAGTAGCTCACATCAGTTTCACAGAATGCAGAGAGAGTATCCTAACCACACATTATAGCTTTGCATGCTCACTAGGACATGGCCTTATAGGTTTGTGTTTACACAAGGAGGAGCTTAAGACAGTTATGGGAGAGGCTAAAAGTAACTAAGGTGGGAGAACTGGAACTCTCTCGGAAAACGAGATTTCTCCTTTAGAAAGCCAAATCTTTCGCATGAAATCACGAATGATTATTTCTGGCCTTCCTTAAAAAATGCGCAAGGTTCACCGACAGAGTGTAACGTTCCACAGCCTGCACTGTACCCTTCTCTCACCATTTAGGTTTCTTTAAATCCAAGTCGGTGTTTTGACTATCAGGGTTACTAAAGTGGCAACCCGTACTTTTTGACCATTTTGATCACTGTACGGTTCGCTGGGCTTTCATATCCTACACCATTCAATTACACATAGTGCGTTATAGAGTTTGAGGCGTATGCAGGCAGCGCGCACTACTTCTGCATAGGGTTATTTATAGCAGGTTAAAGTGGTAGCTTCCCAATTATAGAATATCCTTTTTGGTAGTGTTGTAAGTATCTGGTGGAGGAATTGCTTATTGAGTTGGCTAATGAATTTCATGATTTTTTTCACACCTGTTGAGTTTTACTCACGTCTTAATGGTAAATGGCTAACCTAAGAGACTCTGCACATCTAACACACAACTGAAACGGTAATGATAGGGTAATTAACGGTTAAAATCATTTATTAAAACTGGTGATCAGACGCTTTTAAAATTAAGTATTAATCATATGCCACCTCTAATCAAAACCAACCAATGAGTGAAGCTTACAAACTTGATTGACAGGATCGCAACTACTCTTGCAAACAACTTTTGTGATCAGATCTTGGCAGCTATGTACATATACGTTGTGTTTTCAAGACAGGCGGGTCTATCAAGGACTTGGACAAGCAACACAAACTACAAGTTGCAAGCTCATAAACACTACAATTTTTTACGTTTTCGGTAACTACAAGAAGTGGTACATAACTGGAAGCATTGTGTCATACAATGACTGCCTTTGAACTCTTCACAGAATAATCGATATCAACTCAATATGCCCCTTTAAAGGGAAATGCAGTCACCCCAAGCAGAGTGAGTATGTCCGGTCACTCTAGTTCATGAATGGCCTATTTTGATCATGTGACAATATTTTGTTAGTAAATTGTGAAATTCAAGGAGAATTTCTCCTTGCTTTACCTATTGTTTGTAATAGTTATGTTCAAAACATCTTCAGAGTTGCTTGTAATGTAGTAAGAGGAAATTTGCAATAGTTTGCTGACTTTTCAAAGAAAATTTTGGGGCGACTGCCTATTGCCTTTAAAGGAAGGGTTTAAACAAAAAAAAAAATAATTTCATATGTGAAAAAGGAACTAAATCTACGCAATTTGGTGAAATCTCATCAGACATGTACTACTCGAGATATTAGCAAATGAAGTTACTACATTTGTGACCCAAAGTGAGCTTGAGGCAAGCAGGGGTTATATCACTTCCTCACATTGATGAGAAATGCTTTGTTTCCTTTGTTTTTTTTTTGTTTTTTTTTTGTTTTTTTTTTTGTTTTTTTTTTTTTGTTTTTTTTGTTTTTTTTTTGTATTCTGTTGTGCGGATGTCAATACAAATTTCACCAGAATGCTTAGAATAAGCACCCCCTCTTACATATCAAAACTTGATTCGAGCTTAGACCCTTCTTTTTAGACCAAAAGATGATGTAGGCAAAACTGGACAATAGACAACATTCTAGTGTGGGAAATTCCGAGGAAACTGCTTGGGCTAGAAGAGTTAAAGCATAGAAAGGTTTAGGTGGAATCTACTCTCGGACAAAATTTATCTTAAGTAAAAAAGGAGAAGTTACAAATGTTCAAATGACTTAAATGGAAGGAAAAGTGCGTTTGACCCGGGAGCTGTAAGAGTAATCTTTCACCGAGGTTTTGAAGCGTAATGCCCGAGGTCGGTATATTCATAGACACGGTCTATAACTACGCATTCCTTAATAGTAGGGTACCAGTATAAGTATAGTTAGCGTCAGCTTCCATCTTCTCCCTGGGAGAGAACTGTCGGGATTTTTCTATGAGCTATAGAGAGCCTTAAAATGCCTGGCTATCGTGATTTACTAGCTGTGGTTGAAACGCTATCAAAGAAAATAGGAAATTATACTACGTTTGGGTCATGGAGTCCGTGAATCTTCTTTGATGCTTATTTTGAACGTTTTAGTGTGTACCGCTATTTTGCACGCCTTTTTAAATAGACCGAATGCGCGATTCTGTACAAATATATCAACTAAACGAATTCCGGTGCTAAATGCATCCTGGTTGCGACTGTCCGTCGGAAATTTACCACTGCGGATTTCGATTTCAGTTGTAGATCTACACTTTTAAAGTCCTTTAACAGCAAAATCGGAAAATCAGAGAATTTGAAGGTATGAGCAGTGGCGTAGCTACAGGGGAGCCTGGGGGGCCTAGGCTCCCCACATATTCGTCAGCCCTCCAGACTTCTTGTGTCCTAATAAAATGGGTAAGAATTAAGAAAAAATAAATGTTTGAACGGAAATAAACTTTGAAGTATTTCCTTCAAAAATAAATAAATAAATAAGATGTGGAAGAATTAAGAAAAAAGTAAATGTGTAAAAAACACATTTTGCGCACGTATGAAATTAACTTATAACTTTAAAATGCCTACTTTCACTAAATTAGGTATATAATTTGCACTGCATGTCGTTTAATTGCATATAATTCACTTGGACGATGAAACGAACGTCCCGACGACAAATTCGGATGTGACATTGTCAGGTTTAGACCCTTTTTGCCTTTCGGATGGCTGGTTGATTTACTGAAAACATGACAACCATACACAGAAGACCATTCTTACGTACACGACCATTCCTATACGGTATCATACACAAAATATGCCGTACGGTAAGGTGCTGCGTTCGAATAATTCTTCTATCCTTAACAGGTATGTCGTGTCTCTCTCCTTGCCCATGACAAGTGCACCGTAGAACGATTGTTTTTGACAAGTCCTCTTCTTACTAGTTCGCACTGGCGTCCGGGCGGATTTGTAAAATTGCCAACAAGGTCCGGATTTCATGTGTTTCCCACATGATCCCTACTTCTTGCTTTGCGGGTTAAATAGTTTGAAAGATTTACTGGTGGTATTGTCGGTCTGACCAAGTAATACACCGATGACTTGAGTCCGTGAACAAATACACCACCATTTTGCATCTAGACACCATTGAAAAACGGAAAAATTTTCAAAGGGAAGGGGACACCCTTAGACCCCTACATCAGGACAGTGATCTATGTCCTCCTTGCTAGAAAATAAATATGGTAACCCTAGGTTGGAGACAAATGGTATGATCTAGGCTAGGTTATATGTAATTGAGTAGTGGACATGTAGCCTATGGATAGGGTGATGGACAAATGTAACAGAGATATACTAGAAGGTGAATATGGGAGAATTGCAGGCAGAATAAATGAAAAGGGATGCATAATTCAGTATGATTCTTGTATTATCTCAGCTCATATGATACCCACGGCCGTACACAGCGGGGGCGGGAAATTACCCCCAGAAATTTTCAAAGTGCACCGTTTCCAACTTTGAGAATATACAGAGAAAACCCAGTAAAAATATAAGAAATAGCTGTGATCGTAATGATAGAACTTAAACTATTTCAAATAGGCAGATCAATATTTTCATGCCTACATCTTTACACATCACCAATCATTTACAGCTCTATTGGGATGTATTTCTAGCCTACTTTTCTAAAATTCTCGGGCTAAGCGCGATTATGCATATAGGTACAATGTTGCTGTTGTTGCTATAGGTATCTTCAATCATCAATGGCTTAAAAACGTTTTTAAACCGTGCCAGTTTAGTCATAAAAACGTTTTATAACCTATAACACTCCCTCCCCTCCCTTACACCCTCCCCCACAACGGAGTTAAATGGCTGAGGTCATGCTTCACATCATATCCACCATTCTCCCAAAAATGACTTTTGTCGCACTTAGTAACAACTACTTTTCGTTTTCTTTTTAAAGCTGAAATCCCTCAAATATTGCACCATTTGCTATCTATACGTCCTCCTGAAATAATAGATTTTCGTCAAGGGGGAGGGAGACACCCGTTCCCTTAGTCCCCTCCCCCAGGCCACAGATCAGTAATGCCCACTTTTTCCCCCTAGCAAAAAAGTGTATGTGCGGCCTTGCATATTACCATTTTTCATGGATTGATTTTTTTCCCATTATTTCGGAAATGGCAGATATGAGATTCGAATTTCAAGGCTGGGTAAACGCAGCTTAAAACACGTGGGAAGTTCCGTTTTCGGCCATCTGGAGGGTTTGTGAGCCAAAAAATTTTCTTGCACGCTCCGCGCCAAACGATGGTGGCGCTCCGCTTAGATAGTCTTGGCAAGCCTGACCCTCGGCGGTGCCGCCCCCATTTGTTACCTAGGCCCCCCTAAAAATTTCATCCTAGGTACGCCCTTGGGTATGAGATCTGAAAAGAATTTCGTCTAGGAGTTGGCTTCTTCTTGGAATGACCGATGGATATTTTAATTATTTTCTAAAACATTTTTTTTAAAAATTATCAAACTGATTGCGCACTTTACCAAACACTGCAGCCTCCGAGCGAAGATGAAATCAATTGCATAACAGATCCAGATGGGATCTCATACGGCTCGAATCTTCCTCTCTGAGCTATTTTTCGCAAACCACTTGGCCTATTTTTCGTATTTACTGCTAATGACAAATGTTGAAAAGTGAATCGTCCTGATAATTATTATAAGGCCGACAAAACCCGGTAAATCCTTTATAAGGGTTTCTTTTTCCAAAATTTCCAGCGGTAAGACTCCACACTACGTTATTACCACCCCTGCGTATATTCCTGACGCTCTTATCCTCACGTCAGGGCTTCTTTCTCGCGAATGAGTCACGTTCCTTCCAACTCTGGATCCTCGGGGGAGGGGGTTGACAAGTTTGTTGGTAAAGGGAGAACTAGATGTTGCAGATTTACCAAGACAACGACGGATGTACCGAAAAAGGGTATTTTGGAGACGCCCTCCACTTGTCTTCTACCTACTTCTCTTCAAACTTCTGTTAGAAATAAATGAAACACTCGATTATGTACAGTCTAGTTGACAAGCGCCCTCATTTTGTAAAAAAACGTGTGAGAAGTGAAAACTTTACTAACGTCTTGAGCAAGACTAGTGCCCGAAAAGTGTCTGGAGTCCGAAATCTTCGTCAAACTGAAGATATGATTGATAGGTGTACTGTAGAGTGTGACACTGTGGCCTTTTAAAAGGGGGTTGTTTGGAGAGGGAATGGGGGTACTACTGGGTACTGTACCAGCATTGGCATATTGGTGTGGTGCTATGCCTTAGCCAAAACAGAAGTCATTAAATAGCGACGAGAATTTCTTAGCATGTACTCAGTTCAAAAATTTTTGCATCCGCTATACATAAACAAATAATTCTCAAAGTGAAGGAAATCCCCCAAGAAGACACCCTTGAAAGGCTAAGATGAACCCCACAAAACAAGAAGTATTCTCTAAATCATCCCCGTAACTAAGGCGTTCGGGGTAAGACGATCCCCCCTTCCCCGGTCCCGAAAAGAGTTTCGCTAAGACAAATTCTTGAACAGAAATCACTTCAGATAGGCCTATTACAAGCTGCTGCAACAGTTAAGTTTTGAGTATTCAAAGTTTTAATGTGACTTCCCCTTAGACAACACCTCCTTCGCAGTCGCATATACAGGCGATCGCGCAACGGGTGCGTGCTCTGCGTTGACTTTAAAACAAAAATTACGCAAAGTCACTAAAATTGTGCGCAAACTCTTTCAAACGCAAATTTCATTTGGGCCCCTAGCCCTCATTATTTCTAAAATCTGAAGGCTTTTGGGTCACTTTTACATGGAATTCTTGTCCCAAAACTCATTTTGTACTAGTAGACTCCACAGAGGAATCATATTCTTTTCGTTTTCAATCCTCAACGCAAACTGATCAATGCAATAGAGCTTCTGCTAAAGGTCTATATTTAACTTTTTTTTTCCCCATGGTGATAATTTTTATGCCAGGTCTATGTTCGTACTGGTCGCGTTTTCAATATTCCAAAGCAGTTTGCGTTGCTTCGAAAACGTGTTGTTCTTCTGGGTTACCATATGACTCAATAAGAAGATCGACTACGCAATTAAGGACAGTTTTCGACTTCCGGAGAAAACTGTGTAGGCTACCTATAGGCAGGGCCGTAGCTAGGGTCATATGTTTGGGGGGGGGGGTTGTGAAGGTCCCAAATTCCGACTGGATAGATATATTTTCCAACTGAATTGTGGCGCGTAAATTGCACCATTTTTATGCGCCCTGCGTTTACATACAGCAGTGGGGATCCTTCCTTTGTCACTACATAAAGATACCGTCTTGGGGAGGGGTCTAAGGGGAGAGGTTGACCCCTCCTCTTTGAAAAATTTTTGTCAATTTAAGGTTGCTTAGATGCAAAATGGAGCTATCTTTGGGATATTTTTGGAGCTGATCATATATGGCTAGAAAATGTCCATAATTAAATGAATTCTAATTTTTCCGACTGGTTTGATTTTTTTTCCAAATGAGTGGCGGTCCGTAAATTGCATTTTCGTTTTTATGGGCGTTACTTTTGTATGATACAGCAGTGGTGATCCTTCCTTTGTCACTTCATAAAGGTGCCGTCCTGGGGGTTAGGCCTAAGGGGAGGGTTCCCCCTCCCCTTTGAGAAGTTTCTTTTAATGTAAGGTTGCTTAGATGCAAAATGGTGCTATCTTGGGATACTTTTGGAACTGATCATATATGGCTGGAAAATGTCCATAATTTAGTGAATACTAAGATTTGGTGAAAGTAGAAAGTATGTTGTCTAAGAGAAGAATACGTTATCAAAAAACCTCCTGAGCCCCCTCCCCCTTTTGACTACTTGAATGCCTTCTATTCTGGCATCTAATGCTAGCATATACCTGTATAGGCCTCCCGGAAGCTGTGGATCAATTATATAAAATGGGGCAATGACTGGCATCTAAATAATAACATAGAGTATGACGCCAAGCACTTTACATCTATCGTATTTTTACCAATTTTGAACGAAAATCCAGACGAACAGCTTCCAGCAATGGGGAATGGGCGGGAGGGAGAGAAGAGGTGCAGAAAAATGATACTAGACCTTCCAGATAGGTATACCACAAGGGGTTTAGGACTAACAAGCGTTTTCAGAATGTACACCTAGTTTATGCTATAAAAGTTCACTGGTACGTTGTGCTTATAATGTTCATAAGTGATACAACGTGGATTGTGAGGATTGCGCGCGAAGCGCGCCGAAATTTTCGGGTACACTTCAAAGACAAAATGAAAAACCTGCACGCAGGCTAAGCCAGGGTGGTGCTTTGATTTGCCGACATGGGGGGAAGCACCCTGACTGGGGGCCATTTACTCTAAGTCCCGACAGATGCAATGGGTTGCCGAACTCAAAATATAAGGCGCGCAAAGCGCCCCGAAAAATTTGGGGTTATATTGAATTTTCATTAAGGAAAGTTGAAAAAGTTTGGGCTTTTATTGAAGAATCTGGACAAAACCAAGAAATTTGTTCGGGTGACTGCATGGTCGTCGTCGGAGATTACATTCTTCATCTTATCCATTAAGGATCTCCTACGAAACTGAAAGATCTTTTTCTTACAAAATATTTGTCACGATAGCGAGGCTGAAGAAAGAATCTTCTAAAAGTTAGGAAAAAGAGGGAAGAACTTCGCAATGATACATTTTCGTGTTTCTCTAGAATCACGCCTACACGGAAAAACAACATTTAGGGAAACGGTGAAATCCAGTATGTTTGTAACGGTGGTGTTACCAGATAGATAGAACTAGAGATGAAAGCGCGCGTAGCGCGCGAAAATTTTTTGAAGTTATAGAAAGAATCGTTACAGAACTTACTTCGCCAGAGAGTCAGGGGACTTTTGGAAAAAAAAAAGCTACAGAACTTACTGGCTACGGGCCTGATAAATAGATGTTTTGAATATTTTCTGAGTATATCTATGTCTTCACCAATATTAGTCTATAAAACATTTGGGGAGGGAGGCTAAAGCGCCCTAGCTCCCATAGAACTGTGTCTGGTATAATTCTTAATAATGTTCATGAGATTGATTGTAAATCGTGCCACATGCGCGCCCAAATTTTCATTAAATAAGATTTTCATAATAAAACCTGCATTCAGAATCTCCATCAAAATACGTTCAATTGCCTAACAAACCAACATGCCACTCAAAAAGCCAGTCTTTTACCTGGTAATTTGTAAACAGCTTTCAACTTCTGCTGTTGTGCTTCTCCGAAAGTTGCTATCGGAAGATATTGATAATAAGAAAAACACTGAGGTAAGGTTTGAAGCGCGAGGAGCGCGCGAAAATTTTGAGGGTTTGAGAAGAATTTGCGAAAAAAGGACAGCTTTGATTTGATTTTACGTGAGGAAAATAACGTTTGGTATAGTTGGAAAATATATAAAAAGTTGACATAGGCTCAGTCGGAAATTGCGCTAGACTGAGATATCAGAAATTCCAACTAGCATTTGAGATTTTCCGACTATCGTCGCTCTGACGAACTGTGGGGGTGGGGGTGGGTGAGACACCCCCACACCCCCCGGTGGCGACGTCCCTGCCTATAGGCTACCTATAGGCTACCTAGTAGGGCCGAGGTGGGACCGAGGTAAGGGCGATTGTACTTTTATGCTGTTTGGAGAGTAACTACGGAAGAAACTGAGACAACGAAAATATGTAAAGCGCGCCAAACTTGCTGAAAAAAGTTTTAGTTTTTTATTAAAGAAACTGCCCACCCTGAGGCGAAACGTAGGTTAATCGCCGGTTGCGACTGTTCGCCGTAGAGAACTGCATACTTTATTGTACGCACCAATACTCCTCGATAAAATGTCCCTCTATTGGAGCCCAATCTTCCCGCGAAGGGTCAGATACTCTATATACGCATGCGATAGTAGGTTACGTAATATAGTATGTATGTTTTCGGCAAAATTGCACTCATTTAACTTTTGGAACAACAATATCCCCCAAAAAGTAAAATTTCTCCCCCCTACTTCTAGCGCCTCCCCCAGCTTAACGAAAAATACATGTCTAGCGCATCTCCCAGAAAAAAAGGCACAGTACCTTGTGCTGAGTTTAAATTGCTCAAGACCATATCCACACATTTCTCTGTGCGAGCTTAATTGGAAACACAACTGACTGCATAAGTTGTCATTGACCAACCAGAATGAAACTATTGTTTGATTTTAAACCAATCAATGTGCAGCCACCAATTGTTTAAAGAGAAATAGACATAGTCCTAAATTTGTTTGGGGCGATGCAACATTCCCTTTAATATAAGATCTTCAAAAGATTATCATCTGCCCAACGAATCAATGCAGTCGCAGCTTCCTGTGCAAGACTGGTTTATGCTTGATTTAAAGATACCATGTTTTGAGGACTCCAGTTTCTACCACGGTTGTATGATTCTCGTACCTCAAACACCACAAAAAAGCCATCATTCTGCAGACAATCTTTGCGAAAAGGTAATACATAGATAAGTTGTCTGGGCATGGGGGCCTATAAATTAATAGTAGGTCGAGCTGTTGCTACTGCACTGCTACTGTATTAATATAAAATATCCGAAAACTCCTCGACTCGGGGTGTCTTTTCATCTTTGAATGTACAGTTGTGTGTATATATATATATATATATATATATATATATATATATATATATATATTATATATACATATATATATATATATATTTCTATAATTTGGGATTTAGGCGAAATATGGTATGAAAAAACGCGACTGTTGGGAGAACTCGACCTTCGGGCGAAAAAACCGTTTCGCCTTAACGTTTTACACACTGTTTTATATGGGAATGCGTAACTCTATACGCAAGTCCGATCTACCACATAATGGTTATGCAATTACTTCTCTGAACACCAACTTACGTACATGTATCCGTTAACACTAACGACTTAGGGGCCATTGAAATAACGTGCATATATATCTCAAAACTGAAAGGGGAAATATAATCTTATGTATTTTATTGTTTTTGTTTTCGCCTTTTGTATTGCCGGATTTGACCTTTCGCCTAATAGGTCGATCTAGCGTTATATATATATATATATATATATATATATATATATATATATATATATATATATATATATATATATATATATATATATATATATATGTGTGCGAGAAATAATCCCATTTGTCCTAGACGTAATCGGTTCTGCGTCATTATATATGCGTAAGAAATACGGTAAAAACGAGAAGGACGTCGCTTTACGTGTAAACTGTGGTCAATAACAAAACAATCACGTACTGCCATCCTCCACGGGGAAACATTCTGTATCAATAAGCTTCATACATTACACCCAAACGGAATCAATGTTGACAAATAACCTCCCCACGTGATCATGACACACCCCACTAAACACACACACCAACATCCCATTTAGCGACTACAACGTCCAGCACCAACATCTCATCAACTTTAACATGTAAGATATTTGTTATTTATTTTCTTTTCTTTTCTAATAATGCTTTAAGAAATGTATGTTCTGAATACCTTAGTTTAAGTAAACTTATCTCTAACTCTAGTTTCATTTGTTTGATTTATCCAGAACCTGATGAAGGCCAGAGGGCCGAAAGCTTGAATAAACAGTTTACACGTAAAGCGACGTCCTTCTAGTTTTTACCGTATTTCTTACGCATATATATATATATATATATATATATATATATATATATATGTATATATATATATTATGTATGTGGGTGTGGGTGTGGCAACTATCTAATTGCTGAGCAGCTATCTTACGACTGGCCTGGACATTATATGTTTTAATCTAACAGGAAACACATAGCAATTTTGTGTAGCTAAAAATTTCTTTTGTTTTTGCGGGAACAAAGACAAAACTTTTTCAGTTTAGCTGTCATTCTGAATACTACAGTTTCGCTTTTCGGACCTAAAATGCCCTGCAGCAGGGGAGCCTACCTTGTTTTGTGGGTCATGTGTATGTAGGGGGTGGGGAACTTTGGCTTGAAACAATTCATATTCTCTGGAAGGGTTTTAAGAGAAGGGATTCCACTCCTTTGGCTATGTAGAGGATACTACCCCAAATAAGTAAATAACTAAAAATTTTACGAAAAACTTAGCTCTCAAAAATATGTGACATTTGTATTTTTAATGTTTAAGGGTATCTGTGAACATTTCATAGCAAGTGCTTTACTGGGAAAATCATGATTTTAAGTCAGAGGTTAAATTCTCATGACGTGTGGCAAAAGGGCACGTAAGGCGCATCTGACTCCAGAGCTGGCGGTTTCTGGATTCCTCTCTGAAAAGTTTCCAATAAGTGGAAATCTCGGTCTGCGGCATTGGAATATTTCCAATAAACCTTTTTCCTGGGATGTTTTTTTTTAATTTGAAATGCTTATGAAATATTTTGGCCGTCAATGATTGTAAATAGGCCTTGTTCAAAGTTTTCATTGCAATTTCACTAGGTGCTCCACCTAATCAGCGTTCTTTCCTGGTTCACTTTATTGATAGGGTGCAGAATACAGCACAACATTACTGTCTGAAACGTTGATCCCCCACCCCGGCTATAAGAACAGTTTCCATTGCACATGGTCTCTGCGGTATCTTATGCTTCAGTTCCCCTACACGGCTGCACAATCGTGCCGCCACTTCTTGTGTCTTCCTTGAGTCTTGTGTATTCAATGGCTGGGGCATAAATAAATCCCCTCATGCATGAGAAATATGTGTAAGAATTTGCATAGCCATTGTGGACGAGACTGATACAAATTGTGTTGTGAGGGTAGGGCACAGCGCCCTAGTTTGAAACTACTTGCAAGTCTTCGTCCGAGGGAAGAAGATATATACGGCGTTTTTAGTCCGTGATTTTATAGCTTAAGGCATAGTTTTACCTGTTGCAACTCAACTGGCCCAGTATGAGCTGCATATGCTCAGGCAAGTGTTTTGAGTAGGCCAAGAACCTTTGTAAACAGAGATGGGAAAGTGCCGTCAGTGTTATAGGCCGCGGACCTCTTTTGGAGAAGTGACGTGTTTTAGGCCGTGCCCCTTTTGACGGAAAGTGCCGTACTTAAGGCCGTGAGCCTGTTTATAGGCAAAGTGCCAAAGTTGACTGTATTAAATATGGTCGCAACTACCAACGACTATCAAAGGGTCCAGGTGCGAGCATTAGCTGGTGAAGAAGCTCAAAAGGGTCATATCGGAGCCCAAGAATTAGTTATATGTTGTAAGTTGTGTTCTTTTTGTTTCGTAATGAAGTTATAATCATTTTAAGGTCGTAACAGCATGAAGAAACTGTAATGCATGTAAAATCGTTATTACACATGGTTGCCGAAAGTCACGGCTTAAGGTTTGTTTTTTGAATTAGGCATAGAAAAAAATTAAAAGGAGATGCTTTACAGTTCAAAAAAAAGAGTGGCATATTTTCATGGTAATTCATAACAACGGCACATGCATAATGTAAAGTCGACTGATATGACGCACAAACTTCCGGGGTGTGTTGTGGCTACAGCTACCTTACAGGAGGCTTAAGTTCTGTGCAAATATTCTAAAATTATGTACAATTTCGCAAATACTAGTGGGACTCGGTTGTTTTATTGTTCTGAACAGGGGGTCTGGCATAGGAACCACCTCATACCCTGGAAAAAATTCCTTTTGACACCTGTTTCAAATTTCAACAGGTTTGAACTGGTATTAGCAGGGATGAACAGGCAAGTTTCCAATTACCTGTTGGAGTGAATGAAATCAGTAGGTGCCAACAGGTAACTAACTCGTTCCTGTTGGAACCTGTTAAAGACCTATTGAAATCTTGTTGAAACCTGTTGATATCTGCTTCCAATTACCCTTTGGACCTGTTCAAACCTGTTCATACCTGTTCAACAGGCGTCGACAGGAATTTTTGCTTGGGTAACTAGAGGCCGCAGGAGGACGGAGTGTATTGCTGTTTATAGAGGAAGTACCGCGTATAGTAGTCCATAGTTTCAACAACACATTAATTAGCTTTTCGCGATCCTTTAAACGTCGACAACATACCTACGCCACCGAAACTTGGCCACCGCTTAGCGAATTAAGTCGAACGTCAGTCCGTCTCACCAAAATGACGTCATCAGCTGGTAGAACAAGCTGGCACTACAAGACTCGAAGTAGCGACTACAAGTAACCAGGCTTTGTTAATCATACTTTGCATGTCCAAGGGAAAGGAATAAAATGCTCCTGTGCAATAAACTCAGTAGTCAAAAATTAGTAGTTGTTTCAACTAAAATAACTGGACCTATGAAAGACACAGTGAAGTATATACTGGACCCTACTATACAAGTTACAGTGTTTGCTGGAACAGAGTAATTTGCTACAGTATTTTGGGATACTTTTGGTGCACTATGAAGAGGACTCCATTCTCACCCCTTCCAATAATTAAAAAATGGGGGGTGCAGTAATTGAAACAAACTGGATACGAAACTTAACTTCAAAAGTTTTAACAGCCATATGTTTGGCTAATAGTAGGGCAATACATTGATTTACACAGTACTTTCATATGTCAGTTTATAAATATGAAATGCTCTATAAAAATTTAAGTAGGCCTACCTTCGCTATATATGTATATATATATGTATATATATATGTATATATATATTTATATATATATATATATATATATATATATATATATATATATATATAGGGATTTTATAAGCTTAACATTTTTCGCCCCAGTAGGCATGAATGTCAAAGGCGTAAGTCTTAGTAGGGAGTACCTGACGTAGTTTTTGTGAACTGTTATATGTTTTTCTGCTGCCCTTTTATTTTAACTCTAGTACTTTAACAAGGAAGGCGTATCTTTCCGAAACGTCGTGTATTTTGATTTTTGTCGCCTTTGAACTTTTAAAGTTTTCAGTCTTTCCACTTTTACTGTTTTACCAACTTTAAACATCTTTATTGCATTGAAGATTGCATATTCTGTTTTTGTCATTCTGAAAGTGAAATTTGCTTTGGATCGTTTTTACACTATGCCGTTTGTCCTGAATTTGTTTCTTTCTTGCGTTTCTATACATATAATATATACATATATATATATATATATATATATATATATATATATATATATATATATATATACATATACATATATATATAAACAGTATATATATATATAGATAAACAGTATATATATATATATATATATATATATATATATATATATATATATATATTATCATGCTTTTTTATCAATTCCGCTTGCTACTTTTTGTCATCTTCGCCATTTGCTTACAAGGTTTTCTGTTGGACTGCTACTTTAGTTTTGAGGCTATTCATGGTCCATTGCTTTCTCACACGCTGTTTGTTTGTAGCCTTTCCTGTGCATTTGAGTGTTCACTTCATTCTTCTCATTTGGTGGCTGTTAATTGATAAAGGCACTGTTGTGCCGAAAATTTGTACGAATATTCCTGATTCGGAAATACATATTTTTGTGTTTGAATATATGTTTCAGTGAAGGCTTATTTTAATATGCTGCACGCTCCCATTCCCCGGTTCTAACGGCCCTGCGACATTTGTTTCACTGTCAACTCGGCCTGAATAAATTATATTTTCAAATTTATGGATTTATTGTTAAGTTGGTGACATTTGATGGAACCGAAAATCAGGCACGTCTGATAACTGTACATTGTCCCATTTTCATCTCTCACTACCATCTAGACGGAAGCATGGCCGTACGGGCCAGGGGGACCCGCGGGGGCGCGCCCCACCCCCAAATGTCAGAAACCTGATTAAATCGGGCAGATATTTTGTCTCAGTTGGGCGGAAACTGCCCCTGGGGTGAGGTCTGGAGTCGGGCAAAAATCAACGCCCTCCCTGAGAAATATAATCCCGGGAGTGTGCCCTCTATAAAACTTGGAGGAATTAAAAATGTTAGCAACAAACTGAATAAGCGATTATCTCTGAAGCATGTCAGTAGTTGATCTAGCCCAATTTGTTTTCAATTCCATGACGTCACAGTTTCAACTATTTGCATAGTAAATACACACCTTTAACTGCCATGTGGTTAATGACCACATCGACGTATATACGGACTCCAACACTGTTACAACGGTGAACCATGTCGCGGAACTGGTCTTCCGTGCCACTTCTGCTCTGTAGTTTGTAGCTGACTGGTTGATATCTTTCCCACCATGGCCGATGTACATCACCTAGATCAACAACAGCATGTTCGTTAGGAGGCGAAACCTGTACTCCACCGTATCCATACGGACCAAGGAATCTGGAGTTAAATTAAAGCGACAGTGTTATAATGACGGTGGAGAAGAAGTTACGTAAAGCATCTTTTTCAATGACTGACTTACCGTATATGTTATATAAGTTATGAAAGTTGAAGATTTGAAGGACAGGCGCATGTATGCACCCGCTTTAACGACGTGTGCCAAATCGTGCGTTCCTGTGATCTGCTGAGGGGCTGCGTGGAATATGGGGGAGGTATCTAAGCCCGTCTCAGCCTGGAAGGGGGTTCCGATTCTACCTCATAATCAAGAGCGTGTACGGTTGCAAAGATTTCGAAGTGTCTAGTATGAACCAACTAGCCGGGTGGGCCCAGGGTTTAGTGAAGAAGGAAGCTCATATTTGAGACTTGGCAAGTCTCCACTCAAGCCCCTTTCTCCCATTTGGCCCTATATTCTTTCCGCTGAGCATATCAATGCGATAACGAAATATTTGAACACCATGCACTCACTGCCGGGTTATATAGTTGGCAAAGTGAACTTGTTGCATAAGTAGGCCAAGCCATTAAGAAATGCTTGGCAAAAATTGTGACCTGGCAGCACAACCAAAGCGAGAAATAGTAAAGAGGGCTACGGAAAATGTGTTGCTTGCTCTTCAAACATATTATCAATTTGTTCAGCCTGGTGGTTGAAGTGACCCTGCCTCCCGATTTTCTGGACGGAGGCTATCGGAGGGGGCATGGACGAATTCATAATTTTTGAGGAGAGCGCTATCAGAAATGGGGTGGGGGGGCATATGTGTTGTTCAGTTGAGCCTCCGTGCGAAGTTTGCATAAAGTAAATGAAGACAGATACGACAAATGATTTTTATTTTTATTATTTACACTTTTGTATTTGTACATGAATCAACACCTTTTCCATCCACGCACCCTGAGCCATAGCCATGCAACTATCACTTTTGTTGTCACGATCATCTGAACACTGATGGACATCTGTTATCGACTTCACACGTGTAAGAGAGGTGTTGACAGTTGATCTGTGGATTTTGCATGGGTATATTAAAAGGAATTTTCATTCTTATAGTTTCACAAAGCATGGTCTATCATAGCGTTCTTAAGTCCCCTATTTAAAATTCATTCATTCATTCATTCATTCATTCATTCATTCATTCATTCATTCATTCATTCATTCATTCATTCATTCATTCATTCATTCATTCATTCATTCATTCATTCCCAAAACTATATATTGACAGATAGAAGTATAAAAAAGTCGTTTTTCGGATGGAAGTGAACATGGCTTTATTCATTTGAGCTAAAGCGTCCGAAATGTGGATCGGACATGACACTTTTACACTACTATCGTCCTCCTCGTCACCACTATATCGGTCACTGTAATATGTCCCAACAAATTTTTCTTTGTGGTCGACTTTCTCGGTGTCCGGTACTACTGTTATCAGCATCGCTGCTGTCAGTCACGATGTTTTCCTCTAGGGCCTTTATGTGCTATCGCTAGCAAGGGCGTGGATCCATCTCCAAAGATGGGGGGGGGGGAGACTTCGCCATTTGCGATTCACCGTCCTGGGCGAGGGGTCTAAGGGGAGGGGGTGTGCCCCTCCCCCTTTGGAAAATTTTTGCTCACGTAAGGTGGCCTGGATGCAAACTGGTGCTACATTTGGTGCTAAATTTGGATTGGATATATCACCAAGAATTTCTCCTTTTTTAGGAAGTTTTTTTTTCATCTTCCTTGCTTATATGAATGTTTTACTTAGTTCTTGGGGTAAATCAAGACCACACTGTGTGAAGTAAATGAACAGTAAATCGTTAGACTACATGTACTATTAGCCAGGGCTTATATACATGCATTTGCAGGGGGTGTGAACTATTTTGGGACCAACTACATTTCTTGGAGACCGACTCCCATTGACATACCGTAGTTGTACGACAATTTATATTACAATTTATAGGACGGTAGTAATAATCAAAGGCGTACGGGACTCTTCCACTTTGGGGGCAGAAATTTTTTGCCCGAATTTCAAATAGTTGCCCGAAATTTGTTGCAGTTTAGGTGCATAAAATACACCACTAACCCATTACATGCGCGCGAAGCGCGCAAAAATTTTTGCAAATTTTTCGGGCATTCGATCAAAAATTCGGAAACTCAGTAGAAAATTGGGGGAATCTTTTCACTTCAAATGCTGTTCATGTCTGGTGTACTGTTAAAAAGTCATACTGTACTGGATTTCACCATACCACTACATGCACGCGAAGCGCGTGAAAGTTTTTGTAAACTTTTTGGGCATTCGATCAAATATTTGGCAACTCAGTAGACACTTCGGGCAATCTTTTTACTTCAAATGTTGTTCATGTCTGGTCTATTGTTACAAAAGCATGCTAAACTGGATTTGAGACCGACTTTTTTGCGCCCAGAGACCGACTTTTTTGCGCCCAGAGACCGACTTTTGGTTTTCACTGGGGGCACAATCCCTGTATTTACGCCCCTGCCATTAGCATGTTTACTCATATCTAACAAAATTTGGATGTGAAAGTGATCAGGACTGTGCATGTAAGAGCTTTTTGGAAAGTATGAAAGAGGTGATACTGGTAGCAATCTTTTCATTACTCCACTGTGGTACACCTTGTCCTTGCATGGTAGTCGACTCTCAACGAACCTTTCCAATATTTTCTTTACCTTTACTAGCGTAAGTAAGTTTTAGGAGTTTTACTTAATAGTGCAAGTGGAACTTTGTGGCACAGAACCGACGGCAAACTACAGGGGAATCACAGCCATTTTTGACGTCGGCGTTAGCAATTTTTAAATTGCTTTGCACTGCTGTCTCTTACATTTCGAGCAATGAGTAAAGACCACAAACATGGAAATGGGGTGGGGGACCCTACTCTTTGAAAAAATGGAAATTGGAAGGTGTCTAGATGGCAAATGGTGCAATATTTGGGCACAGTGCTTTTAAAATGTATGGTCAGTTTGAAATCTATGTTATATTATCTTCTTCACAGTTTTAGTTTTCAACATTTTTGAAAAAGTGAGGGGGACTTTTTGGAGAAGTCCCCCCCTTCCAAAAAAGTGAGGGGGACGCGTCCCCCCGTCCCCCCATGATCCACGCCCATGATCGCTAGTGTCACTCCCGGAGTCATCGTCGTATGAATTATCGCCTACAGAGTCGCTAGGCTGTTTGGTATATGAACTTCTTAAAGTTCCCGCCGTTCACCTAGATGCCTGCATGACTGTATTTGTGGACACGCATGATGACGACGGAGATTGTAGCCTCGCTTGAAGGGCACTACTGACAGATATGACAAAGGTGCATACTTGCAGAAGGTGCTGCCACCACGAAGGTGTGATATAAAATGTGAGAAACACGAGTTTCATCCGACTTAATTATGACCACGTGTTTGGTCTAGTGGTAGAGCATCCGCCTCTCACGCGGGAGTCCCAGGTTCGATTCCCAGGTCGAGTCATACCAAAGACTTTAAAAATGGAACTTTCTGCAGTTGTGCGTGATGCTCCGCATAAGCAATGGCGTAAGGGAAACAAGCCAGTGAGCCACAACTGGAAAAAAGGCAGTGGCCGGCTCGACTTGAACCAGTTGGTTGGAAACTGGGCCGTTAAACCTCATCTACTAACTCGACTTAATTACTCTCTAAAATCTTTGGAGTGAAAATCACTCTTTTAGAGTGAAATTAGGGATCACTCTAAATTTGGAGTGAAAATGTTTAATCGAAAAAGAGTCATTTTCATTCTTATAGAGTGAATATTCAATCTTAATTTTGGAGTCATTCCTAATTTCACTCTTTGGAATTTGGAGAGTATGCCTTACTCACTAGGAGCAGATAGCATGCGCAGTGGTGTGCCGGAGTAGGGGAGCGTGCGTTATGTAGTACTAGGAGCAGATGAGAAACGCAATGGGGCACCTGGAGAAGATGGGTGTAGGCTACGGAGGGGTATTGTAAGCGAGAAAGATTGTACGAGCCTTACCTTCTCAGACAAGTTAGGTAAAATAAAAACTCCAGAACTTTTAATGAGAAAAATTACTCAAAATTATGTAAAAATTGTCTTTATCTTGTGTAATTGTTTAAGAAAAGGATAATTTCCTATATTATTGTAGTGTAATTTCACTGTAGGCTATTGCACAAGATATTTGTAATTTTTACAGTAATTTTGTGTAAACTTATTTTAAAGTTTTGGAGTTCTTATTTTAATTAACTTGTGAAGAGTATTTCTGTGAGTGTGTTGGGGCTGTTTGTCCACGAAAGCTTTTTTGTCTTAGCCTTAGTAGCCACACAAAGCAATCATGTAGAGTAAAACTCGCGCCATCAATGTATAAACACAATTGATCCTCCCTGGCCTATGTCATCGGGCAAGAGTCCACTCACTTATCCTATGTTCCTATTGTATTGAGCTTAATTCGCCCCCTCATTAGTAAATCTTTCTCTTAGGCTCATGGGCGGCTCTAAGAAATTTTGTTTGGGGGGCAAACTCAAGTCCGTATTCAGGGAGGTTCGGAAGACCCCCACCCCCAGCAAAATCAATGGTCAGCTCCGGATAGTACAATAGCCTCAATAGGAGTATTCATACGTAGGGGCCCAAGTTGATGGGGGGGGGGGGGCTGTAATGATCTGCCCGAAAAATAGGGACAAAAATTTCCGCGCGCTTCGCGCGCGTTCAAAATGTTAATGTACATATCATATAGGCATGCATCCGTTATCACACCGCATGCCAATTACATACAATAATTTGCCACGTTACTACCTATTCCATATTGGTTATAATTCTGGGGGAGGTCGTTACAATAATGATGACAATAATCAGTGGTGTGGCCAAGACTTCTCCCATGGGGGTGGGGCAGGCACTATGTTGTGTGATCACCCCTCCCCTTTGAAAATTTTTTGAAAAATTAGGTGTCCATACATGCAATCTGGTGCCACATATGCTACCTTTGAAGTAAAATTAGTGTTAAAAAAATTTACCGTATGTATTTTAGGTACTAAAAGAAAAAAATAGGCATCACCCCCTACCGCTTTGAAAATTTTTGAAAAATTAGGTGTCCTTACATGCAATCTGGTGCCACATATGCTACCTTTGAAGTAAAATTTTGTGCTTTATTTTAGGTACTAAAATATCGGCGTCAGTGACGGGGGAATGGCCTAATGGCCCCTCAAATACACCACTGATAATCATAATATATAAGTTTAACCATTACAATTAAAACACACTGGTGAATTAATACCGTATATATAGGTGATGGTGCAATCCAAATTAGTTTTTTAAGTTTTTTAAAGTATCGATTTACATTATTGCATTATTTTTCTTTCAGTAGGTGCCCGAAAAATTCTCAGAATATTGCCCAAATTTTCACAAAAATATTTTGTTGGGGGAGCTGCAGCCCCCCGCCTCCTACGCCTATGGGAGTATGGTTATGATTATGTATTACAGCAATGCCCATGTAGTTTTCAAAAGCTCTTCAAAAACCATTTCAGGCAGTTAGTCATGACTCATGATCTGACTACTTCAAAAATAAATACAACCATATCAACCGATCGCTACCGTACTACCATAGGGGTGGAGTAAGAGGTAGGTGAAATGGGCAAAGCAGCTTGATCCATTTGTATAAATGAGCCCCACCTTTAAATATTTTATTGTTTCTTTCATTGTGTCACAATATGTTTCAGCTTTGCCAAGAAGCCATAAAATGTTGGTTTTCTGGATTGTTTTTTTTAAACTAACGAAAATTTCGAGCATGAAGAAACTTGAAAACGATGAAATGATAGCACTAAGTATTTTGGATCTCAGTACCGTTCCGAAACGAATTTTTTTAAAGGGAAAGAGGAATACCCCTAACTCAGAACGACGTCTCATCCTATATACAAATAGCTAGACCACTAGTCAAAAGTCTCATCACACTGAGCTTAGATTGACTGTTTGGTGTGTTTATTTTAAATCAATTGAAACGGTATACTTTAGCACAGAGGTGGAGAACCTTTTGCTTATAACAGGCCATTTGACAGTCATAAGACCGCTCGTAGGCCAACGGCGCTGTCAATTTGGACAAGGGAAGGGAAACCTCTCCTTCTATGGGAAACACAATACTTTTAGACTACATGCCCGTTACAACTTTTTGTAGACAGATACCTATGCTAATCTGGCCAGGTGACACCCTGGCAAAACTGCTTTTAGTCGTGGATGATAATCAACACGGCTAATGGGTAGTGTATCTAATGACCCCGATAGCTCTGAAGTGTCTGCAAAACTATGGGCATTTAACTCCAGCATTACCGTTACACTCTGTAAATGACATTATGATGCCTAAGCTAATCAGATTACAAATAAGCAACTGAGAAAATGCGCGCGAAGCGCGCCGAAAAAAGTGTCGTTTTGAAAGCACTTTATTAATGTTAACCTTCGCATTGCATTGAAAAGTTATTCACTTCTTTAATTTTAAGCCCACTCAAGGAAAAGGGAGGGCCTAACCCATCTCGAATTACATGTTTTTTTTATTTATTTTTATTTTTGAAAATTTAAGACCATGCTTTGCAAACTTTTGAGGGGGCAAGTGCCCCCCGTGCCCCTATGGCGAGCCGCTAATGCTTAGGCTTTGTCAATATTTCTCCATATGGGACTTATGGGTGTTCTCTTCTTGGCACACACATGGCGCAGTGGGAATAACCAAATTGTCATGGCGTACTACATACCACACAAAGAAATGACTGTAAGGCTTTGATAGTGCCAGCTTTCTGTAAATTGGCTGATCGAAGTCTTGTTTAAAAGGCTCGTCTGGATCGGTAAAAGGGGTGTCCTCTCTTACGTTGACATTTTTTCAATTTCATTTGGCTCGTTTGAGTGTAAGCGCTTTCAAACGTCTCACGATTGTACACAGTATAAACAGATATCGTGGCACAGAATGGTGCACTTATCACTAGGATGCGTAGCTCAGTTGCTGGTGTTTTGTTTCTCTTCTAGTTACACGCTCACTTGTCTTTCTCTGGTACGATTTAATCCCTCCGCCGACTTCGCAACTTTTGCTGGTTATGGCTTCTAAGTGGAACGTTCTCGAGATCGGTGTCGTAATAAAGATTCTTGTTTTAAGTATGAAAGGCAAACGCTTAAACTGAAACTATAGGAAATCCGAGTGAATATTCCCTCTGTATGAACATTTCTTGTGTATCTAGTGTACTGTTTATCAGGCGACTTATATATATATATATATATATATATATATATATATATATATATATATATATATATATATATATATATATATATATATATATATATATATATATATATATATATATATATATATATATATATATGTACTGTCTTAGACCATCCGTTTGAGCTGTTCGATGGGTCCTAATCTCACGCAGGTTATATGTTGTTACATTTCCCTTGCTTGTCTGTATTACGGCATGCTTATCCCTCTGTTATCACGAAAGCTTTAGCTTCTCTGTCACATGTACGTGTTGCGACAATAATAGACAATAATAAACGATGTTTGGCAATAGTAGACGATGACGTAGAAAAAAGAAAGAAAAGAAAAAAGCTGTGTGCACCATCGATATTATCTGATCAAGCACGGAGGCCCCACTGACCTAAACGGAGACCTCCCGATAGGGCCCTCCTCAAAAACTATGGAGTCCCCATGCGGTTCCCGGTAGCCTCCAGTAAATCGCTGGGCAGGACCTCCAAAGTGAGCCCCTATATACTACTACCACTTACTGAATTGTTGATGTCTCGAACTAGCTTGTCACAATCTCGACTGAAATGCACACATTCTGAAAGTCTGTGGACAAACAATGACACTACCGGCGATCAGGGGCAGGGGACATGCCCCCCCCCCCTCGATAATTGAGAAATCGCCCATTGACTTTGATTTTTCACACAGTAAATTATTTGCAAATGGGGTCATGCCCTCCTCCAATATTTAGAACAAATCGAGGCCAATGCCGTAAATACATCACACGCAAAACTAGGTTTATTTTAAGAGATATTCAAGTCATCCCTTTTTAGATCGAACGGATGTGTACGGAGGGCTCTTATCTGTGGTTTAATATCGTAAACAGCATGTTCACTATCTTTTGGTATATATATATAATTTGCCTTCTAATCTATCACAAACTACGTGCATTTTCCATTCTCTGCATGCTTGCCCAATTGATATTACAAAACGGTTTATTTACTTTTTCAAATTTCGAATTCAATGCACCATTTCACCAATTGATGATAATTCAATAATTACAGATATTTTTGATTTATCTACAGATACCTATCACTGAATTCGAGATATCCAGAATTCGAATCCATCCGAGAAAACTGAATTCGAGAAAATTAAACTTCAATTTTGTTGACATCTCAAGTTATAGTATTCCATCTCCATATTAGATTAAAGAATAAAGATATCAAAAAAATGATGATATCTTGAATTAAATTCGACATTTATCCTAAACTGAGTTGAGTACTCAAGTTTATCTTCACTCCTCCCATAAATTTAAGATGGTGGACTTCGTAGCGTGCAAATACTGATGGTAGATGCTGTACGTGTGATTGTCACTTGTATACCACTGGTATCAGAAGGCGCCTACTTAAATAATTATTTGATAGTAAAACATAAAAAGAACATGGAGTAAAATGGACGAAACTTTCCATCATTATTTGCTGATGTGTCCTCGTCCTTCTGCAACAGGCCTCTTCTGGGTTCTGTTCACCCAAAAAGAGAGATCCCCAAATACTGAATTTTGAAAGGAAGATGACAGTTCATGACAAAATGTTTCTGACAAAGCCTTCGATTTCCTTGAACTTATGAAGTAAAGCACAGCAAAAGAGCCTCATTTTACTTCCAGAATTTATAACAAGTACATTTAAAACAATGGAAAATATAGAAAGGAGGTTTCTAGCAAGCAATTCTCTCCTTCCTTTTTGTCAAACTTGATATAATTCTACTTTCTTCAATTGCTGTGACTAGTAAACTTAGATGTACTTCTAATTTTTCTTTTGAAATGGGACTAACAGACGAAATACTTGTTCTTGATACATTTCGATGGAAGATACACTTTTGCACAAAAATATGCTATGATTATGAAACTTATTCTCATGTTTGTGTCACATCGCCCTACACGCTATACTCAGGGACTGCGGAGACGGGGGGGGGGGGGGGCTACGAGGGATTTAACCCTCGCAAGTTTTCTGCCGTGGGCATTTCGGACCGCCTTAAAAGGCATTTATTTTCTTGAACATATTGGGCCGATTCGATGATTAGCCCCCCTCCCCCTTCCCACACACACACTTCAAAATTGGCTCCGCGGACCCTGAAACTACCATTCACATAGCATCACTGATCGAACTCAATGTCCCCATTCTATACTTGACATGTCGCAAAAAAAAAAAAAGATGGGGGCACGGTGACGTAGGTAGAAAGGAAAATCTCTATTCTTACTAGCAAACACATATTCTGTACCTTTCACATTCAAGCGCAATGTCTGTCCATTTCCATTGAAACAAGTGCACCATGACTGCCCGAGGTTCAACCATGTTGGTAGCCCATTGCGCCCCGCAGAAAAGTGGAGGTAGCGTTATTGCTGAAAACATGGTCAGTGTATATAACAGCGAGTTCATAATGACGTAATACCGGTCAGCGTTTCTGCAAAATATATGTAAAAAATTTTATAAGGATAAAAAATAAAAAAATAATTTAGTGTACTGTAATGCAATTAGTTTTCGACAGACGAAGTTTGTGTGCAGTATGAATATTATGCATTTCCGAATACAGATTTCAACCAGAAAGCACAGGCTTAGTGATATTCCTTGCCGAAAGGAAATGCTTTGTCCTACTGAGGTTTATACCTCAAAGTTATCCTTTGAGATACCATGCTTTACGATGCCTTCATACTTTGACCTCTGCTGACCTCACATGTCCGTTGACCTATATCAAAAACAATGTGGCTCTTGTAAACAACAATGGTCGTCCACCTGCTGCGAATTAGATTCCTCACAGTTGCACAACAGGTTTTCACAGTTTGACCTCTTTTGACCTCAAATGAGGTTGTTTCACCGCCGGTGACCTCAGATGACCTTTGAACTCTACCGAAAACAGCAAGGGTATTTTTCTTGGAAAGCCACCAAAAACATTGAATTATTGAACGCAGTATGGGGACATCCACATATCAACAATGAGACCGGTCAAGGATACCTTTTATGGTCTATCGTGTTTACGAGGTTTTCACCATTGACCTCTAGTAACTCTAGTGAACTTTCACCTCCACCAAAAACAGAAAGGTTGTTGTAATTAATTAGTATGTGGCATCCAAGTATGAGCATGAGTGCATGACACCTCAGTTAACAAGGTTTTTGTAGATTAACCGCCGGTGACGTCAGATGACGTCTGAACTCTACCGAAAACAACAAGGGTATTTCTCTAAGCATAGGCTAACGCATCCACATTCAAATATGAAACGGATTCATGATTCTTCACTTGAAATATGGTGTTTAAAAGGTTTCAAGTTTTTGACCCTGATGACCTCCGACAAAGGTCTTCTGACCACCACCAAAACAATAGGGTTCTTCCTCTCAATTTCAAATCAACACGAACAGTAACATTGTAAGGGCTAAGGACTAAATCTATGTTCTAATAATTTTACGTAGCACATATTATTACTTGAGATGTCTCGCACTGATGATAAATAAATTGACCAAAAGGGGAAAGATTAGTTCCCACATTGGAGGCGACATCTTACGCGTCTTACTACTATTTTCTTGGTTGTTTTAGGGAAGGGGCAACACCTATGAGTGGACTCCTTGGCATTACAAAATTGTGAAGGGTAGTGGAAAAGCAAGTACTGTGAAAAATGTTGTGAGTATTGCATTTATTGCCATAGTACAATAGGACATTTGCTGCTATACCAGGGCAACGGAAATTGCTTTTATTCAGTTCACAAATCCAGACAAAACGCGAGTAAGAATACCCTGTACTTCATTAATCATAAAAGGGCTCGCATATATCTTCACATGGGTATTATAGGGTATATTATACTGATTTGATAGACGAAAACATTTGTTTATTATTAATATGAGTCCGACATGTTTCTACATTGAAGGCAATATTTGGCTTGTTATTACTTACAAATGAAGTATCTGTGTATGTTTATATTTCTTTGAGAAGGGGAAATTGCCAAACTTCCCTAGCCTACGGCTGTCAATCACCTGTAAGTGAAAGGTGGAAGCAAATTATCATTTTTTATGCTGTCAGATATTAAGTATATGGAGACAGCACACTGAAAGTAAGTCAAATTCGACCAGGTAGTGTGACCTCTCCCAGTAAGAGTGAATTTCACTGGGGTGGAATGAAAATGCACTCCAAATAGAGCGATACTTCACTCGCATGGAATGATATATAGCTCTACTTCGAGTGAATTTTCACTCCACCTCTAGTGAAATTCACTCTTACTAGAGTGGTCCAAAACTACAGTCTCTTTTGGAGTGAATTTCACTCTTTTGCATTAAGAGTGTATGCACCTGATGCATTTATACAGTTTATCATCTCCCTGTTTCTATTTTGATAGTAATGACGAAATAAATTTGGAATGTACCAGTGTTTCCTCTAATTAATCAACCTTAAAGTAAGAATGCGGAACATCTGACTTATTAGGCTAACATTAAATCTTGTATCCACCTACTCACGGTGGGGGGGGGGGGGGGTCATAATGTGTTTGGTTGCCTATGAAGCAGCATCTAAGAGACGAGCTGCCATCAGCGGTCCCGAAGAGAACCACGAATGTTTTTGCCACGATGCCTCCAACATTGCCAGAAATGGTTCTTTCCCGGGCCTTGTAAATTGCATCTCAAAATTCTTTCTAAGATGTCACGTTTAAGAAGTCTTCCCTACTTTAGAAAGGTATAAACAAAGAGGCAATCCATGAAACTGCAAATCTTAATCTCCCTCTACTTCTATACATATTTTGTGCATGAAATGTTCTACATACTGACAAGCAGAACAGAATATTAAGGGTTACGTCACTGGTTGGCAAAGAGCATGGGCAAGAACATATGCGTGCATTTTAGGTTTTGCGCGTGTAAACGCTGGTGCGATTGCACGCAGAACGTGGACAAATAGACCTTATGCAGTGAACATCACACTGACGTCATTTTGGAGGAAAACAATGAGCACACGTGCTCTCACTGCGTAGATTCCGCACGCGCGTGTAGTAGACTTACGCGCGTATCCCCCGGTGCACAAATCAGCTGTCTGCATTTGTTGGTGTAACTTGCAATGATACGCCATTTTCCTCCAAACGAGGGAGCACTTTCTGCCCTGTGACATCATATGCACACGGTCTATTAGAATCTAGTCTACCTTTCATTGTGACGGCAGCGTAAGTGCGCCTTACAAAGTCTTTTGCGAACCACGTGTGACCTCATGTTTGTAAACATGAGTGAGTCTATAGAGGGATTTCATGTGACGTCACGCGAGTGGGATTCCCAGGCACTGAAGGGCAAAACAGACACGCAGACGCAGTAAGCGTATTTACGACACACGCGCACGGCATAACCATAGATACATCAGTGACACAATGGACGCTTACCCTTCAAAATCAAAGAGACGAGCGACCTTGCCCTTCAAAACCAAAAAGAGACGCGATCACGTGACGTGGATGAAACCCCTCTATAGGCTAGAACCAACGTTAGCTTACTTAGCCTTTAACCTTCGACCTCTGACCAACGCCATTAATAACACATGTAGACTCTTGTTCATGTATACCTACCCACCAAGTTTGAAGTTGATCGGACTTACGGTTTAGTAGGAGTTTACGACACACTTTATGGCAAAATAAAGGCCAGTTTGACGTTGGACCTACATTTTACTTTTGACCTCCCCCTTAAAGAAGTGTTTGAAAATTTGCCTCATTAGTGTTTTCATATGCTGTAGTTTTGTGACTTTCCTTAACATATACTGTCGTGCAAATAATGGCAAAATGGATTTTTTTAGCTAATTTGACCTTTGACGATGACCTTTAATCTGTAGCGTCATCAATAAATTAATGCAAGCACATGTTTTCATGGTCAGGTACCTAGCAACTAAGTTTGAACTTGAACGGATGGACGGTTTAGGAGTCTATAAAAAACTTTTTTTAAAATTAAGGCCAACGTCCTACATTTCACGAACCTTGACGCTAAGATACCAGCAAAGGCCATTTTAAAATTCTTTGTTTACTTCTTTACATATCATGAGGTTTAAAGAATTTTTCTACCATACTGACAGGCAAATAATGTTCAAAAACCAATTTTAAGATAATTTGACCTCTGACATGTGACCTATAAAGTCGTCATCGACCATGCACGAGTTTTCATAGTCAGATACCACCAAGTTTCATCAGACTCGCTGTTAAGGAGGATAAATACTTTTCACAAATTTAGGCCAATTTGACCTTTGACCTGTATTTGATCTTTGACGGTGATTTTATGCAGGTAAAAAGACTATTAGCCTAGAGTATTTGTTTTACAGTTCTCTACATATCGCGTGGTTTAATAACTTTTAATAACATACTGACAACATGGGAAAAACCAATTTGTATTCTAATTTTACGTGGAAGACGTGGGGTGCATAAAATGACATCGACGGCAATGCCCCAATATACCCCCCTCGCGAGTCTTCATTACTAAATGCAGGGAGCACACACCGTCAGGTTCATTCAGCTGTGGTCCCTAAAGCTCCGTGGTTTAAGGTGCTTCCTGGTGTCATGCGAACAGTATTTAACACCAATAGACGAGTTGGGAAATGTTTCCACGCAATGCAATATGGGAATGGGTCAAAGGTGAAGTGTACCACGCTTACAGTGTCCCAGCGCGGGTGTTGAAGGCTGAGCGCGCAGAGCTAAACGGGTTGCGCGTGTCATGGTACACTTGACCTTGTGACCTCACCGGAAGTACTGAATTTCCCAACTCGTCTATTGGTGGATATTTGGATAGTTATTGTTGTTCATATTGAATCAATTTCTGTGGTGAATAAAGCGCTTTTCTATTATATTTTCGTCTGCATATCAGTGCGTGAAATCTACACGCTGTTGCAACATAATGGCACCACAGTGGCATAGCGGAACACTGCTTTCAACCAACTGTGACCCGGATCGAACTAACAGCTTAGCAGACCTTAGTGACATATCTTTAATTGACCCTTGACCCGACTTAAATACCCTAATACGCCCTGTCGTAGATCAGCAACACCATTCGTTATAATAAGTTTTACCAACATATAAGTAAATAAAGATTTGACCTTTGACAGAAGACGTCATCAGTCACGCAGGCAGCAGTTTCTATAAATTCGAACCCTATTTACGAGCGAATAGCGAGGTATACACATGTCGTGTTTTAGACTTGTCACAAGTCTTTAAGTCGCATATGTTAAAATTTCTCTTGTGTTACCCTGTTTTACATTTCTTACACAACACACTATTATTTTGAAATGTTATACTTCATGCAACTTAAGTGCCAAAACAAGGGATTTATGATTATTTAAATCTGCCTTACTTTCTCTTAGGAGACTATCTTGAGTCTAACTCGTACACTGCAACCGCGTCTTGCCGTTTTTTGTGGAATGCTGTTCCAAGCACATTCCTCACTTTCCCCAAACAGTAATATCTACATGAAGAACTGAGCAACTAAGTCCAAAGGATTCAGTGCAAAAATAAAGAGACTCATTGTTAAAATGGAACGATATCAAATCACAGAAACAGCAGTTTGCTCAGGAGTATTACCTACAAAATTAGGTTGTCCTTCTTGCGATGTACCGGTAACAGTCCTTGTATATGCATACATCAAGGGTCTTGGGCAGGGCGAATTATGAGAGCTCGCTGATTCAAACTGTATTTGTTACTGTGATGCTACCGTACAGAGTAGGTTGCCGAATCCCTGCTCTCTTGGTGTTTAGTGTACTACCACCTGACCACTGTACGCCAGCCAGTGTAAACCAGCATCTGCGTTCTCTATCACACCAAATTATTATATATGATAGTTTCTTGACCAGCAAAAAGTGAGGGCTGAACTTTTGTACGATTCCAAATTATAGAGAACAAAATTAATCTCTTCACAAGCATGATTTTAGTACATTCTTTAGCAATAGGCACTTGTCGACAGTGGCGCCACTAGAGGTTGGTAATGGGGGGGGGGGGGGTCAGAAGATGATGCCTTAAACAGATAAACCCAGAAAATCGGTGCACAAATTGTGCATATTCTCATCAGTGGTAGTTTGCACCCTTCCTCTGTCACCTTGTGAAGGTGATTTCCTGGGTGAGGGGTCTAAGGGCCTCCTCCCCTTTGAGAATATTTTTTGATGCCTTAGATACAAAATGGTGCTATCTTTGACGAATTTTCGAACTGATCATATACTGGCAAACTTTCATAATTTAGTGAATTCTAATTTTTGGTTGAATGTAAAGAAAAGATGTGCTGTCTAAGTAGAGGGGTGGCAGCTCCTCCCCTTGAAAATTTTTGTTTAGGTAAGGTGACTAAGATGCAAAATGGTGGTATCCTTGGCAAATCTTTCAATTAAATACATGCTTAGAAGCGGTAATTATTTAGTGATATTTTGGCTGTGGCATGGTACCCGTTATAAACAAAATGTGTAACGACAAGTACATGCTAAGAATGTTACGGTATATGCAGTGTTCATAATATTGGATTGCTCTAAGATATTCTCTATTGATGTGGGGTCCCTGCAGAGGTCGGAGATGTACTTTTGTCGGAAAATGTTTTGGTAAGAATAATGCATTATTGCCCCAACAGTGTTCATGAGATATGGAATGTGAACCGTGACAAATGTGCGCGAAGCGCGCCGGAATTTTGCATTGAAAATCATTTCCTTAACTAAAGTTGCGTGCAGACTTTGCACCGAGACACTTTCAATTCCTAACAAAATGCATCCTCCAATTAGAGGGTGAGTCTTCCGTTTGGTAATTCGTAGAAGTTTTCAATTTCCATAAAATATGTGGTATGTCCTCCCCCGAATTTCCCTTCTTTGCATTCTTGCAAAGCTGTGCTCCTCCATACACACAATGCCTCCTTGGCACACGAACAATCGACGTAATTGTATAAAACCCTGACCGACGAATAATGCGAACGTTTAATGAACACAACGATGCGGTGAGGCTACAAGCGCGAGCAGCGCGTGAAAAGTTTGATATTTTGGGCGGGATGTGCGAGAATTTTGATAGTTTGAGAACAACTTGTGATGAAAGATGATTAAAATAGATTCATCAATCAGTCAGAGCATGGAGATACACCTTCGAGGTCAGAGACACACCTAACCCTACCCTCTACAAAAATCTATACCTTAAACGTCTTTGGGGCTCATTTTAAAAATTTTAGGGAAAAGTTTCCAAAATCGATTGGGGGCACGTGACCTCCATGTCCCCCACGCCGGCGCCACTGCTTGTCAGAACTGTAGTTAATGAATTTTCAAATGTGACAAGTAATCTACTCAGTAGTGCCGCATAGTGGAGAAATCCTACGACTTACATTTGTTGAGCAGAGTGACGATCTGATTTCGATTCCCAGCCATAGAGTAGGATATAGGACTAGAGTGCGCACTCCTAATACTGCGTACGTAAATCTGCTGTGATTGCATGGAGACCACTGATCTACATGTAGATCAGTGATGGGGACCCGTCCGCCATTATAGGTGGGGGCAAGAAGCTATGCTGTGTGTGCGAGCATGTGTGTACAAACTGTATGACGACCGAGTCCCCATGCGATCACAGCTGTTTCGGGGAGTGAGCACTCTAGTTCCTATATCCTACTCTATGTTTCCCGCGTATTAACCTTTATCAGCCTTTGTTTCTTCAGTTTTGTCAAATAATTTGTCTTCTGTTTCTTGCTGTATCTTTGTACTGTAATTTATGTAGAGGTGGGCCTGGTGGGAGTACATATACATGGTGCTCGGACGATCCCCACGTGGAATTTGGGTGTGCGAAAAGGCCTACTGAGGGGATTCACCATCCGGACTGTCCCCGATGTTTGGAAAAAGTCATGTATCATCCCTGTCCCTAAAAAACCCAAAGTATTCTGCATGAACGACCACCGGCCCGTAGCCTTGACCTCAATCGTTTTCAAATCATGTGAACGTCTAGTGTTATCCCAGTTGAAAACTATAGTGAAAGACTTTATAGATCCCTATCAGTTTGCATACAGGAGTGACAGAAGCTGTGATAATGCTATTTTAACGGTTGTCCAAAATGTAACCTCCCACTTAGAACCTAAAACAGCCGCTTTGAGAAATACAGTAAAAGGTATGAACGGAAAGAGTAGTAATTCAGCAAGAATAATGTTTTTTGACTTCTCGTCTACTTTCAACACAATCCAGCCGAATGTGTTAGCAAACAAGCTATTGGCTATGGGTGTGCCTAATCCGGTGATCTCGTGGATTGTGAGTTACCTAACCTCTCGCTCCCAGCTAGTTCGATTACATTCAACATATTTGGATATTGTGAGTTTTAGTACAGGTGCACCCCAAGGTCCCGTCTTAGCCCCTTTCCTGTTCAGCTTTTACACCTCAGACTATAGGTCTAGCACTGTTTCTTGTCCGATTCGCCGATGACACTGCATTGATTGGTCTCATTACTAATGATGATTATACTCAGTACGAAAATGAGATTGATAAATGTGTAGGATACTGTAAAGTAAATTTTCTTCAACAGAACGTTCTTCATCTAAAGAATTAGTTATTGATTTCAGGACTGGTAAACATCTAGTCAGCTAGCTTCATTTTTTGTTCTCAAACATGACATCAGTGTGACGTAAATGCATAGGGTCTAAAACAATTGGGTACCTTAAGTTACTAAAAGAAACTGACTTACTCAGACAGTACTTGCTTCCTAGGGCATGAACATCACGTTTTACGGCTAATTATTTCACTCTATATAATACTGCTGTAGGCCCTACTGTTTTCAATCATGTCTATTTGAGAATAAGAAGACGTGTATTTTGTGCCTCTATTGAATACAAAAAAACGTTTGATATGATAGTAGGAATTTTGTGTAATCTAAATTAGTTGCAAATAACAATCGTAAGATTCTTTTCGTGTGTAGTATATGGGCATGTGTACTAATCATGGGATGAAAATCTGGACTATTTGACTACCAGAATTTGGCAGTTAGAAAGGGGAAACTTATTTTTAGTACAATTCACCATGTTTTTAGATGTTTGCTAGTCGTAATTGTGACGGGATTTAATGATCTAAGATAAATGGGCCTTTCAAAGAACAATTAAGTGATGATGACGTAGAGGTATTGTTCAGATTATTTTCTTTGTTGTACGCTGATCACACTGTAGCCTTGGCTGATCAAGAAGTGTTACCTTTTCAACTCTAAGGTTAGCGGAGCGAAGCCAATTTTGCCCGAAAAAACTCCAGCAACCGAAATATTTGCCCAAGTTCTTACAATATTTTGCGATTGGAATCAGTTTTGTTGCACTTTCAGGGGACTGCATCACCTTAGACTCATGGCTCATATGCCTAAGGTGATATATGAGGGTTCGGAGATTCAAAACTAATTGAGTCATTTTGCGGGAAATTTTTTAAAACTTTGTCAGACTGAACAAGACACATCAACTTGTATGGTGCATGGGAAGGTCGAAAGACATAAAGCCGAACGCACACGGACGACAGAAAACGCGAAACACGAAATATAAAACACGTTTCGTGTTTCTGATGTCAGTGTGCGTAGGACAAAAGCAGAAAGCAGCGTTTCGAGAAACAAGCACTGCTTATTTCGTGAAGCAAGTGTTTAGCTAAAAACTGTTTCTTTCTCCGGTGTGCGTTGCCTGTTTAGCACTTCGCGAAACAAGTTGATAGGTACAACATGCAATCACCGACAGGGGATGAGGAGGGGATAAAAAGAAAGCGTATACACAATACCATTACACCCTGCAGTGGAATGATATTGTGCTGCAAAATGCTTTCATTAATAAACCCCCTCCTTCCTCCATCTCTCCCTCAACCTGTCGCCCATGTAGGATTTTCGGATAGCTGAACCCCCCCCCCCCTCGTCAGGAGCTTTGCCCTTTGTTGGTTAACTTTCTGACCCACCCCTGCCTTAAGGTTCTTCTTTTTCTTAGTAATCGGCACCGGCGGAGGAGAAACCGTGCTATCTGCAAGCTCGTGACCAAGGGAGGCTAGGGGCGACGACCCTTTATAGTTGCTCCCCTCTAGAAAATAAAAATTGCCTCAGTGCATTTTTCGTACATTTTCCCCCTAAAAACATGTCACCCCTGGAAGCTATTTTACTCCCTCTCGGTTCGTCGTCTGGCCAAGGGTCGGAATGTGTAGGTGCGATCACTGTAAAGTCGTCGGCAAAGACCGGGGGGACCTAAGAGGTTACTGTATTGAGGAGCCTGAAATGTACCGGCGTTACTATCAGGTAACGCTCGGGGAATTTGAAGAATTCACAAACCTGCGAGGGAGCGTCCCTCCAGCAGAGGACTAGCAAAATAGGTATGGCTCTTACTTCCCTTTAAGTAATCAGAAGGACGGACCACCTTCGTAAAAGCAATCGAGTCCCATTAGAAAATCTCATTAATTATACCAGGCTTTCTTGCCATTTTGTAACTCGAGGCCCACTTTGTGATTGTTGAAATTACTGGAGGACCACCCTTGACCAGTTACTGAAAATGAGGTTGCATTATTTAGTTTCAACACAAAGCAACGTATACACAATGTTAAAACTTAAATTTTCAGTGTATCGGATAAGAAAAGCTATGGAAAATGATGGAAAGAAACACTCAGGCTATCCCCTTTTCAGGCCGACTCCTGCAACCCACCTTGCGGCCCTGTTGGGCAAATTTGTAGACCGCGCCCTACCGCGCGTTTTCGGAAACTTTGGCATACAGAAACATGAAACAATGATAGTCGTTTCCCCTCTAAAAGCGCTGTACCTGTCTCCCCCCCCCCCCCCATCTCAAGATTCCTGGCCAATGGCGTGAGACTTGAGTCCGTTGCAAATACATGTTTTCTGAGAGAAAATTCGCAATTATTTCACTTCCTTTTCTTCATATCCTTCTCCGAAGACTCCGGGAAAAAAAAACGAACAGGCATGGCCATTCTGCCCTGGCATATTTCAGCTAACAAATTTTCTACATCAGGTGCACGTCCAAGGATTCCATGTAGGTTGCCATTTTGTAATTCACGTGAACCAATCCTCGTATGGAGATGGGTTGTAACTCGCAACTTGTTTCTCGAAACGCTAAACAGGCAACGCACAAGAGAGACTGAAACACTTGTTTAGCTAAACACTTGTTTCACGAAACAAGAAATCGCTGTTTTTTTTTTCTTCTTCTTTATTTTTGTTTTCGTCCAACGCACATGACCGTCAGAGTGAGAAAACACGAAACGTGTTTTTTGTTTCGTGCTTCTTCTTTTTTTTTTTTTGTTGTCTGTGTCCGTTAGGCTAAATTAACAATGCCGAAGTCAGAATGGTGTCGTTTCAGTGTAGATTAGCTTACGGTAGTGAGTACAAGCTTAGAGGTCGGATATAGAGGGCGCTGGGAGCTTAACATGACTAGAGTCCCTAAACTTGACAAAGAGATTTGTTCCCCTGCGTTGAAGTCGTAAAGTTCATTCGCTTTTACGTAGGACTGTTGTTTACAAAAAGGCAATCGAAAATCCACACAGGTTGTCAAAAGGTAAGACTGTGCTTACGGTTTCTTGTCTTAAAGGCCCTCTAAACTTACCCCAGACAGTAGCAATTCTCCCAACTAACCTGACTTCTAGCCCGCCCCCAATTTAAACACAAACAACTGTCTAGTAGAACATTTCCAAGACAGAGCCACAGTAACCTGCACTGAGTTTCAATTGCTCGAGGCAATTCTGAAAAACAAACTGACTGTGAGCCTAATTAGGAACACAACTGACTGCCCAAGTCATCATTACCAACCAGAGTGGTGCTATTATTGTTTGAATGAATACCAATCAAAGTACAGTCACCAACTGGATTTAGAGCTATGGGGATATGTCTGAATATATTTGGGGGATGCCATAGCTCCTTTAAAGGTGTAATGAATTAGAGACAGTTAATGCATTTTCATAATTCTAAATTAACAAGTTTAAACAAAACTACTTTACGTTAAAAAACATGAGTGATGAAATTAACATTTTAAAACTTCGTTGTGGAAATATGAAAAATTCAAACTTCTAGGTGCTGGAAGATTTGAAAATAGGCCTACTCCGTTCCAAGGGAGAAACATTGTCCACAAAGTAAAAAGAATCGGGGACGAATTTTATCACCTTTCTGAGTGTGAATCATGGCCGGAGTTACCCAATAATCGAGGCAACCTGTATGTTATGCCTTCCCCCGATATTTTGACTTTTGGGGACCCGAAAATTTTCTTAAACGAGTCACCTTTTTAGCTTAGCTTAGCTTTCACATATGCTTCTGAGTTAAAACAGAAATCCTTACCTTCCTTCCTACCAAAAGTGACTGCATCACTTGATTTTCTAATCCATATCGTTACTTGATAGGAAATTTTGTGAATTTTAAGTTACTGATAGTATGTGCCAAAGAAGCTGCTACTGAGGCATGTCAAGGGTTATGACGCATGGTTAAAGTCCCAGTACGACTTTGTATACGAATTTGGATAAGAGAAATGAGTGGTGCTTAAGGTTACTTAAACCCAAACATAACCAAAGAAATGATTTGTTGGAGAAAAAAGAGACATTTACGAAAGTGAAAGGTTGTTTAAAACAAATCGTGACTGTAAATGTAACGACTGTTTCATATGCACAAGGTTCATCACGGTGGAAAGTTTTAGATCATTATGAATATTCATTTCTCAGCTGCTTCGAGATCACATCATGTCGACGACTGTGCAGCACGATGCAGCCAGTGTACATCTACTGCATACGCACTCGCTTACCGTATTTTCATTGTGCACTAATCAACGACGAATGCTAGGCTACGATGTGCTTGTTGCACGAAGAATGTAGCTATAGCTGTATAGGGCCGTAACACACAAGCAGTCAACTTACGTGACATTGGCGGCCCGATGAGGGCGTGCATGTCCGTATAACCTGCCTGTATTTTGCCTCGTTGTGCCAGGCAACGTTATCTTGCTTAGTATTTCAGGTGAGGTTTTCCTCCTTTTTCATGTTAGTTGTGCAACAATTTTATTGGCTTGGGTAATTATTTCTAACTACAGTTCAATTCTAAGCCCACACTAACCTGCATTAGCGGCTCGCCATAAGGACACGGGGGCACTTCCCCCCAAACGTTTGCAAAGCATAGTCTTCAATCTTCCAAAAATGATACATAAATAAAACATGTAATTCGAGATGAGTTAGGCTTCCTCCCTTTTCCTTGAGTGGGTTTAAAATTAAAGAAGTGAATAACTTTCCAAGGCAATGCGACGATTAAACCTTAATGAAGTGATTTCAAAACATTTTTTCGGCGCACTTCGCGCGTTTTCTCTTAGTTGCTTGTTTGCTACTATATATACTTCAGACATCACAAATGGACCTGCCATTAGTGAGAGCTAAGGTAATTAAAACAAATGATAGCGCTGTGATATTTGTTATCTGATTAGCTTAGACATCATAGCGTTATTCACAGAGTGTAACGGTGCTGGAGTTAAATGTCCATAATTCTGCAGATACTTCAGAGTTTTCCAGGTCATTAGATAAACAACCCATTAGCCGTATTGATTATCATCCACGACCAAAAGCAGTTTTGCCCGGTTGTCACTTGGCCAGATTAGCAAAGGTGTCTGTCTACAAAAAGTTGTAACGGGTATGCTATAGCCTAAACGTATTGTGTTTCCCATAGGAGGAGAGGTTTTCCTTCCCTTGTCCAAATTGACAGCGCCGTTGACCCACGAGCGGTCTTGTGACTGTCAAATGGCCTGGAATAAGCAAAAGGTTCTCCACCTCTGTGCTAAAGTATACCGTTTCAGTTGAATTAAAATAAGCACACCAAACAGTCAATCTAAACTGTGCTGAGACTTTTGACTAGTGGCCTAGCTATTTGCATATAGGATGAGATGTCGCTCTGAGTTAGGGGAATTTCCTCCCCCTTTAAAATCAAAAAATCTTTTCGGAACGGTACTGAGATCCAAAACAGTGCTATCATTTCATCGTTTTCAAGTGTCTTCATGCTCGAATTTTCGTTAGTTTAAGAAAACAATTCAGAAAACCAACATTTTATGGCTTCTTGGCAAAGCTGAAACATATTGTGACACAATGAAAGAAACACCAAAATATTTAAAGACCGAGCTCATATTATACAAATGGAAGGACCCGCTTTGCCCATTTCACCTGCCTCTTACTCCACCCCTTACGAGTAGCGATCGGAGGATATGGTTGTATTTATTTTTTAAAGTAATCAGCTAATGACTGACTACCTGAAATGGTTTTTGAAGAGATTTTGAAAGCTACATGGGGCATCTCTTTAATACATAATTATAACCATACTCCAGCTATTGTACTATCCCGGAGCTGACCATTAATATTGCCGGGGAGGGGTCTTCCGAACCTCCCTGAATACGGACTTGAGTTTGCCCCCCCAAACAAAATTTCTTAGAGCCGCCCATGCTTCGTAGTACTTTTTCCAAAGTCCCCTCGACTCCCTAGCCAAGAGCCAAAGGGAGAAATCAAACGTTACTCTTGGAAGAGTTCTGCTCCCCTAAAGGAGCTGTGTCCCCGGAAGGACAAACTTAAAGAAGAAGGGCTTAAGCAAAAAAAAAAACAAAAAAACAAAAAAAAAAAACAAAAAAAAAAACACACAAAAAAAAAACAAGAACAAAAACAAAAACATAATTTTCATACGTGAAAGAAGAACTAAATCTACGTAATCTGGTGAAACGTTCATTCAAATCGGACATATAGTACTCGAGATATCAGCAAATGAAGTAAATGATGTTACTACATTTATGACCCAAATTGTGCTTGAGGCAAGCATGGCTAATACCACTTCCTCACATTGATGAGAAATACTTTGTTTTCCTTTGTTTTTTCCAGTCTGTTGTGTTGACCTTGAAGTTAATAGGGATAGGACTTACCCATGAGGAATGTAAAGTTTGTTAAATTCCCATGCCTCTCATGCAATCACATAACTTGGGATTGTGGAGCAGAAAATTAGTTGTAAAGTTTAAAGAAAAACAAAAGACTGCTCATTAATGTGAGGCTATGACGTCATATGTGCTTGCTTCAAGTTCTCTTTGCCTTAAAAAATGTGACAACTTTAACTGTTAATATCTTGAGAAGAACACATCGGATTTCAATGCAAATTTCACCAGAATGCTTAGAATAAGTACCCATAAGTTCTACATTTCAAAACTTAATTTGAGCTTAGACCTTTCTTTTAACTGACCACTTCATAGTTTTTTTCTGACGTCCCCTCGACTTTCTGGCGAAGAACCAAGGGGTGAAACCAAACGTTACTCCAAAAGGAGTTCTGCTCCCCAAGGGAGCTTCGTCTCCGAAAAGACGACAAATTTACCTGACCAACCTCTCTACCCACAAACCCCTATATCAAGGGTCCGTCATGCGTGGTCTCACTCTCAACTGGCTCAAAAGAGCAAATACTACACATGATCTGATCACTTCATAGTACTTTTTCCAAAGTCCAATCGACTCTTTGGCGAAGAGCCAAGGGGCGAAACAAAACGTTACTCCAGAAGGAGTTCTGCTCCCCCAAAGGAGCTACGTCCCCGAAAAGGACAACAAACTTAACTGACCAACCTACTTTTTAAAAAGTCCCCTCGGCTGTCTGGCGAAGAGCCAAGGGGCGAAACCAAACATTACCGGTAATCTCGAAGGAATTCTGCTCCCTGAAGGAACAACGTCCCCAAGGGACAACTTTGACTAAACTGACTAACCCGACAGTGGTCCCGTTCTAGACTGGCTGAATAGGTCAGATCGTGGTTCGGATTTTTCAGCGCCAGATTAACAATCTTAACTGACCAACCTCTGGACCCTCAGACCGGTCCACTTCATAGTTCGCCCCGAAAACGGCTAACATTCCTAGGCTACTACATTTCCTCGCGAGTTTGGCTTTGGAGGGCGCTGACTGTCAAAGTGGATATATTTTTAATAGTTAATGCATGGATTTTGACATAAAAGAGAAAAACTAACCTTCGGTGCTGGCTCAATAGACGCTCTTCCGTCGAGTAAGATATTCACTCAAGTGATCAGGTTACAGAATCTTTGATTTCTCTGTGGCAGGTAGATATAATTATCGAAACAGACGTTCAATCGGAAATACTATCGGTAATTTGATTGGTTAGCAGGTACTGAATATTCCACTGCCTTGTTAACGTCTACGAAATTGTGCTCATTGGTAAATTGGTAAATAATTGTACTGCTGCTGGTGTGTCGTCCAATTAAAGCCACATCTTTGCTTATTATAAGCAAGTATTTCAGTTCCGCCGGTGCATGATGTGTTTTATTGAGCAGACAGATTACGATTTAAAGAATGAGGGTGTTTGGAATCTACCACAAAGAGAAACTAAAAATGAGTGACTTTGAACACAACAAATTTACGTGACATAATGGTACGGACAAAATTTCAAGAAAAAATCTCAGTCGAGGCTAACAACGAGAAGTTTGGTTGTTCACCTTGCCCGTCCAAAAGCAAGACTTGCGCTCTGGTTGATTCTACTGAATACTTCTAGAGTAACCAACCTGAACGCATTTTGCAAATAAGACAATTAATTGCCTCTCCAAAAGCGTTATATATCTCATCTACTGTAATTTATATGGAACGCAGTACGCTGTGGAATAGAAAACACCTATAAGGACAAAAAAGACACAGCACACTCAGTTATTAAAACGGGGAATAAAGAACTCCTCTAAGGATGAGAATTACACAGCTTAGGTCAGCTATCAAGATCAAAAAGTGGATCAACCTGTTGCATACCATTCCAATTTACCGTATCATTTAGTAAACAATTTACATATCAATGCTATCGACCAAAACGAGGCATGGGCAGACAAATCTTGAAAAGCAAAGGACACTTTTTGGGAACTTTATTTGAAAACGACATCGCTGTTCGGCCTAAATATCCGAAACGGTTATCCAGCTTACTGAAGGGATTGCACTTTAGGCCTATAAGTAATTCAGTTAGACCTTCTCGGTCAAGCCAGTTTCAATAGGCTTGCCCAGATAACTTCTCCATGTGTAGTATCTGTTCTTTTCAGCCAGTCCAGAACGGGACCACGCACGAAAGACTGACATGCAGATCCTTGATGTAGAGATCTGAGGGTCGAGAGGTTGATAAGCTATAGCTTTATCGTCCCTCGGGGACGTAGCTCCTTTGGGGAGCAGAACTCTTTCGGGAGTAATGTTTGGTTGTTTCGCCCCTTGGCTCTTCGCCGAAGAGTTGAGGGGACTTTTGAAGAAGTAGCTTTCAACATATTGACTTATCAGTGAGACTATTGTCCTTACAATTTAAAAATTCCAAATCCTTGTCACTCTCGTGACCAAGCACTGAAGAAGAGCTAATATAATATAATATATATATATATATATATATATATATATATATATATATATATATATATATATATATCCTTCCGAAACGTCGTGTATTTTGATATTATTGCCTTTGAAGTATGAGAGCCTTTACACTTCTTCCGTTCTGCCGTTTTACTACTTTTAACATCTTTATCGCCTTGAACACTGACACGATCCGTTTTTGTCAGTTCTGAAAGTGAAATTTACTTTGGATCGTTTTTACAGTACGCCGTGTCCTGCGGCCTGCGTTTGTTTCTTTCTTGCGTATATATATATATATACATACATACATACATACATACATACATACATACATACATACATACAGTGACGTCACCACGGACTACCTGTCTGCTCGATCGTCCCCCGTGGGAGAACTCAGCAAACTCTTATTTGAGGCCCAGCTGGCGGTGTCATTCTTGTAAAAAAGAACATGACCGTATCATACCTCTCGATTTATTTTAAGTGTTCTTGCCGTCACGAATTAACAATTCACCAGAGGCGGAGGGCGAAAGTACACAAGCTGTCATTTTCCTTTTCCTCCTCTTTCCATTTTTTCTTATTTTTTCTTTTCCTATCTTTCTCTCTATTTTTCCTTTTTCGTCTGCCTTCATTTTGCCCCCGGTCCCTGTAGGGAGGGGCGGCTCCCTCCCTGCCCTGTGTTACGCCACTGTATATATATATATATATATATATATATATATATATATATATATATATATATATATATATATATATATATATATATATATATATATATATATATATATATATATATATATATACACATGCGTACATACAAATCAAGGGGTCCCCATAAAAATTGTTATTGAATATTGTCCTGGGTAGTTGTCTGTTAATAGCAGGGAGTTGCTATTTGACAACTCCCTGTTAATAGCTCCAGAGGGGATCGTGCGGTGAGAAATATCTGGTTACGACTGAGATGGATTAATCGGAGGACCACCATTGATTTTAGTAACATCAGTATGTAACAGTATGTAAGTGTACGTTATGTCAAGCAGGGAGTCCTCTTCACTAGAATTTTTTGTGATTATTCAGCTGCATGCGTTGACTGCAGATTGATCAAATACCCCACTCGACGACATAGGAACGCATTCCTGTAGTGGAACATATTCCTGTGTTCCAATGTTAATACTACCCTCTAACTAGTGGTTATTAATAACACTTCTGTCATGATGAAATAAAGTACTCCTAACCAATAGGTCAGCAAAAAAGGCAACCAGCTAAGCAGTTCTAAACGTCTGAACATGGGCACTATTTTATCAAAATATGATTAAAGGGTTGTCTATTTTTCATCATTTTTACAATAGCACAAGATGTAATCTTTCTTCGAACCCCCTCTGTCTAAGAGAGTACTTTTAAAAGTGAAAAAATTATGAGTTTTCGCCTGTAAAATCAGAATCTTTTATTACCTTTTGAAAAGTGAGTAGATGGGGCTTTGAGCCCCTTCCCCCGTTCGTTTTTCTTGTGCATACCTGTGAAAATGATAAAAATATGAAGTCCCCCATAGAGACATCTGCGCTTACTTAGATTCAGCAGACACTTGTCCTTTAAGTTAAGATTCGTGATTGGGTGATGCTGCATCGGACAGGGATATCTTTACTGATTTTGCACACCAGGTCAGTAGCGTGTTTATAGGAGGGTCGGGGCAGAGCCCCCACCTCCATGGAAAGTCGTGAAAAATTCACTCAGTCGAGGATTTAATGTAGAGAAGAGAGGGAGAGAGATTGAAGAGACAGAGAGGGATTATTGGAGAGACAGAGGAAGTACCCAAAACTTTGAATTATCCAACCGAGTCATATTATGTTGTAGGCAACACTTTTCCGCACACTGAGCAAGTCAGGCTCTCGTCCCCGTTCGTAAGGCATCATCTGTATCGATATCCGGCCCGTTTTATTGATTTTCTTGCGAGTTTCGTTAGGCTGCATATAATAGCACTTACCAATCTATATAGCCAGGGTAGGTAGGATGCAGGATGAAACAAACCACAACTGCGGTAAAAATTTGTCAAGATGAAGGAGAGTGCGATTTCATGTATTACAGCGTGTTTAGGATGCCAAATATCTCCCATACGGGTGTTCTGTGCATGAGTCTTCTCGGCGAATTTATGCCTCTTGCGGCCTCTAATTTGCTCCTAATCTTGAGTCTGTACCGTCCTGATTCCAATGGTCCGCCCTCGGGGTGAACAATTCTAGGGAACAGTAACAAGAAGAAATCTTTTTCAGAGGCAGTGAAATACACTCTGAGAGAGTCCAGGTATAGCCGCACACTCAGAGTGCAGGTAGCCGCACGATTATAGTGGCAAGTTTGAGTTTTAGGAATTTAGAAATCCATTTCCTGCAATCTTGGGATAAGGGGATACCAGATTTTCTCCCGGTAGGTGATGACAGCCTTATAGCTTCACAGTTAATTGAAGAATGTCACTAGCAGAACTGTAGTGACACAATCGTCTTAGTGGCTAATAATACAGTTTCCTACAATCTGGGGCGTTTGGGATGTCAACATTCTCTCACACTGACTACCTACGTATGGTACTACACACATCCCAGTACAGTTGTGTTGTAAAGTAGGATATCCTGCAACCTGGGTCAATCGGAATGCCAAATTTACCTGTCTCAGTCCCACCCTCGAGAGGGATGAGGTCGACTTTGTCCCGCACAGCCCCACCTATCTAGGAATCACACCTATGCAAATTTCTGAACCCGCCGCCACCACGTAAGGATTATCGTCGGTCCTTTTGCTGTTAAGAATACATTTAAAATGTGTCTCAGTTGTGTACTTAATGACCCGTTCGACGAGGTACAACGAGATTAATTTGTAGAGTCTCAGTGGCAGATCCAGAGGGGTTGGAGATTTAAACCCCCTCCCCCTTGAGTTCCCCCACCTTTGGACTCCCAATAAAATCTGGAGAATCATTAACCATTTTCTTAGGTTCGTGATTGGTAACACCTTCGAATACTCCAAAGAAAGAGTTTTGAGTGGGTTCTTTTTTATAACACAGACTGTCAGGAACTCTTAGTTTAAGCTTCAGTGAGACCTCAGCCAAGTTACTCCGTATTCTTTTGTACGCAGTGTCCTCCTGTTTCACAGGATCAACACAAAGCCCGTGTACAGGCCTACTAGTGGATCTCACCCTGCCTACCAGAGGCAAAAATCTTAAAAGATAACCTTGTAAATCAAAGTTTGAGAGTATAACGTAAAAATAAAGAGGTGTTAGATACTTTCTTTATTGCTCTACTGAAAGAAAGAATATTTAAACTCGTGCCCCGAATGACGATTCGCTACTCATGAAGATGCTGCCATATGAAATATGAGCGAGACAACAGAAACCGGTCTAGCCTGGTTATAAGAAGCAAATTCAAAAATATTCACACCCGGCATCTTAAAAAGCCAAAAATCTTCGCATGAAATCACGAATGATGATTTCGGGCCTTTCCTAAAAAATTTGCAAGGTTCACCGACAGAGTGTAACGTCAGATAGTGCATCGCCTACCCTTACATTACTCAGCTGAATCCGTGTTATGTTCAACTTGCCATTTATAAGTTAGTTATACCGATCAAAGAGGCATGGTATGAATAGTAGTTGTAAACATTTATTGTTTGGAGTCTTCTCCACAGAACATGGTAATTTGAAATTACTAGTACATGCACATATGGAAAGAAACAGCACCATTTTGCATCTAAGCTCCGTCCAGAGGGCAAAATTTTTCTTTAGACCCCTTCCCAAAACAGCCATCACCTACAGCCCAACAGACCATCACCAAGTTGCCTGTGTTTACCACTCCACTCAAAGTAGGTAATATGTATTGGCTGTAGTCCTTTTCACACAAAATCATAATTTTTGGTGCTTAAGAAAATAGAAATGACAGCACCAGTTAGCATCTAAGCCACGTCCTGAGAGCAATATTTTTAAACTTGGAGAAGGACACACCCTCTCCTTAGACCTTTCCCTTAGGACGGCCATCAGTAATCGCCCAAGCATCAACATTCTTGCAATTTTTACCATCCAATCAAAGGGGCATGACATGAATGATAAAATTTTGAAATAGGCCTCTTTGTATTCTGTAGTCTTTTCCACAAAAAATGTCATTTCTAGTGCATGAACATGCTGGAGAAACGGAAAATGATAGCAACATTTGGCAAATAAACCCCATCCTGAGACCAACATTTCCCCCCCCCCTTAGACTCCTCCTCCAGGACGATCCATTATTCATCCTCAAGTCATCGTCAAACTCCCGCCTTAGAGAAAACCTGGACCCGCCCCTGCTTCTACATTATCGGAAACAGTTAACTGCGTCAATGCCTCTTATATTCTTTGAACGCCAACGTCGCCTTTACCCTCACACTGTGGGTTTCCTTTTTATTAATTAGGTAAATGCACCCGAAATAGCCCTTCTGCTAAGGTATGTAGCGTGTTGAAAGATATAAACGTGGAAATTACCCTACCCGTTACATTCACTTATGACGAGGAAACCGGCTCTTAATATCGGGCAAAATAAATATATCAAGGAGTGTTAATTTCATTGATATATTTTCGAAATTCATTAGTTTGCTTCTAATTAACCTGAAATCCCAGTCATCACTGAAATGAAAGTTAATGAATCTTGAAATGAAAAAACAAAACTGATCAATAAACTCTCTAGAACCTTCGCCGGTCTTAATATTTTATATTGCAAGAGCTTCCAGGGTCTTCGCCCCGTGGAACCCCACCTGGACTCTCTCCTTGGACCCCGCCAGGTGCCCTAACGCTGGCCCCTAGACCCCACTGGTGGAAACTCGACCTTCGCGCTCATGGTGCACCTTCGGTGCACTTATGACACTCCTCCATATGGGAGAATCACAGGTTGTGCCCCCACCTCTGAAATCCTGCACACGCCACTGAACCAGAATAGAATATCGGTTTCTCCGTTTACAAATCGTTTTGGTAACAACCTTACTTCATAACAGGGACCGCGGAGACGGGGTGGGGCTAGGGGGGCTTTAGCATATTTTTTCTGTCGTAGACATTTTGGGCCGCCTTAAACTGGCTATTTTTGGAACATATTGGACCGCTTCGATGTTTAGCCCCTTTTCGAAATTGGCTCCGCGGTCCCTGCATAACTAAACGCAATTGCTGTAGTAATTATCTCTACTAGTGTGGTTCTTCACTTGATTCTGATGAAGCTCTTCGGTTATTGGCAGGAGTACTTATTTGTTCGTAATACCTGCATGTTTTGAAATATGTGTTTGTCGAATTGGATTACTCAATGATGGATTACTCAACAATATTCCTCTCAATAGAGATGTATGTTTTTCGTCAAATACTTCCTCACGCGCCCACCATACTGTTTACAGGCAAATCATGATGGTATCTAGCGTTGTATTTACAATTTTCTAAAGGAGTGAGGCAGCGGCGGTTAGTCTGGAATTGTCGTATGTGATGGGGTTGTCCTAAAGAAGAGTGCGAGACGAGACCAAAGCTGAGCCACCCCTCCGTGGCTGGGGATAAAATCAGAAAATGTCACATTCAGTTTAGGCGCGCCTTATTATCTACATTGCCAACCAGCCGTGATGTCATTTGTTTGGAAGCATGAGTCATACCCCTGCGTACCCCAGGTTGAACACTCATGGCAGTCTGTGCAAAGAAAATATGTATGCGTGTAAAATTGACGATTTCGCGTATTTAAAGCAACAAAAGGTAATATAAAGAGACATCGGAGTAATAACTTTGATTCTGACAGAACACGATGTAATGGGGAAAAGAACTGACTTAAAACTGTCGGATCCTCGTGGTTTTTCGTTAGGTGTAGTATGAATAATTTCTCAACCAGTTGACCGCGGTCTACCCGGCCTTTTATCTCATCCGACCAGGGAGTTGCAATATTGCAACTCCCTGGTAAGAATCATCTTAGCACTGTACCTTTTACCGTTTTCAAGATACATCTCTTCAAACTTCTGTCATCCGATCATAGACCCTTTTTCAAATAGCATTTACAAATGATTATGCGGGATAGAATTTGTAATGCGTCGTATTTGCCAATGTCATCTTACTGTGGCTAAATATGACGCACACCAAAATTTTATCCCACAATCCTTTGTAATTTCTATTTGGAAACGGGGTCTATTTCTGAGTATAGCTTTGCAAAATTTGGATGAGGATTGTTGCACAGTGTGAGTAGTCCATATGTAAACCTTGTAAAAAATAATTGTGGATAAACTTGCCCCTAGTATGCAGTTTAATGTAGGATGTTGACTGACCAGGTATGTATTAGCGGGAGGAGGAAGGACGCGAAATGGTGTGGTCCGCCCTGGGTGCTATAACTACAGAGGGATGCCATACTACAGTACAAAATAATTTCAACTTAGGAACATTCACTAAATAATATGGAAACGAGAATTTCCATAGACATATTGTCAAAAGGACCAGTAAAGTCTCCCCTAACAAAGTTGTCTCTGCAAAGTCTCCCTCGACAGTCTCCCTCTAACAAAGTGTCCCCCTCAGTTCAACAAAGTCCCCCAAGTTGTCACATTAAACATTTAGAAGCACTGGAAGAATTCTGGTGACGTGTTTTTTTTTTGGGGGGGGGGGGGGGGGCTTTGTAAAGAAATTGCAAACTTATCACAATGTGAATTTGACGTTTCTAGACTATTATAGGACTACAGAAGTCACAAGAGACGTGATTGTGATGTTAGTTTAGTAGCCTTTGTGCAATGTGTGGCGTCTATTAACGGCGATGGGCATATAGGCCTATCACACAACAGATAGGCTACTGTTTTGTTATATGAGGCGAATAAAACACTTCCTTTTCCATTGTTTCTCGTTTTTGTAATAATATTTACCTTTTATACACAAATGTAGACCTACATTTTGGCCAGGTGGCAAATGTTTGCCCCTAACATCAAGCTACGTAACTGTAGCAGTGAAATGCACGTGTATATGTAACCTGGCGTACATAATACGAGTGACAAAGGGACAAATTTCACGTTTCGTATTTTGTTGTACTCTTCGTCGCTTCCAAATCTAGACAAAGGTTTTGTCATAAAATTGAAAAACGTATTCTTTCAATTTGATTGGAATAAAAGTCCAGACAAAGTTAAAAAGGACTCGGTTTTATAATTCATTCGAAGAGGGCGGTGTTAAGATGGTAAATGTCAATGCATTCATAACTTCTATTATAATACTCCATTGATAAGGCGGATTTTTAATGGTAATAATTATTGGTGCATCATATTCCATGATATGCATATGATCTAGGTTATTAGTAAAAGTATGCACTTCATTACATCTTACATAAATACAATGAAAAACCCTTCTGGAATGACGTCCTTTCGGCTTGAGTAAGTCTCAATAAAACTATGTTTGTAAGACACCGACAGAATTCTTGAGCCAAAGGGTATGGAGCAATGATCTGTTCCAAATAGATGTCCACCCAGTCAAAATTCCCTCTTCTGTAACCAAAATAATATTTTTCTTTGTTTATGGCTTTTCCGATGAAGGGGGAAAACTTTTATGACTATGAGACCGCATTAGAGATCACTTTGGGGTGAATATTGATTTCCTTACTTTTTTCATCTCCGTAGAGCTATTCTATCCGCCCACCACTCTTTTCAGATTTATTCCAACCCCCCCCCCCCCCCATGCCTACAAGCCCTCCAGTCTATTATGTGTTATTAAAATCTAATCAAGGCTGTCGTAGATTTTATGATATTATAGTAAAATCCTGTAGGCTATTACTTCCAATATTCAAGTAAGAGACAGGAAGAATGGTATTTTAAAAGTATCTATTACTGATGAAATGTCGAAATGCTACAACAAACTAACTTTCAAAGATATAACTCCGGTAACATTTAAATAGTTTCAGTATCAAATTGTTCCCACCTTCTGTGTACGAATGTATTACTACATCGTATTGGACTAAACGAAAATGATCTGTGCACGTTTTTGTAAGCACTTTTTGTTAAATATATTGTCCCCTCGGGGAAGTAGCTCCTTTGGGGAAGCAGCAGTGGCGTAGCCAGAATTTCTTTGTTAGCGGGACAAGACTTTTCTCAAGGGGGGAAACCAAAATAAGCTTTTCATGCACTTACTGTACTGAAGCCTGGTGCAGCGTGCAGCAGCATGTACAATGTGCATTGTACATGACTATATATAGTACGGTATACTGCCTACATGCGGTTAAGCTATACTTTGACAAATTAGACCAGACAGGAATCATTTCTTGTTATTGTTTTCATTTCAGATCGTACCTGCCAAGTAGCCGAATTGACTAATTGCCAAACTGGTAATATTTATCAAAGTTTGTATATAATGTATGATGTCATATTGTCATCTGTCAAAGAAAACTCTTCCCGTTTTTTTTCTTTTAAACACATCGCTTGAAATTTATTTTGGGGCAAGAATGTGTTACAACATAATTTTAGGGGCAGTTCCCCCTTCCCCTTCCATGGCTACCCCACTGGGGAGCAGAACTCCTTCGGGAGTAACGTTTGGTTTCGCCCCTCAGTGGCTCTTCGCCAGAGAGTCGAAGGGACTTTGGAAAAAGTAGTACTTTCATGGTAAGCAAGGTCCTTACTTGAGCATCATTTTTCATTTTTCATGCTTTCAATGGAAATTTCTGAAATCGCCTCCATTCTTCCTGAAAAAATTCCGCCGGAGGATCTTCTACACCGGCGGCAGAACATGTTTGCTCTGAGAAGTGAGCATGGTAGGCCGTTTGCTCCTTTTGGGGCCGCACTTAATATTTATTCGATCGAGGCTTGAAATCAAGTGGAGCAAATATTTGGGTTATTTCCTCTTTGCTTCATACCATCTCCAGTGGCTTCGATCTATACTTGCCTTCAAGTACAAACCGTCTAGTTTTAACATGTCTTTAACAAAAAGTCTGAGGGATGTAAACTATTTATTAACTCCCACAGTGACTTAATCAGTTAATGAATCAGTAAAAGTTGTAGGCGGGTAGATAGTTAAGTGCAAATAATGTTGACTAAACCGTGTACTTCACCAAGGGCGTATGTCGTTATAGTCCTACAGAAATTGAAGATACTGTTAGCAAGCCGTATACCTAATAATACCTAAAAATAATAAATAGAGCAGTGTTGTTGACAAGGAAAGAGGAAGCATCTGATAAATGAATCATTTGTGAAGTTGAAATCTTTAATTAGCTGAAGCGAAGTTCCTCTCATACATTCCCTCTGATATTGTTTCAAGAAAGCATTTTCCACACAGGTGTTAGATCAAATCTTTGGTCAGAGGAGGGCAAGGTGGGCCAGTTGACAAACGTCTTTGAATTTTGAAGGGTGTCTATTTAGATATGGTTTCAAAAATACTTAAAGGAAATAAGCAGTCTCCCAAGTTTGTTTTAAAAATTCAGTAAATTCTTCCAAATGTCCATTTATTTCATTACAATGATCTTTCATGTTTCCAAAGATAATTATTTATGATATTAAAGATAAACCAAGGGGTTACACTCTGCAGGACTTTAAGGATTCAGTAACGGAAAATATTGCCACAGGATTAAAAAGCCACCCACGAATTAGGATAACAACTTACACAAATTCAAATTGGGGTGACAACATTTTTCTTTTCAACAGTAAAAGATTATGGCGAGTATTATTTTCCAAAGTGGGTCTAAATTGTTTTGATTAAATATTTTAAAAATGTGTCTAAATTTTGCCCCAAACAATTTTGCAAACATTTTCAAAACTTCTCGGCTTTAAGCTGATCCTGCTTCACATGCATTTCATCCAATTTAAAGAATAGGTTTGGTGTCATTGATATAGATAGTGGGACTGTGTCGTCGAGGAGAGGGAGTATTTTGGACTGGAGACTGCATGAGACGCATTCCTCCATAGCGAAGCTTTTGCAGGAGAAAGGTTTTGACAGGGAGGGAGCTCTTAACTTTCTCTGAACGCTAGTAACTTTGAAATTGTATGTGCGCCGTAAATTAGATTTCAGTTCACATGATCTACAAACAAAACTCCATAGTCAGATAGTCACCAGTCCTTATTCTGAAATTTAAGACAATCATATATCTTCTTCTTCCGTTCATAACAATGTCTAATGATGTTTCTCAAATATCTCAAATAATGCAAATGAATATAAGCCCGTTGCAAGATGATCCACTTGAAAATAACACACACACACGCACACACGCACACACATAAAATGATTGGGCTACACTTTTAAAGTAAAGTGGTTAAAATATGATCATGGTCAGAGATTAGCCAATCATTTCCTGGTTTAAAGTAACCTAAAAATTCGTTCTGGTCAAATTTTATCAGGAATATGTTAGTACTTGGTCAACATTTTAATCATTCATTGATTTAACCAGGAAAGTGTTCATTTTGTCCCGGATTTCCCCGTTATTTTTAACCAGGTAATTGTTGGCTAATCAGTGACCATGATCCTGGTTAACTTTAAACAGGGAGTTTTAGAGTGTAAGGGTCAAAAACTGTTACATCTTGACTAGTGACTCATGGAATTTAACCTTAGGGAGGGGGAAGATTCCTTAGTTTTAAAGGTAGACCGACTCTCATCGTTTTTTCAATAGAATCACATGACTGCACTCTTAAAACACCCTGGTGGAAATTTTCTGGTTATTTTGTATTGACACTATTTGCATCAGAACCATACCCACTTAACCAGGTACACTGGTCCCTGCAAACGCATGCATAAAGTCGTAACCACTTTTTTGGTAAAAGCATGGTTACCGACCTTTCGTTGACATGGAATTTTTGTATGTATTTCTGACATTCCGAATTTGTCACTGATATGTGGGTCCGTAACAGGCACGGTATCGTGCAAAATACAATTCAGATTTTCAAATTATAACGAGGTATAAAGTAAACAGGCACAGTGGCGACGGCACGGGGGCATAGGGAAGGCGCGTGTCCCCCCAATGAATTTTTTTGAAAATTTTAAAATGATTCCAAAAGGCGATTAAGCTATAGATTTCTGTAGGGGGTAGGGTGAGGTGTGCTTCAACCGTGTGATAGATCTATTTAATCATTTTCTATCACAAATATTTCTCAAACTATCAGAATTTTCGCAAATCCTTCCCAAACTATCAAAAATTTCGCGCGCTCCGCGCGCTTCAAACCTCATCACTGTGTTCTTATTATCA